>JAEQBH010002442.1:0-137164 GCA_016808115.1 Tetrastigma voinierianum
ATGGTTGAATATACTATTTGTTGCATATTACATAGATCAACTAGTATCACCAAGGATTTTTCCAAATCCCTTGTTGTCACCAAGAAATATTGTGAAAAAAAGGATTCTTCTCTTGAAGTTAAAGATTTTCAAGAATTCTAGCTCGAAAAGGCAATACTCTTCTACAATTTATGCTGAAATGGAAAACCATGATGCTTCCAAAGAGGTCGGTCTTGTAAATCGTTGCTTACTCTAGAATGTTGTGGGGATTTGCAACTTACAATTGAGCTATTACTTCATTACAATGACTAGGAGAACTAATTAATCATGTTGACTATATCCTTTTGGTTCTCTTTTATTGGATCTTGGATTTGACTGAAATAATGTCTAATAGCATTTTTATGAATTTTCTAAGTCAAATTCCACCTTTGTGTTTCAATATGTGTCTCTATAACATTGAAAGATACTTATATGATCTACAAATATTAGTTGGTTATGTTTGTTATTATTAATTCTCCAACTTTTTATTTTGTTTTTATTTTTTCCCTCTCTTAATTTATAGAGGGAGAAGGTTGACAAGCAGTTGCATGAATGTGGTTCCACTTATATTGTCATATGTGATAATTTGAAAAAGGTGTTGCCTGGAAAACGAAAAAATCATTGTGAGGGGGTTATTTCTTGCTGTATCTAAAGGGGAATGTTTTGGTATGCTTGGCCCGAGTAGTACATAGAAAACTTCCATCATTAATATGGTAAGAATGCAATGAATGTTTTGTCTTTCGAATGTTATACTAAACACTTAAAAGTAGTCGTTTCCCTTTTATTAGTAATACTTTTGAAGCATTTTACATTATTTTCTATAGCCAAGTTTGTTAACATGGAAAATCTTTGGTGGTCATGATTTGTGCGCAATTTGCCATTTAATTTGTTGGCGAATGACTAAGGTCACCAAGCCAACTGATGGAAAAGCATTCATTGAGGATTTGGAAATAGGAAGTGGGACAAAAGAAATATATAATAGAATGGGTTATTGCCCAAAAGAGAGTAAGATAGAATTTTTTTTTAATTTTTGTAATATTCGATTTGATTTAATTTGTTTGGTTCATCTTTGTGAATAAAATAATCTATCCTTTAATGTTTCTCATTTTCTATGGTTTCTTGCACAAAATTATACAACATGCTTTGGGGAACTCTAACGGCGGGAACACCCTCTTATTTTATGGTAGGATAGAAACCTCAGAGGTTTCGACTTGACAATGGTAAATCTCTAGGAATACCAATGGTCTTACATCATGTAATATTTACTTGCATGAATTGGACTTGGAAAAGAGTTGATTGGCGTGATTCTTGAGAAAGAAAAAGTTTGGATTTGATGGCATTCATATGATTTGAAATCGGCTGCCCTTACTAAATTTAGGTATTTTTTAATTAGTTAGTTAAAATTTAGGTTATTTTTAATTAGTTTAAATATTCATATTTTGTTTATAGGCAGTGAGAAACTCTTTGGAGAGTGTACAACTTGTCTCTAATGGGATTAGTGACAAAATTGTTAATAAATATAGTAAAGTTGAGAAGAGAAGACTCAGTATTTCTGTTTCATTGCTTGGAGACCCCAAAGTATGTCTTGATTACCTTTGTAGAATCTATGCTAATGTTAAAAAATCTCTTGATCAGTACATTATTTATTTATTTAAGGTTGTCTACATGGATGAGCCCACTGTGGGACTTGATTGGATCTCAAGATAAAACATAGGGAATGAAGCACTAAAGCCTGCAAAGCAAGACAGGACGATTATTCTAGCAAGTACTGTCTATCCCTATTTCTTATTATGTTTGAACTTGTATATCTCTTAATTGCATTCTTATGAATAATGTAGCCTTTTTTTTTATATGTATGCCCAGTAGTTGTATATGTCTTAACCAATTTTTCTGCTGATTGTTTCATGCTAATTTTACTGCTCTTTTTTTTTCTTTTTTTTCGGCAGAAGAAGCAGAATTTTTATGTGATCGGATAATGATTTATGTGGATGAGGGTTTGCGATATATAGTAAGTCCTCAAGAGGTAATTAATTTGTTTTGATATATTTTTATTTGTACATAGCTTCTTCACACACCATAAAGAAATAAGAGGCTTTATCCTTACATTAATAATGTGTTGGAAGCTTATATATAAATATATATTTCAATATTTGACAATTGAAATACTTAAGCTGAGCATGCCTATATATATATAATTTCTAATATTGTGTGGTATATATATCTTAGCCAGCTTAATTCACTGAATTAATTAATGTGTGACAAGTGATAGTGTGGTGAATGACAGTTGAAGGCTAGATATGAAGAAACCTCTATGCTTTTAGTGAGAGCGTCAGCACATCATGGACAAGAGGTGGAGGACAGTGTATCGAGTTCTTCCCAGATGCTCGCAAGACACACATCAAGTATGTGGAGCATGAAGTTTGAACTTCCTCCTAATAAGGATGCGAGAGATGGATTTATTCAAAAGCATTAATACAAAGTGCGGAAGGCCAGAAGTGGCATTGTTAATCTGCTGCAGCTCCATTTGGGGACAGCTTAGATTAATGGAACGAGGCTGCAGGCTTAGACCAATTTGTATGATGAAAGATTATCTAACACGTTATATATCCTTATGATAAAATAAAATGGAAATATTTATATAATGTTTCTATAACATTTTGATATATTTATAAAAATTAAAAATTAAAATTTATTATGATAAATGCATTTTTAAAGTTACTTTTAAAAACTTAAATACCCATAGGAAAAATTCTTCTCATTATACATGTTCAAATTCATATAACTAATCTATAAAAAAATCAACATTTATCTGATTTTGAGACAATTAATTTTTTAGATAAAATAATTATCATTTCTACCAAAATTAGTATAGATTTCCTTGGTATTTGGTCATATGTCTAATTTGGTCCTTAAACTTTTTTTGAGTGAATTGGTGGCTCATTAACATAGCAAACATGTTACATTATTGTTGCCAGCATGTAAGCAAAACTCAACATATGATGGACATTTTTTGTCTATAATGTTTTAATTAATTTAAGGTAAGTCAATAGTAGACCTACTTGGGCTTAGGAGGGAGGGAGTAAATGCCCTTGAAAATTTGAGAAAAATGGAGGGTAAGTTCCTTAACCATTCTTTGCTATAGTGTCCCTAAAAATTTTATGCCTCTCTGACACCTTTCACCAGGTTGGTTAGGTCATCATATGTTTTAATGATTTCAAAAAATTGACTTTTTTTTTCTTCTTTTAGGTCCCTGGTAGCATGTTTACATAATTCTACATTAAAATATTCCATTTTTTTGAGAAATTTTCACTTAGAAGGTTCAACAAAATTCTCGGATTTTTCTCGATATATAGGATATTTGAATGATGAACATTACCCTAATTTTTATGATACAATATTTATTTATTAAAATTTGAGTTTGGGAAGAGAATGCTATTTTTGATTTGCAGGTGGGGAATGAGATGATTCCAACTCTTGGATTCACAGCACTTTCCCAGTACATGTTGTTGTGGGATGTAGGTCACATCACATACTTACACCACGTAAACTACTTCTAAAAGTCTCACTGAAAATATTCTCTTCTACGTGCTTTGCATCTCTTTCTCTCTTTTTCCCTTTCACCCTTTTTTTTTCTTCCCATCCAAGTAAGATCACCCAGTGAAGAACTAAAAGAATAGGCACAGAGTTTGGACTAGTGGTTCTTGCCTTCTCAGTAAGAAGTTTGTGAATTGAGCATTCCTACTTTATGAAATTAAGAGAATGGTGCTTTTGTTCTGATAAGGTGTGGATTGAATCTAAAATGGTGCGAAGAAATGTTGCAAGAGGAAGTTGGTGGGAAATGATTTTCTAGTGGGATTAATGATTTGGCTTGAAGAGAGTAGGGAGTTTGGAGACGGAAGGAGTGCAGAAGTGGAGGAGAGAAGGTGGAGGAGATTCTCTTTTGATTAAAGTAAGGATGAGTAAATCCCCCGGCGCTAGGGGCCAATCCTAATTTTGCCGAAATAGCAAAAGGAGCTTTGTCTTTGTTTGGAAATTTTCAAAGAAGAGAAGAAAAATGATTTTGCACTACCCACGTAACACACTTCTCTCTATTTTTATTAAATGCAAATACCTTTAAATAGGCTACAAGAGATAAATCAAAATTAAAATAAATAAAATCCATTAATTATCCCATTCAAAAAACCCAACTCTCCATATTTATCACACTTAGCTAAAAAAATAAATAAAATCTCCAAACAACTTTGGACTCTCCCACTCACGATTAAATAAATAAATAAAACAAAGCATTTCTAATTAATAGAAAACTGGCTAAAAACCAACTTTGAATCATTCTCCAACATTCCCCCTTGATTCAAAGTTGCAGAAAATTTTTTCATGGAGCACATCTCTCCATCTTTTCAAATTTGTGAAGCACTTCTCTCCACCTCATGATGCACGTCTCACCATCTTGTTGATGCACTCTCTCATCAACCTTCATTTGTTATTAGAGCACTTCTCTCTAAAAAATCTTCTTGATGCACTTCTCACCAATTAATTCAGAACAAAGTTTCTTCATCAAATCTTCTTCATGCTTTTTCAGTCGTGATAGTGTTGGATTTGATGGAAGAGCAGCAGGATCAGCATCATTCTCAATAACCTCCCACGAACTCATACCTTTTAGATTTGCCTTCATTTTGATAGCCCATATGTGATAATTTTTCTTACATGAAGTAGGAGTAGCAGGAGCAGAAAAATTAAGTAATTGTCATCGAATCACTCGGACCCTCAAAACACAGCTCACGATACTATTGTTGGGAAAATTTTAAGAAGAGAGAGAAAAATGATTTTGCACTACCCACGTAACACACTTCTCTCTATTTTTATTAAATGCAAATGCCTTTAAATAAAGCTACAGAGATAAATCAAAATTAAAATAAATAAAATCCATTAATTGCCCATTCAAAACTAACTCTCCATATTTATCACATAGCCTAAAAAATAAATAAAATCTCAAAAACGAACTTTGGACTCTCCACTCACAATTAAATAAATAAATAAAACAAAGCATTTCTAATTAATAGAAACTATTAAAAACCAACTTTGAATCATTCTCCAACATTTCCCCCTTGATTCAAAGTTACGGAATTTTTCATGGAGCACATCTCCATCTTTTCAAATTTGTGAAACACTTCTCTCCACCAGTGCAATCTACCATCTTGTTGATGCACTCTCTCATCAACCTTCATTTGTTATTAGAGCACTTCTCTCTAAAAAATCTTCTTGATGCACTTCTCACCAATTAATTCAGAACAAAGTTTCTTCGCCAAATCTTCTTCATGCTTTTTCAGCCGTGATAGTGTTGGATTTGATGGAAGAGCAGCAGGATCAGCATCATTTTCAATAACCTCCCACGAACTCATACCTTTTAGATTTGTCTTCATTTTGATAGCCCATATGTGATAATTTTCTTCTGTAAGAGTAGGAGTAGGAGCAGAAAAATTATTCGTTGTCATCAAAATCACTCAGACCCTCAAAACCTGGCTCTGATACCATTGTTGGGAAATTTTCAAGAAGAGAGAGAAAAATGATTTTGCACTACCCACGTAACACACTTCTCTCTATTTTTATTAAATGCAAATGCCTTTAAAATAGGCTCTGAGATCGTCAAAATTAAAATAAATAAAATCCATTAATTATCCCATTCAAAACTAACTCTCCATATTTATCACATAGCTAAAAAATAAATAAAATCTCAAACAACTTTGGACTCTCCCACTCACAATTAAATAAATAAATAAAACAAAGCATTTCCTAATTAATAGAAACTATTAAAAACCAACTTTGAATCATTCTCCCGACATTCCCTTGATTCAAAGTTGCGGGGCTTTTTTCATGGAGCACATCTCTCCATCTTTTCAAATTTGTGAAGCACTTCTCTCCACCTACCTCATGATGCCGTCTCACCCATCTTGTTGATGCACTCTCATCAACCTTCATTTGTCCATTAGAGCACTTCTCTCTAAAAAATCTTCTTGATGCACTTCTCACCAATTAATTCAGAACAAAGTTTCTTCGTCAAATCTTCTTCATGCTTTTTCAGCCGTGATAGTGTTGGATTTGATGGAAGAAGCGGCAGGATCGACATCATTCTGATAACGCCACGAACTCATACCTTTTAGATTTGCCTTCATTTTTATTAGCCCATATGGCGATAATTTTCTTCTGTAGGTAGGGTAAAGACGAAAAATTGTCGTTGTCATCAAAAATACTCGGACCCTCAGAAAACACAAACGATACTGTGTTGGGAAATTTTCAGAAGAGAAAAATGATTTTGCACTACCCACACAACACACTTCTCTCTATTTTATTAAATCACAAATGCCTTTAAATAGGCTACAAGAGATAAATCAAAATTAAAATAAATAAAATCCATTAATTATCCCATTCAAACTAACTCTCATATTTATCACATAGCTAAAAAATAAATAAAATCTCGAAACAACTTTGAACTCTCAACCACGATTAAATAAATAAAATAAAACAAAGCATTTCCTATTTAATAGAAACTATTAAAAACCAACTTTGAATCATTCTCCAACATTCCGCGGGTTCAAAGTTGCGAATTTTTCATGGAGCACATCTCTCCATCTTTTCAAATTTGTGAAGCACTTCTCTCACACATGATGCACGTCTCTCACCATCTTGTTGTTGAGTGCACTCTCATCAACCTTCATTTGATATTAGAGCACTTCTCTCTAAAAAATCTTCTTGATGCACTTCTCACCAATTAATTAGAACAAAGTTTCTTATGCCGTCTTCTTCATGCTTTTCAGCCGTGATAGTGTTGGATTTGATGGAAGAAGCGGCGAGGATCGACATCGTACCGGCAACACTCACACGACTCATACCTTTTAGATTTGTCTTCATTTTGATAGCCCATATGTGATGGCTCATACAGCAAGAGTAGGAGTAGGAAGCGAGAGAAAATTATTCGTTGTCATCAAAATCACTCAGACCCTCAAAACCTGGCTCTGATACCATTGTTGGGAAATTTTCAAGAAGAGAGAAAAATGATTTTGCCTTGCCACGTAACACACTTCTCTATTTTTATTTAAATGCAAATGCCTTTAAATAGCCACAAGAGATAAATCAAAATTAAAACAAATAAAATCCATTAATTATCCCATTCAAAACTAATCTCCATATTTATCACATAGCTAAAAAAATAAATAAAATCTCAAACAACTTGGACCTCCCACTCACAAAATTAAATAATAAATAAAACAAAGCATTTCCCAATTAATAGAAACTATTAAACCAACTTTGAATCATTCTCCAACATTTTCAGGCTACCTAGCACATAGACTACTTTTTTTTTTTTTCATTTTCAAATAACTCGATCCTTTTCGATGGGAATTGCCAGATAAGGGAGGGTCCTGTGGTGCCTTAATATTAATAGACCCCGCAGGCACTAACTCCCTTTGCACATCAAGATAGCCATGCCCGCTTCCTCAAACCTTCCAAGTAACTAAGTACCATTACTTACAAGTGCTCGCACTGGGGCACCCACCCTTCATCACTCCATCAACTTTTGCCATTCCAAAGGTATCGGACTCGTTGCTCTATCCCTATTAGGTACCCACCTCCCAATTTTCCCAAATGTTCATTTCTCGCTTTTGATAAGTAAAAAGAAAAGGGTTTCAATAATTATGGAATAATGCATAATCTTTAAGAATGGGGTTATGGAGATACCTCCCACAAGGCATAGGGAGGTGGGTTGGGGACTTCAACAATGGCTTTAATTTATTTTCTTTTGTTTTCAAACTTTTGTTCTCCCAAATTTATCTTTTAAAAACATGAAGCTATTGGACCTAGTTATTGCATGCATTAATGATCGGTGTTAATTCTATTTAAGCCTCTAGTCCCCTCCTTTAATTATCTGTTTTTCTAAACCTTTCTTTAAGCAATGATGATTTTGGCCATTCATGGCCTACCTCTACATCTTTTTCTACAATTTTTCTTTTCGATAAAATGGTTCTTCTAGGTTTTTAATTTTTTTTTGTGCTTTGTCGTCAGGTAGCATGTGGTTTGTATTATCTTAAAGCGGCGCTTGTTTCTCGCCTTGTTGCGTTAATTCTGTGGTGTGGGTGATCTGGGGTGAGGTGAAATCTCATAAAGTAAAACGTTAACATGTTGTCATACTAGAGAATATCATATTTTAGTTTATAGAATATCAAATATAAACTTAAATTGATTCTGCTATTAATCGAATGTTACTGGCCATTGTACTCTAAAGTTTTAGCTTAATTTAATGTTGTGTATTTCTATAGAATGTATTGCTAGCTAGTTTGAATTAATAAAATTATTCTCTTTTAAAAATCTATTTAAGCCTATTTTTCAATAGTTTAATCATCTATCATTTGTTTAACCTGGAAACACGATCCCAAGCATGTCACATGTTAGATAAGGGAGACCAATTTCTACGGGAGGGCAGCACCTTAAACTCATCCAAGTCAATCTCTATTATTAAGTTTCCTCTTCTTTATGGGGAAAGACGACACAAAATCAATAATTTAATTTGAGATTCTCACTTCTCATTCTCATAAAGGCATACCCTGCACTCCCAATTCCACACCCGCAAATGAGGCTTCAAGACCGGCTCTGGCCATCAATGAAAATTGGAAAAACAATTCAATAAAATTTTCTTTCTCCCATCACCAATATACTCTATTACCATAAATGCGCGACCAACCCATAATATTCCCTAATACGCCTGAGTTGAGAAACTTATTCTCCTCTCATGACCCCTTTGGCCTTTATCTTCTCGGGGTAAATATATTTTATTACGCCATATACTCCAGCTTAACTCGTGATGCCACCCAAAAAAGTTCTACCTATTAAATTATTAATCTCCCCCCCTCTCTCTCCATCGATCACCTTCACCCACCATCAAAATCATAACATACTCATCACATCACTTTTCACTCTTCACTCTTAGAGATTAAAATTAAATGATAGTTATTTAGGATTTAGACAGTACGCTTCACATTGGCATAGATGGAAATTCTTGCACAACTTCAGAGGAAATATTAAGGGCAGGGAAAGGACATCGGCACTTGTTGTCTCCCAATTGTAATCGGTCTTCGTCTGGAGCATACAAATTCAGGTCGCTTGTTTCAAATATTTTCGCATTAGTGAGTCGATCTACGTTAGCTAGCTTATTTAAGCAATAAAAAAATTAAATTCGCAACTATTTAAGTTCCATTAATCCATCAAAATACCTCCTGCCATTCAAAGCTTCAAGTGTTGCGTATACTGGATTAATAGTCAAAGATTCTCTGGTCAATTCTTTCCTATTACTATTCTTCTTTGTTGTGATAAATAACTTAATTATAGGAAACTATTATATTCTTTCCTCGTTTAGAGATATTTCTCCTGCTAGGACAAATAACTTAATTATAGAATACCATCAGAGATCTCACTATCTTTATAAATATGTACACGAAAGATACAAAATCATTTATGAATAAAAATATTCTTCTCTTCGCTTTATGTTGGTATCGTGTTTCACGAAACCCTAAATCATTCTTCTTAAATCCTTAAATCCAAGAGCAAGTCGATTCGAAACATCCACACCAAATCTACCCCATCATTATTCAACACGAAGGTTCATCATCTTTAATCAGAATTATACTTAATCGGTACCTAACTATGATATGTGGTCTCAAACAAGTTAGAGATGCAAATTGTCAAGAAGAGAAAACTTCTCTTCGTCTATGGCAAACATCAGTTCAGAACCCGCGAGAAAGATGAAGGCTATAAAAAGTGGTATTCAGACAATCAGAAGGTCAAAAGATGGTTGTTGATATCTATAACCCAGATTGCGTAGTTTATTACATTCGGTTATCAATGATATGAGATATTGGAAAGCTATGTCTAAAGCCTTTTATGATGAGTTTTGGCTTTCTCGAATTACGTGTTTTTATCAACCGCAGGGTCACAAACAAAAATGTATGTGTAATCACTCTCATATATTATGGAGAACCCGACTAAGCAATCTTCGAGTTGGATCATCGTGATAAGGTGGTCATGGTGGATGAGAATGCATATTGCATCCTATCGGGGCAATGTCAAAATGGTCAAAGGGTGTATATCTTTCTCACGGATTGGTGGTGATTTCATACAAATGGGTACAATAAATCTTGAGGAAAGATCTTATCCCTGAATTAGAAGAGTGTTATGCCCTAGTTCGCCAAAGATGTTCACGCAGTCATGAACCGACAACTGAAAATTCCGGCTTCGTAACCATGGTGACTGAACTCCGCCTAATCAAAACCAGTCCTCAACAACGAAGACCAAAAGGCCCATCCACTAAGACTACTAATGGTGGCGACAAATCATCATACAAATGCACTCACTGTGATCAAACTGGTCATATAAAGTCGATGCAGTGAACTCAGGATATCCTAATGGTGGGATCATAGTCGTTATTCCTAAGAACATAAATCTCCAAGAAGACCTCATCAATCTGCTGAAACAAAGATAAGATGATACAGAAAAGTCCCTGCATTGGCAAAGAGTAACTAATGGTGGTAAGGTTTTAAACATTTCTAAACCCATTTCTCTTAATAGTGCATGGATAATTGATTCCGCGTTGCTTCATCATATGACATTTGGATTCTAGACAAGTCACCCTTAAATCTTCCTCACAAAATTTTGTTTCCACCGCCAATGGTACCTCACACCCGATTATCATGTGGGGAAGGATCCTTGTCACCACCAACACCTTTAATTTAGACTGCTTTTAGTTGTTCCTTTGAATTATAATCTTTGTCGGCCAAATAACCATTGCCTTATTTTGTGCTGGTCATTTTTCGTCTCGAATTTTCAGGTATTTAAGAACATCCGACAAGGCGCCACAATTGGCTGTGTGTTAGGCTAGGAAGTCGTATTACTTGACTTGGCTCAAAAGTCTGTTTTAGTCATACAAGCCTCAAACATCGGGGGTTCAAAAATAAAGGAAATTGAGACAAAGTGGTTACGGCATCTACATTCGGGGGCTTCTTTTCGTTACATGAAGGTACTGATTTAAGTTTATTTGCAACTTTGATGTCTCTAGTTTCAAATGTGATGTTTGCAATCGCAAAGCCATCGTATTTCGCTTCCATTAACTCAATAAAAGTCCGGGCTCCTTTTATGATCATACATTCTAATGTTCGGGGCCCATCTACCTTGCATTGATGGATCAATGCTATTGTTACTTTTATTGATGATTGTACCGTGATGACTTGGGTATGTTTACGAAGTCCAGTTATAAACTTGTTATTTCAAAAAAAAATTCATAAAATGGCTCAGAAGCTAGTACAATGCAATGTGTTCAGTTCTCCAGAAGGGACAATGGAGGTGAATATTTGAGTTTTGAATTGAAGAGGGTATTTGGAAGCCCAGGGAACCATTAATCAAACTACTTGTTCCGATAAACCCCAACATAATGGGGTGGCGGAGCGGAAAAATTGTCACTTGTTAGAGGTTAACCGTGCTTCATCAGATACACATATGCCTTTATCCTATTGGGGACACGCACTTACCTCTGTAGCATATTTGATCAACCGAGTACCTTCCAGCACTATTGATTTCCGGACACCATCCTGTGGCCATCATCACAATTGCTGCTCCAATTTCTGGTCCAAACTTACCTCCCTGCGTCTCGTCGTAGCATTTGTACACACCATAAAACGCTTCAAAGGCAACAAGTTGACACCTCGGTGCATTGCGATGTGTCTTTTTAGTGGTATGCTTCTTATCAAAAGGCACACTGATAAGTATCACCCTCCAAGCAAATGAATATTTGTTATTACAAATGATTGTATTTTTTCATGAAGACTGATGTCTTTTTCTCCGATTCTGAACTCACATAATCTGGAAAGAGTTCAAGCTCTGTACTATGATTTTCTGATCTCTATAGAAAGGGAACTCTCTGAACTCAGTAACAATCTGAATGGGAATGAAAAGGAATTAACTCCAGTAATGATAGCCGGTGAATCGGATTCCGAAAGGGTATAGATTCGAATCACTAAAGGGCGATGAACGTGGATGCAGCGACCTAGACAATGAAGTCGCTGATTAACCTCCATCTAAATCTTTCGTGACCATTACAGTAAATCGATACACCAAACCAATCACTGCTGAGATGGTACGCCAGTGTCCGAACCAATTAAGAAAACAACTACCACTGGCAAACTAAATATGCAGCTCCCAAACCCACATATATGAACCCGAACTTTCTAGTAGTTAAATATCCCATGAGTCATTATGTGTCTAACCATCATTGCCTGAATCAAATAAGTCATCTGTAAACAATATTCAATCGTATCTATTCTTAAGGTGCAAGAAGCTCTTAGTTGACCCATGCAGTCATGAAATGAGGAGATGAATCCTTACGTAAGAATGAAACTCAAAACTCGCCTATCGCTCGTGGAAGAAACCGCTTGATATCGGTGGGTTTATACTCGTGAAGCACAGCATATGGTACAATTGAACATTTTAAGCTGAGATCAGCAAAAGGGTACACCTAAACTCTATGGAATTGATTATACATATATACATTTAATTTGTAGTTAAAATCAACACAATTCGAGTCTTATTTGCTCTAGTTGTAACTGGATTGGTTATTGCAAACAATTTGATGAAACGCCTTCGCATGTGGCGAAGTTGTCCGAAGAAGTGGCATGATCACACTGTGGTGTACATACTAAGTGCATTGTCTGCGTGTGCAAATTAAAGAAATCGCCAGCCGGGCTAAAATAATCTCTCGAGCATACCCGGAAGGTTCACGTAAGTCCATGAGGTCTTTAGCCATCGAGGCAATAAGACCACACTTTATTCTTGAAAACAAAGATGGTAAGATCATCACTTATTGTGCAAGTGTCGATGACATGCGTTAGCAAAGAAATTACCTTGATGAAAGGAAGACTCTACAAAGTTACTTCTGTCAAGCCGAATTTGAATGAAAGACCTCACTACTAGAAATATTTTCTTGGGATCAGATCCGATAAAGGATTTTCTTGTCTCAAAAAAATATGCTTTAGATTTTAGCTATGAAACTCCGTATGTCGCCAGTCAACCACCGATACACCAAGAGAAGGAGGATTGCTATGTGCTCTAGACTAATCAAAACCGTTAATAAAGGGGAGATTTCGAGTTCGTTTTGAACGACGCATAACCCACACTAGTTGGATTCATCATGCATTGAGTATTGCCAGCCGCTTTGCATAACCCCGAGAACAAATATATGAATGCGCGCGCAGGCGATTTTAAGGTATCCAAGTCCGGCCTCGGAAAGGGCATTTTGCGCCACTAAAAATGCAGGATTGTCAAAAGTGTGGATGGCTATAGTGATAGCCGACCGGGTCGAGCAATGATGACGTAATATCTACACATTTCACCTTCGGTAACTTCAAGTACATGGAGGCTGCCAGCTGCACGTTACGTCGCACGCCCGCCGCAGAGG
Organism: Tetrastigma voinierianum; assembly: GCA_016808115.1. NCBI lineage: Eukaryota > Viridiplantae > Streptophyta > Magnoliopsida > Vitales > Vitaceae > Tetrastigma > Tetrastigma voinierianum. The sequence continues at coordinate 13,508 of JAEQBH010002442.1, forward strand.
CCAACTTAGGGGTATGGCACTGGAATATGAAGCATTGTAGCTAAGACTTCTATTGATGGATTTGGGCTATTTGCCTAGGCAACCTATCTCTGGGCTTTTATTCTCGACAATAAAGCAAGATGCATATTGCTCATAATCCGTACAACATGATCTTAAGCAAAGCATGTGGAGGTAGACAAATTCTTCATTAAGAGAAATCGACGAGAAACTTGTCGAGGTCGCTTCAAGATCTGACCGAAGATCAACGCCCATATCCTCACCAAAGTTGTTTCAAGTCGAGTGTTCTCAAAGCCAAGGGTTTGGTATGTAAAATCTATGCACCAACTTGAGGAGCTGTCACGATATCGGGATTAATAGTCAAAGATTCTCTATTGCAATTCTTCCTATTACTATTCTTCTCTCGTTAGGCTAATAACTTAATTATAGTAGGAAACTATTATATTCTTCCTAGCTTAGAGATATTTCTCCTATAGTGTTAACTTAATTATAGGAATAGCTTGATTGTAGGATCTCTACTATCTCTATAAATATGTACATGTAAAGATACAGAATCATTTATGAATAAAAATATTCTTCTCTGTTTTACAAGTTGAAGAAATTGAAGACTCATTGTAGCTTTTCTGGATAATGTAGAAACGAAGCGCAAAGTCCTGTGTGTGTGTGTTTTTTTTTTATTTTCCTTATTGCTGGTGTTTTGAAAGTCCAGTTGTTGTGCAGTTCAGAGTCTGTTAGTATTGCGGGTCTGTTAGTGTACTTGGAAGATTATTTTAGTGCAATGCTGTTGTAAAGTTCAATTTGATTGTATTGAAGTGTCTAAGTGCTGGTTTTTGAATTGTATTAATCAAGTTTTTGGATTGTATTAATGAAGTGTTTGGATTGTATTCATAGCGATTGTAAAGTTCAATTTGATTTTGAAATGAATCAAGTTTTTGGATTGTATTGAAGTGTTGTTGTAGTGTATTTGGATTGTATTCAAATGCTTTGGATATTGTTGTAATGTTCAGTTATGATGATATAGGGTTTGGATACCGTTGTAGTGTATTTGTGTTGTAATTTTCCTCAAAAAGCTATCTTATGATGAGCTCATCTTTTCTCTGTAAACAATCATAAAAAATTTTCCTCAAATTTGGTTGAGACCCTGTTTCTAAAACTGAAAAACATTATGTGATAACACACAATACTGATCATTCTGAGATTTCATTTAGCACCTAATCTATGGATTCTTTATTTTTGCACTTCTATGTACCCCTTGCATCATCTTCTATGGCTGCCACATTATATAATGTCGAGGAAATGCCAATGTTAATAAAAAACCTGTGTATGATGTAAGTCCTTCACTATTCTCCCGCAAACTTCTCATGAAATTATTCTGGGTTTGTAGCCTTACTTTTTGCCCTTTTTTAATTTTTTTATTAGTGAGCTGGTCTATTTCATCAAGTCAAAATACTATATCGTAAGTAAGGGTTGGCTGAAGCAGCTCTATGCTTACAATAGATTTCATATACTTACGTTGTACAAAATTGGTTTTTATTAGTTGAGCGTGAAACAACTTGCGGGTTTTGAGGACAGAAAAAAAGTTCAGATGTAAAGTGGGACATACATGCAAAAGTTAGGGGCATTTGCAATCTTTATCCCAAAATTACAATATCTGAGAGATCTGCACCTAAACCAGGGTATATAAAGGATAAAGAGCTTCCATGATAAGCACAGCTTTCCTCTAAATTGCCAAACAACTTTTCTTCTTCAAAGTTGCTTCCGAAGGCTGCTCGAGACACATCGGCGTAAGGTTTTGCATTCAGTCATTACATCTAGTTCGTGGCTGTTCCTCCAAGACTCAACTAAATTCTTCCATCGTTCTATCAGATTCTGACAACTTACTGAAAATGCAGGCACCATCCCCTGTTTTCAACCTACTTGTACTACAAAAGTGTGCTGTTTTTACATAAGTTTCGATATAAAACATGTTAATGCACAAAGACAAGGACTTTCTTTCCTTTCTTCATTCCATGATCCTTTTATCCTATGTAACAAATATTTAAACATTCCATATTTCTGCATTATATGGCTATGTTTGCTTCCTGGAAAATAAATAGGGAAAAATAGTATAAGAAATTACTATCTTTAGTTTGATAATATAAAAATAGTAATGTTTTAAAAATCGATCGTGATTAAACTAGAAAATTATTGACCGGTCCAACTTTAATTGAATTAGTAACGTTAAATATATAATTTATATTATTAAAATTAGTTTTAATAAATATAATTTAATATTATATAATATATCAAGTCCATTACCTTCAACTTATTGAAGTGTGGTGTGAGTAACTTTCTTCTTTTGGTCATTCCTCTCCTTGCAAGTATGCAAGTCCTTTGAAAAAATTTCCACGAAAGGGCTTTCGGGTGACCTTAAGTGAAATGATCGCTATTGACTGTTAATAAGTCTAGCTGTTGGACAGTTCAAAGTCTGTTAGTGTAGTTAAGTGCAATGCTGCCAAAGTTCACTGGTTTGTATCAATAATGCTGAAATGCTGAAACGCCACAGTTTTTCAAACGCTCCCAGCTGTGAACGTTTTTTAACAGTCATCAATCAAAGTTCAACTGATCGTCAAACAATTGCTGCTCTGATTTTATTTGAAGCGTTAATGTAATACTGAACATCAAGCGTTTAGATATTTGTTTTGGCATAATGTTCCAGTCATGATTGAAATGAGGTTTGACAACGCTGTAGTGTAATTTGTGTTGTAATTCTTTTCTCAAAAAAGCCACCAAGATGAGCTCTTCCCTCTGTAAACAACCATAAAAATTTTTCTCAAATTTGGTTGAGACCCTGTTTCTAAAACAGAAAATCATTATGTGATAAACACTGGTCATCATTCAATGATATCACTGGTAAATTTTAATTACAATTCTTTATTTTTGTGTTCTCTTTGTACTCTAGCTTGCAATAACTTTTTCATAGCCAAGTATTATTAACAGTATAAGCCTGCTAATGCTTTTGCAAGAAAATTAGAAAAAAAAAAGAACTTAGTATGGTGACGTGTCCTCACTCATTCTCGCTGCAGCCCCACAGTTCATTCTAAATTTCTAGAAATTTTGTTTTTTTGTGTTATTTAATTTTTTTTTTTGTGTTATTTAATTTTTTTTTTTTATTAGGAAGCTATTCATTTACCTAGTCAAAATATAATATTGTAGGGGTTGGGTTTAGCTAGCTTTACGTTACGCTTACAAGAGGTTTGCATAAAACTTGCCTTTACAAAGCTTGTTTTTATTCGTGATTTTCTGGCTCATGTCTTCGTTCCAATGGAATTTGTTATAAAGTGGGAAAATCAAATTGAACACCTCAAAAAACCTTGCTAATAACCCAATATAAACCAGATGATACGAAATTGAACTTTACAAGTGTTTCTTATTTACCATACATGGAAGTTCAATTATTTTATCTTATTATTTCCCATACTAACTCTACTGATTTTCTTATTTTATTTCTTTCTCTTGTTTGTTGTTACTTGTGAGTCAGAGTAGTTAGCATAGACGAAATGTCGTGTGATGTATTGTCGCATATCGAGTATTTCTCGGTGCTGCCTTCCTAACACCTATATCAGCAAGAACAACAATCGATCGAGTAAAAATCGAAAATATCGTCAATATTCAATATATATACGATATATCGATTATGGCCCGACATATCTAAATCAAAATCGTAAAGTTGCAAACAGGCAAAAATGCAAAAACAAAACAAAAAATCATTTCAATGATATATCATTATATATTGTCGATATATATTCTGGCCCATTGTCGATTTTTTGATAAATTTTTCAAAAAAACAAATATTACAGGTGTTCCTTATAGAGCAAATAAATAATAGATGAAGAGATGTGAGAGAAAAATGAAAAGTATTTTTCTTTATAATTAATATCATTTGTTGCTTGTCTCCTTTAACAATTAATAACACATCATTTTGTAAAAAGAGAAGAATAATCGAGAGACGCTTGGAATTCTTATGTCTTCCTTAATAATCGTTATCATTAATTATTATAAAATTGAGAAAACCAAGTCGGAAGAGAAAAATGAAAGGTCTTCATTTCATAGATATTCAAACTAATTCTTGATATATAAATGAATATATATTTAAATTTTGAATAATTTATAACATCGAGATATATATTTCCGATATATCCATATATATCCGTAAAATCCAAATACCGAAGATATCCATAAAACCATATTTTTATCCTGGTAATAAGTGAGTAACCCATTGGAATCGTATCTATTGTAAGCGATCGATGCCAAGTCGGGGAAGTTGTAACACCCTGGGCCTAATTATGTATACGTCAATCATATAAGGCACTAAAACCCTACCTATAAATGACACCTTCAAATTCCTACTGAATCCCGTTTATCTTGAACATACTACAAAGATTTTAAACTAACTTCGTGGAAAACAAAATTCCAATGACATACCTCCTTAAAGTATATAACAACATATCATTGGGAATCAACATCTCCCAACAAGATAAAATTTTCAAAGCTATTAGTCTCAAACATAACATTCTAGCAACATAAATTCTCCAAATGAATTACAAACATCAATCCCAAAATAACAAACTTTCTAACAAAAAACACTAATTCAAAAGTTCTCAACTCCCTATCACAATTCTAGCATCACTCATTGCCAATTTATAAGGTACTTTGAAAATGATCAATAATAAGGAATAAGTTAAAAGCCCAATAAATAATTTTAATACAAGCCATGGATCAAGTACTTTAAAATTCTCAAAATTGGAGATATAACATATTTTTCTTCATTTTCAAAATCCATAAATCCTTGAATACAAGAAAATGAGAGATAAATATATTTCAAACCAATGTTCATCATATTTTCTATTTCTTAAACAATTGCTTATCATAGTCAAATCCACCAATTTTCTAAAAACATATACTCATCATTCTTAGAAGTATTTATTTCAAATAAAATGTCAACTATTCTAACCCGTTGACGATGGTCATTTTGTCAACTACTATAACTCATTGATTGGGGTCGTATTTGTCAAGTTTATACCCATTGACTAAGGTCAAATTTGTTAACTGTTGACATGGGTCATATTTGTCAAGTTTATACCCATTGATCGAGAGGTCAGATTTGGTCATTTATACCCATTGGCATGGGTCATATTTGTCAACTATTATAACCCGTTGACAGGGGCCGTATTTGTCAACTATTATAACCTGCTAATGCTGTAATAAATATTTCCTTTATGTTTCCAATTTCAAAATACAAAATTATATCTCCATAACTTTCAATCTTTGTCATAAACATTCTCAAATCCATTTTCCATAAAACATTTATTTGATCCAGCATGCATATGATTTAAATAAGGCGTAAAATTCCAAAACTCATTCACATATACTCAGCAAAATATTTTTTACAGAAAGTCGCATTAATCTTCCTTACCTCTCTGTTCCAAGGTACTAGCAAAACCAAGAAGCTTCATGGAGTCACAAATCACTTGAATTAATATGAACAACATCTTATTAGACAAAAAATAATTTTTATTTTTTTCTAGGAACCGTATCATTTAAATCTAAAATCAAAGGCTTTAGTTTGAGAATTCAAATAAATTACATTTTCCACAAAAGCCTCACCATCATCTACAAATCCTGTAAAAAATTGTGATTTTTAATAAAACATGATTTTTGGTTGGAAATTCCAAATCTTATATGAACAAGTGGTTCTTTGTAAACTGTGAAATCCTCTATGATTTCAAATCCAAAGTTTGTGCCAGTCTGAAGAACTACCAAGTTTGTTAATCAAATCCTTACAATGTTGATCAAGTCCAAACAATGATTGAACTTGATCTTCATCACCACCTTTAATCGGTTATATTTGCGATTCTCAAGAGTCCCAACAGCCTAAGTAAGATTCCCTTCACTACTAATTTGCCACAAAAATGATAGCGAACATCAATATTTGCATTTAACATGGAACAACACTTGTGAATCTTTGCTAAACAAATAGCACTTTAATGTTAAAATAACAGATTTGCTTCTAACCAACCCCCACCATCCAAGAGTCCTCCTAACTGAAGATCCTCCTTACATTTCTAATAATGCCATGTACTCGCTTTAGTTGTGGTGATGTGCCAAATCCGTAGATTGTAAAGTAGACTTCAACTCACTGGTGCTCCCGCAGCAAACACATAATTGGTTGTTGATCCCTCATGACCAAGTCACCAAAGATGATATGAATCAACATAGCCACAGTATACCGATTAATGTATCATCTCGCTTCAAAGACTAAGCCAACATCACTGCCAACAAGTATCAGAGGATCCATTTCACCCGCTTGCCAATGTCCTTACCGTGGATCATGCATATACTTTCTTCCGCTTCACCACTCCAATTGTATGTGAAATGTCCGGTCCTTACACACCACAAACATACATTAGACTACCAACAATATTAGCATATGGAACTCGAGGCATACATTCTCGTTCCTCATCTAAACTAGGAGACAAAGATGCACTAAGTTTCATATGAGGAGCAAGTAAATTACTTACATGTTTTGACTTCTCTGAAATGTCGAAACACCGTAATACCTTCTTCAGATATTGCTTTAAAATCAAACAAATCTTGTCTCCTTCTCTATCTTTAGTGATCTTCATAACTAGTATCTTCCTTGCATTACCCAAATCTTTCATTTCAAACTCCCCAGACTCAAACAGCCTAACATTTCAATTGTTTGATCTTCTTCGGCTTAATAACATATCATCAACATACAAGAGAGATAAATAAAGAACCATCATGTAGCCTCTCGAAAATGCACACGTTATCAAAATTACTCTAGTGCACCTAACTACCATAACTGACTAAATCGCTTATACCACTACCTTGAGATTGCTACAAACCATAGTGCTTACCTTTCGCCAGAATCCATATCTCTTTTCCTAGCTTTGAATCCCTCTGGTTGAGTCATATAGATTTCCTTTTCCAAGTTCCCATGTAAAAAAGCTATTTTCACATCAAGTTGAACTAGTTCCATATTCATCTGAGCTACCAAGGCTAACAAAATTCTAATGGAAATAAAAGAAATAAGCTAAATGCCATTAAATAAAAGCTTATCGAAAACAAAAGGTAAGATTCAAACTTTCGAGCACATTTCCTTTCCCAACATCTTCTAAACATCAAAAGTACTTAATCAAAAAACTTTACAAAGCTGCTTCACAAGAAACGTCTAACTTCAACTAAGCCGAATAATCCTATTGCTCAACCAAAGGAATTGCTCGATCAAATAAAAAAAAATTCAAATCTATATTATTCTTCTCACGCTTTTTCAACAACCAAACAAAAAGATTTCGATAAAATAAAAACAAATAAACAAATAAAACTAACCGAATTAAGTTAGCTGATGTTCTAAATGAGAGATACATAAGAAAATTCAGACACCCCCTCGGGGTCCTGACAACCCACAATCCGTTAAATCGGTGTTGGGTAACCCGACGCCACACCATCATGTCCCATTTATCGAGATCCATAATTTAACAAAAAAATCGGACATAGTCTCCTCTATACGGGAAGCTCTATCCAAAATACAACCCGTATAACAATACATCACATGACCTATCCGGGCTCAATATACTACACCGGGTCATTCATGAGTCATAAGTAGCGCATTCACCGAATTCCCATCTCAACTATACCCCAAGACTATATATGCAACTATGTAGTGATATGTTTACAAGATTTTAATTATAGACTCTTATAGAAAATGATATATTAAAACGATCATTCTAATATACATATACAAAATATGGTCTAAAGCCACATCCGACTTTCTTCATATAAAAGTGTCTTAACGCTGCAAGGTCGTACCACAGACCTGACTTGTACCCGAAGGTCTCAATGACGGTGAGCAAAGCCCAAGAGGATAATCTCCAAGTGTTTACTCCCACCTAAGTACCATACAATGATCAAAACCAACCCATACATCCAAGTGAAATGTCTACATGAATGTCATGTCATGGCGGGAATGTCTTCAATCTATATCCCGAGTCACTCATCAACTCCTCACACACGCCATGCCAAGTGTGACAACCATCACCGGTAGTACCAATGACACACATATCACCGAGCCCCTACCGACTACTAGTACCCAATGCAAGTACCCAATGGGGGCACTTAACTCCACCTATCATCACACAACTCGAAGTTTCTATGATAACTGGCACCGTGTGGTCTTCTTCGGGCACAAACTTTGGCTTACCCCGTGGGTCTTTACACCCATACGTAACTTTAGATCACACCGCTGGTCTTCATAATCTATATGTTCATGTTTTCAATCTGAGGGGATTAACGACCTCCTCTCGCCCGCCCAACACACATTAATTATATTTCACTTTATGATCTGGAACCATGAGTCATTGGCTCGACGCCAGCCAAAAGTACGAGCTCACTACCCATTCATCAACACTGATGATGGATGATCATACCTATGCACACACACCCATGTCATGTGATGATCGTGCATATGAAATGTAATCATGCCATTTTATGCTATGTCATGCTGCATGCAACATTTGTAAATTCCGGATAATTATATTTCCTATATATAATTTCCATGTTAATACATCACGCAAGCACATATTAACATGATTTCGACACACAATCGCATGTTATTTATTTTCAATACAATACAAATGACCAAAATCTCTGAACCTTATAAACAGGCACCTCTTTAACCTTCATGTTTTGTCAATCACCACTGGTGGATACCAAAACACACCACAAAATCAAGACATCTTACCCCGGACAAAACCAACTCGAACCTGCCCGAGATCGCTTAAAACAATCTCGAAATTTAGTTCATATCGGGTCCAAAACAATTCTAAAATTCAGCTCGATCACTGTAAAATGGGCCTCATAAAAATTCTAAAATTCTACCCGCCCAAAAAATCGATTAAAATTTACGACTTCATGGTTTCTATGAAACCCTAAGCCATTAAATGACCTTTAGGCTAGAAATACAATAAAGTAGGAAAATTCTACTCGTGGAGTTTGACGAAACTCCAAGATTTTGGTATCAAAGGGGAGCCCTCATGGCAGACCATCTTCTCGTTTGTCTTTCTCCCAATAAAACCCCAATGTCATTTCTTGAGATCTTAGGTGTTTTCTTCTAACCCTCTTTCTCTTCGCCACTTTCTCCCACAAAACTCCCGCCAAATGTTTTTTCCTTTTATTTATCTTTCTTTTAAGTTTTTCTTTCTTTCCTTTTCTATTTATTTGGTTTATTTCTCCACTCATTGGTTTAATTTAAATGTGAAACATCTCCATGCACCCGCTGTCAACATAACCGGAGCACCCACATCTTAACTGAAATCCCTCATCATCTAATCCCACTCAACTGAACTGGTTGTTTGATCGCATGATCCAACACACAACCTCATTTTATCGTCCAAAATCCCAGAGAATTTCTGAGGTTTCCTGAACCATTGCTGACAATATTATTATTATTATTATTATCGCCTTCGGCTGGCTTTGTATCTTCTTACTGGTCATAATCCCACCCCAGAAGATTCATATTCCATGTCTTCTTCCTCTGTTCTTCCCGGTTTTTCATCACCCCCTTTGAACATCTCAACCCGGAAAAGAAGGGCCCTCAGGACCATGGTCTTCAAGACCGTCACGGTTAATCAGTCTCACAACTCTTCATGTTAAAAAAACAAAATTTAGATAAAAAATCATAAATATAGAAAATTTCAAATTATTTTTTAGTTTTATATAAGCATTATAATGAAAAATATTTTTAAACAATAATCAAATCAAAATATTTAAATATTTAAAATAACAAAAATTATAATCATATTAATAATTTATTATGTAGTTATATTTTATAATCCAATGACACTTTAGGCAAAAGTTTCTCAAGTTTAAAATTAATTTTAGATGATTTCACTTTATTAGATAATGACATTTTTAAATAGCGTCAAAGTTAACAAAGTAACTCTATGACGCTCTAAATAAGTGTCACTTACTAATTCATACTAAATATTACACTCTATAATGATCTATAATAAGTGTCATTGAATATGATATTATAAATAAATTAATGACATTTTTTGAAAGAACACCTAATCAAGTGTCATTAATTTTGCTTTAGTAGTGTTCGGGGAACACCTCCGCTGACGAGGCTTGATCGAACCACACAATAACTTTCTATGTTTTATCTCTTATGTTTGTTTACTTTTCTCGCCCTTGACATTTATTTTCTCATCATTATTCCCATTTAACTGGCCCAATCTTCTTCAATGTTATAAAGTATGGTAGAATATCAAGCCGACGACTCCATAGAACATCCTTTCTTTTAACAAACAAATTCTGCTTTCACTTACTTCCATTCTTTGTTCTAATATATGTTTCTTCCTAATATGTAATCCGACCCTTTTGAATTTTTTTTGGCAACTAAAAATATTGAGCATAAACCAAGAAACACCCATTAAAACTGTTTTTGGTATGCTTATTATCTTTTCTTTTTCAAGAGTCACTCTCGTTCCTGATTTTGATTGGGACTTTAAAAAATAAATAAATAATAATAAAAATAAGCACGTTTCTTTTGTGATTTATGGTTTTCAATAAAAAAAAAGTGAGTCTTGCTAATAGAATGGAGAAACATGATAACTGTATACCATGCTCAAACTCATATAATAGATTTTGCCGGTGTGATTATATTTTCATTCATTATGGTCGAGATTAAAAAAAAGGCCATTTAATTATTTTTACATGAGAATAAGAAATGATAAATGGTTTTAATATTTTAGTAATGAAAGATAATTCTTTTTTAAATAAGAAGCTGGCGAATAACAATAAAATCATATCAAATGCAATTAGCAGTCGAAATAGAAAATAAACAATGAGGGCAAAAACACTAGGGTTTTGTTTGTAAACCCCACCTAGTACTCAAGAAAAATGGCAAAATAATACTAATAATACCAATAATCATCACACTGGTTTAGGAAGTCAGAAAATTCTTCTGATCCCCGATGATTTAAACCACTTCACGCCAAGGTATGATCTGTCGCGAAACTAAAGTGACTCGTGTGTAAAAGTTTCATCAATTTCAGATAGTTGAACATTTTTACATCTTTCCTGGTGATAAGTCGCCTGACTCCAAGACCTAGATTCTTTAATAAAAATATAGGAAGCTCCAAAAGCCACTCAGAACTGCCTCCCATTCTCTAAAAATAAATCGAATCAAAAGAAATAAATTGTTTTATAAGGAACTTAATTCGAATGAGATGGACAGTTACTAAGAATGTGAGCCATGTATCCAAACTTAAAAATAAAAAAAATAAAAAAAGAAGAAAGGAAATGGATTAAATAAGGAGAAAAGTCAAAGAGGGCCACATTTTTCAGAAAACGAAAGGTGCGTGAGACAAGGAGAAAAGATCTGTAGGTGGTGCTCCATCTTCTTAAGATATACTAACCTGGGCCGTGGGTTTTCGCCTTGATAAAGAGGTAAACGTCACTCAACTCCATCAGAGGAAAATCAAAATCGGAGTTTGGCTGTGTCCTTCAATGCCGCTGAGAATTTCCTACTTTGATTATTTTTAGCCTAATGCCATAATGCACAGCCGCCAGAGCCGAAACTAAAAGTATGTGCATCGGTCCCAAGATTTTTGTAACGTAATATTGAACTTGGTGGACTGCCAGGCAATCCCGACTACGCTGAGGTCAATCCCGCCTAATGTCTTCCGGGGTTTCGTCATGCTTTGCATCACATTAATTCAAGTGACTACTAAACCAAAATGGTTCATGGTCAGAAGGGACCAAGAGATGTCCCGCTTGGCAGGTCCAAGATTTGGTCATTTTGTGTATTGTTGGAAAAATAAATAATATGTTGTTGTAGAACAACTCATGTTAATATGTATTGTGTGATGTATTAACACGGAAAATGATTAATGTATTAACATGAAAATCAGGATGAATGGAAATTATATGGTGGAAATATAATTATCCGTAATTTATAAATATTGTGCATGTAGCACATGACACAACATGAAGTGAAATAAATGCATTTCATATGCACTATGAACACACTGTCAGCAAGTGTGTGTGCATGGTGTTATTCACCATTTCGTGAATGTGTGGTGGAGCTCTAAATGGGACACAACCTGCAACGACCACTTGTTGTGTGTGTGTCAATGAATTATAATAAATCCACTGTGGTTGGGTGGAAGCAAGATAAAGCAATCCTCTGTAGGTGAAAGACCAAAATTTTATCTTATCAAACTTATGTATCCAAGAAAAGTCCACAAAGTGCCTGGCTAACAAGCCTGGTGAGACCCCTAAATTCGCAACCCAAATAAACACACGATTTGATAAAATTCCAAACAGAATATTGAGAGTTGTCCAATGGGTTAAGTCATCAAGTGAAACACCAACTGGTTTTCACACTTGGTACTGCGCGTGAGGAGCTCCACGACAGAATATTCCATAGGATCGCACTTTCCCAGTTCAGAACGTGTCGACATGGCGCCATTGCATGTGCATTTAGCCGGAAGTAGCCCTTAAAGGAGAATCTTTTCTACCTGCCATTGCTCACCGCCGTGGGACCCTATAAAACCCGAAAATTTGTAGTTTTTGAAAATTAAAAAATGAAAAATTGCCATAATACCTCAGGGAAGCCCGGAAATGGTTCAGACCTGTGATTATTAAATGAACCGCGTTGTTGGATTTTGCCTCGCAAAATCTAGTGACCTAGAAAAGTTTGGTCAATTTTATGAGATAGTCAAAGAATTCTTTCACTTTGCGGTGGTGAGTCGCCAATAACCTGTGGACAAGGGTTTTTAATACGAAAACTTCTGGGTCAAAGAAATGACTTTGCTTTCAAATCAATTAAATAAATTTAACTAAAGAAATGAATTGTTTCCTGTGATAGAACCAACCTTAACGCTGGATAACGCAGAGTCACAACGTAGTCACTTAACAAAACTATGCAGTTGGGCATGAAAAACAAAAAGAAAAAGGAAAGGGAAAAATAAAGCAAAACTATATAATATAGTGGAGATAGAGAGAGGGAAAGAGGGAGCTGGGCGACTCTCTCTAAGATCTACGGAGGTCGTGGGTGGTCGTCGAGTCGGGCCACCCTAAAGTTAGAGTACCTGCCACGGGCAACGGTGGACAATCAAATCAGAGTTTCACTGAGATCTCTGTCAGGAGTTTGGGAAATCAAAGGTTTTTGCCTAGGAAATGTCCATGGGACTTCCTAGATTTTCTTCTATGCTCCGGCAGGTAGATCTCTTATAATTTTGGCTTATTTTCCCCATCTTAGGGCTATTTAAGAGTTTTAATGCCCAAGGGGCTGTTTGGCAAATTAACTGGGGGAATAGTGCCTGCCAATTCTATATGGCTCGTCCACGCCAATTTTTGGTTCGAAAAAGGGAGAATTTGGACTAATATCCTTCCAAGAAATTGTATTTCTAACTAAGAACTTGATGTTAGGATTTTGAATCACACCTGGACTTCACACCAAGCTATGGTCCATTTCCCTCGACTACTCCAAGCCGCCTGCTGACCGGAACCTACCGTCTGTGTTTTTGGGATTGATTTTCAGCCGGGAAAAAAGTGAGAATTTGGACTAGCATCCTTCAAGGAACTTTTTATCCCTATCCGGTAAACTTGATATTAGGCTTTGAATCACCCAAATTCGACTTATAACTCGCTATGGTCCATTTTTGACCGCTACAAACTTCAGTCGCTTAATGATTTGTGTCCATTTTTTCCTAATAATCAGAATGATCAGTAGTATATCAATGTTTGAATTGAGTGATATACTTGGTTGAAATTGTGTGGAAGTCAAATTGTGTAAGTTCTAATGGTTTGGCTTGGTGATGTGCTTTTATGAATAAGGCCATTATATGGCTTATCGTGAGGCTAATCATACATGTCTCACAATTTGGCCTAGAGGTTGATGGATGTCGCTACTCGAGTAGTAGTGACTTGTGATGTCAATGTATGCGTGCATTGATATGATGGCATGAATTGTATGATATTTTGGAATTTGTATGCTTTTTGATATAAATATCCAAATGATGCATGGGTGATTATGCGAGTAGCATGCAAATACATAGTACCATCATATGTAGTATGGTATGAATTAGCAATGGCATAATTGCATTTATATGCACTGGGACATCGCACAAGCTCCGTGTGCATGGTATTGTCAAGGAATGTGTAGTGAGCTCGAAAATTGGGACAACGTCCAAAATTGAAACTCACGAGTGTAAAACAATAATAATAATAAATCACGTGTGTTTGGGGTGAAGCAAGATGGGGCAGATCCCCCTTCCAAGGGTGAAAGACCCAAATTTTATTCTTGGTCAAACATATGAATCCAACAATGAAAGTTCGCAAAAGTCTCAAAAGGCGTGCAAGCCCTCGCTGTGACTCGAAAATTGCCACGACCCACAAAAAAACACACACGGATTTGATTGTACCAAATAAATATCGGAGGTGGCGCTTGTCCATCGGGGCCGTCGCCCGGTGAAACACCAATGACGGTTTTCACACTTGGCATATGCATGTAAGTCGCGGCGACCGAGGCACTGGGACAAGGTGAGTCACATTTCATCCATGGTATGTGTATTACTTCGAAAGGGTGAACGTATGTTTTTATTTGAATGTGTGAAACATACTGCATGTGCACTTAAGCGGGAGTAGTCCTCAGTGACACCCCGACCTCGGGGTCCGTTGACAACCGCCAACTCGTCAGAATACATACATGGCCATTGAGTGTCTCAATGCCACAAAAAGAGTGTCTCTCTACCCGTGACTCAAACATGAGTAAAAATGGCCACATCGGGACCATACATCCATACTCACCAAAATATAACCAACTATATTACAATAGTTTCAAGAAAGTTAATTATACCCCATAATAAACATGTGTTTCAACCAGGAATATTTTCTCGTACATGTTTTACAAAAACATATATTCAAGTCATTATGTTCGCTTTCAAAACGCCTAGTGAGCGCCATCTTCTAACACTCCATGCACCTAAAAGGATTCCACGACGGCGAGTAAATGCCCAAGAGTTGAATTCTCCTACATTGGGTTACTCCCCACCTAAGTGCTCATGAAATGGAAAACACACACATTCAAGTGAATTCATGATTCCTACTCGAATGTCTACATGTCATCCCATGTTCTAAGTCCTCACCGACTTCCTCACACAGTTTCAGGCTATAAGAAAATTTGTTTCAAACAAATCTATATTTGTTTACTTTACGGACAACCCTCCGACGCATATGTAGTGGACATACTCTATAAATTAGTTTCATGGATGAAACCTCCGAGGTGAATTTTCTGACAATCTCCAAACAGCCATTGGACATCCTCCGATATGAATTGTCGGAAACTTTCCAAAGCAATTCTTCGAACACCTTCCGGCAACAAGGTTTTGAGTCAACCTTCGAAACATGTCGCTATGCACTCACACCTACTATTCTGTGGTGCCCCAAAGGTATATGAAATGCAATATGCCATTTCATTAATAATTCATGTTAATATATCAAATTATGTATATATTAACAACATTCACACACAAAATATGTTATTCATTCAAAGAATAACAATAACAACACACAAGCCCTAAGTGAACAAATTTCAACACACGATCTCGGATCACATGGACGACTCTAGGGGTTTCACCACTTAATCCCAAGCTTTGGAACTGAAAACACGGTCATTTAGGCCTAAGAACATCCCTATCCATTAGAATGACTCTTAGCCAAGGAATAAAACGAGTAGGAGAAAACCCCTACCTCCTGGAGTTACCAAAACTCCATAATACTGGTACCTAAGCATAGCTCTTGCAATGGGGATCAACTTTGCCTCTTACAAAGGAGGGAACCCTCACCCTCCCTGAAAGACCAAACTCCACATGCTTATTGGGCATGGGCCCCATCATTTCTATATTTAGAGATGTGACAGTGAATCTAAATGTGGGAGATGTATTATTCATGTCTCTAGCCTTTGTAGATTCAAAATTAGAACTCGAGCATGATTTTGCTCCAAAATTTCTATATATAGAGATGTAGTAAAAAATATAGCTCTTTTCAGAAATGTCGAAGGTGTGTCAGGCAAAGACCGAGATGAGAGTAAATATGAACGCGAGGACACGATGCGTACACTTATCCCTTATTTCGAGGATGAAGGTGCGGTTGTTAAGCCATTTGATTAAAAATGATTGTAGCATATGCATGTGATTGTATATATATTAAGGGGGGAAGAATGTAAAACCCGGGTAAATTTGTACTTTTCCAAAAAAAAAAAAAAAGGGCAAACACAGTGAACTTGCCGCTACAATACAAGTTGAAAACTTGAAATTTTTCTAGATCTTGGATGATGAGACGGACTTCACCGTTGAAGTCGTCTCTCGAAATCTAGTAGCCATGTGTCCACATCTTTTGAACATGGACATGTCTATACAAAAATGAGAAACCAGTCAGAGGAAAGGAGACATAAAGGAAAGTGATATAAAGAGAAAAGGAAAGTGGAAAGAAAAGTGAAAGGAAAAGAAGGAGAAGAAAGGGAGAGAGAAAGAGGGAGAAAAGGTAGTTGCCGTTATGACAACCGGAACTCGTCAGACCAAGAAGTAAAGTCTGTATATTCAACGAAGGCTACGCTCCAATAGGTATGGATTCTTCCTACTTTGGTTTATTTTTCCACTATAAGGTGTGGGTTGTGTCTTTTGCCCAAAGGGTTGTTAGTCAATTTCTCTAAATATGGAATGTTACCCCCATTTTGATCCTACACACTAGCTGGATTTAGGACTAATTTTTAGGTAGGAACGAGGGACTCGACCTGTCCTTCATGTAAATTGTAGCTACACGTTGAACTTGATGTAGGCTTTAATCACCCAAATGGGACCTTTACACCCAAGTTAAGGTTCATTTCCTGATTGCCATAGTTGAAGTTGTTTATTTTGTTGTCCTCGAATTTTCGACTGGTTTTCGTGCAAATTTATACTGATTGCGGGATTGTTTTTGGGTGGTATGTTAACGACTGTTGGTAGTTTCTTCTGAACCGACTGGTTCATGGTTATTTTGGGATTGATTGTGCCTGTTTTGGTGGTCTATTATATTTAATTTCGTGAGGTATGAAATCAGATTGTTTCAAAGCGTTATCGCTTTCATTTATGATAACATGTTTGATTGTCCTCGTTGATATATGTTTTAATATGTTAAGTAATTGGATGAAATGTTTGGAAATTATATGATTTTGACATACTTATCCATGATACATGATAAATTGTGTTGTTAGAATTGTCTATATGATATTCATTACATATGAGACATGGAATTGATATGAATGGTATAATGTATTGTATATGCACTAAGATTACATTTCACGGGGTGGGCAAGATGATTGCAATCAAACACCATAATGGTGACGGATGAGGGTCGGGTAATTTGATTGAAGTTCAATGTAGTCATACTTGTTAAGGTAGTTACGAAAATATGTGGTCGTACAACATGGATAGATACCCCTTCAGGTGAAAGACCTGGCATTTTTTGTTATATATATGTGTCCAATGGTGAAAGCCTCAGCATAAAAGTGTAGTGAAGTGCTAAGCTTGTGGTGGACTGAATTCACTACCCACAAAGATACATGATTTGCAAAGAAAATAGCTTCCATTAGAATACATCTAAAAGGTCTGATTTAGATAAACAAAATGAATTGTTGAAATGATCATTGGATGCGATTATCTTCACTGATCATTTTTAATGCCATAGTACTATAAGTGATGGAGCTCAAGATTTACTATAATTATTACCTTCGTAATTACACTCCAGTAATGAGTCTGGAATGGACCTTGTCACGCACACAAGATTTAAGAGGTTCATCTCTAGTTTCATGGCAAAATTTACATATAGAATTTATGCTGAATCGGCATTAAATCGTGAATGGTCGATGGTAACCGCGCAGATATCGTGACAAAGAACAGCTGTATAAATCATTGAATTTTATCGTGCCGCTCAATCTATGGATAACATTACGCGCGGTGAGCAGACATCATTTGATCGATTTAATGTTGAGTTTAAACTGTGAAGAAAGTCAACAGGCTTTGGTAAACTTTAGAAAGCATCGACAAACAAGTTTTTGCAATGACATCGTCAGATATTATAATTGAACTATGATATTAATATGTTGAAAATGACAAAATGAAACATTAACAAAATAACCGATCCCGGTGGTGATGGGACGAATGTTGGTGGTATTGAGACAAACGACAACCACATAAAGATTTTCGTTGTCGACAAATGTCAACTAATTTCTGATTGGACGTCACACCACGTCAAAAATCATGGTGACCAAGATGATCGAAGGCATCACCGTCTCTTAACACAGGATGCAGCTGGAAAAAGCTCATCCCTTATTAGATTGACAAAACTGACTTATTATTTAATAGTCACCCCATGTTCGTCATGATGCCAGATCCGAATTTCTAAGTACACAGACATTTTGATTATCAACACAGTTCTCAACAATCATTTTTTCATGCCTGGATCAAGCCCCAAATTATTTTCAAAAGATCTAGAACCCAACATAATATCTTGATTGACTGATAAACAATTTATATTCTTAACTTATAGCAAACTTAATTAGTTTGGTCCTGCATGGTGAGCAACACCGCTTCGAATCCTCTTAACTTAGTAATTTATTTAACTCATTTATTCCCAAGAAAAATTAAAGAATCGTTTTTTTTGATTCTAATTTGTGCAAGTAATTATATATATTTTCTTGAAGCAAGAACTGAGACTGCTCTTTTCCATTTTCTCATAAAACATTTTCTATTGAGTTTTCTCAATATACAGCAGAAAGAGTTCAATCTTTAGTCTTTAGTAACCTTGCCAGTGTTTCTTTGAGTAAAGCTTTTTCCACTTAACATTCTTAAAGTCGGGTTTCGCTGTCAAGAAAATTTTGGCTCTGATTTTAAATAAAGTATTTTCAGATTTTTCAACCTTCAATTATAATCCTTATTATCATATTTTGCAAGATGTCTTTTGTTTTGCTGACAGAAATTGTTGGAAAAGTAAAAGAAAATAAAAATTAATAGATCAACACATTACTAAAGAAAATAGAAGAAAGTTCAAAATAAAATGTTGGAATTCATGAAATTACTGATTTAGAAAATCATAAATAATCGAAGTAGATCGTTATTGCCGCTTATCGAGCTGATCACATTTGGATGATTGTCTTCTTTCTTCAGAGCTCTTCCTTAATAGAGTCTGAATAACTTGCTGTCAAGTCTTGCTTACATTCTCTCCAATTTTCATCAAATAACTGACTCATATCTCTCATTAGGGTCCACCACTTCATAATCGTCATCACTTTGAGAAAAAATCTCAATCATCTTTGGTTCCTAAATTTTCATAAATACTCTTGAGCCTTGTATATGGGCTTACTCAAACAGGTTTGGACTTGTTTTATTTAGATTTTTTAACTATGAGTTTGGGCTTAGGCCTAAATACACATTAGATGAGCCTAAATTTAATTTGGATACAAACAGGTATAATATAGTAAATTATTTCTACTCAGACTAACCTAAGACCCACTAAATATCATGAGGCCTTTTAAAACTAATATCATGAGTGGATTAAGGTTAAAGAAAATTCATTTTATTGTAAAAGATTTCACCCAAAAAGAAAAATGATTTCTGCTATTCCTCCGCCACAACTCAAACACAAACGCTTGTAACTTAGCTAGTTGTACCGGGCGTTTAATTCTTAAGTAATTCACCCCACCTCCGCAATTATAACGCATGGGGTACACCTCTAACGCTCAACACAAATAAGGTGTTATTAACTATGTTTTTTGCCTTGCTCTTGTTGCCGCTTCTCTCAATGAAACTAATGAAATTATTTCTTTAAATGGTTAATTCTTAATCTTTATTTTTCATTCCTTATAAACTTTTTTTAAATAGAATCATATTAATAAACTATATCATAATTTTTTCAAAATTTAAAAAATACTAACATAAATAAATTAATTAATAAATATTTGTATTAATAAAAACTCAAATTTTTTTAATATTATAAAAAGATTTGAACTAATGAATAAGCATACAAAATTTGTATTAATCAAAATCTAAAATAATTCATGATTATAAAAAAAAATTTACAAAAATATTTGAATTAATTATTTTTATAAAATAATATTTGTATGATTATAGATTTTTTTTTTTTAAATATTTACAAAAAGATTTGAATTATTTAAAATTTTAAAAGTGTATCATATTAATAGATTTTAAAATAAAATAGTATATTTTAAGGCAAAATAAATACATATTTAAGGATAAACAAATAGGTATTTTAGAAATATCCAAAAACTTTTATAATATTTTCTTTCGGAAAAACACTTACATTCTCAAAAAACACTCAAAGTATTTTTTTGAACTTTAAAAAACACATTTGAAAACATTACCAAACCCATTTTTTATCCTAAATGCCTTTAGGGGTTTATATGCCCAAACTGGCCCTAAACGATTACAAATGGGGAAAGGTTCAGTTCAACAAAATTATGAAGAACTAGATATTATATTATAATTAGTGAATAGATGTAAAAAAAAAAAAATCCTAAAATTAAGAAAAATATATATTACTTCCTAAATTAAAAGGACAAAATATTATAAATATTTGATAGTTTCAAAGACTACAAATATCATTTCCTAAATTAGGACAACAAAAATATTGTTACCAATTTTTGCATTGGTTATCATTTGATAAATGGTATTTTAAAATATCTTATCACCATTTTTGGTCCAGATATTAGAAAAGCGTTTCTCATAGAGAAGGCATTTTGGCAAGAAGTAGCTCAGTGGTCTCCTTCCTTTAATCCAAGTGGTTCGACATACGATTTATGTCGAAACTCACCGATACCGAAATATCGCCGATATTTGGCGCCGAATTCGGAAAGCATTCACCTTGCCGCTTCTCTGAGCCCAAGTGCTCCCCATCTTTATCAAAGAATGGTAAATAAGTTGTGTCGTATGTTAATACTATATAGAAAATAAGTAAAGAAAAAAAAAGGAAATATTTACAGTAAATGAAGAAGATTATTCAACTGAGAAACGGAAATAATAATTGGTTCACAGCTGCTGAAAGATCATGGTATTGGTCATCTCCTCCTAATGACCTCGGAAGCCACTCACCTTAGGTTCTGTCATTGTTTCCTCTCTTGAAAAAAAAAAAAAAAGAAAAAAAAAACCCAATTGATTTCTGAATAAGAAACGGAAATATTAATTTATCTACAGTTTGCTGAGTAAAATTAACTACGTATATATATGGTTTATAACGAAGAAAGATCACACTGATTTCTGCATGTTTGCTAGGTATAATTAACAATTAACGTACATGGTTAATAATAAACGAAGAAATTAAAGATCACAATTAATTCAAAATTTCAGATCATTTTTTATGATGCCTAAAAAACATGCGCATGAGTCGAGAACGCAAACCCAAGTGACAAACCATCAACAAGGCTTATGCGGGCTTTCTAGGCAGGCTCGGGTTTGCAGCCCAAAGATGAGAGCTCTACCCATGACGATATCCCTAACATTTGATAGCGAGCCTGTTGGGAACTAAGCCCATCCTGTCGAATAAATAGGTAACATGGATGGTCCAATATCCACCTAACGAGACCATATAAAAGGGAAGTACCCAATCTCCATGATCCAGCCTCTCCAATCGATCAGGAGGAAGGATCTCGTGATGCCCCACTCCCGGAAAAAAAAAAAAAAAAAAAAAAAAAAAAAAAAATTAAAGAAGTCCACTTCTTCTCAATCATTCACTTGTCAACCTGCGGAAAATCTATACGTCATGTATCACGAGACACACACATGAGTAAAATGGCCACATTGGCCTACACGTCATACTCTTCAAAATATATCCAACCAATTATATTACATGGTTCAAGAGTTGTTTACACTCTTAATACAAACATATACTAAAATTTAAAGTTCTAATACATGTTTCCTTAAAGATACCAAAGTCACGGGTCCGGCTTTCTTCCTCAAACCGCCTCACGAGGTCGCCTCACGCCCCGCACTAAATAATATTCTTCGATGTGGTGAGTTATCGCCCAAGAGTGGAATTACCCTAAATGGGCTACTCCCTACATATGCACACATGTAATGATTCATCGTAAAACATACACTCAAGCAAATACATAATCCTACTTGAATGTCTAAATGCACAATCCTATTGTCTCGAATCCTTCACCTAATTTCACACCTCTGCTTGCTATGTATGAGAAAAATATCATTTTCAAACAAGTTTTTTGTTTCAAACACACTATCGAGTTTTGGTAAAATATCGACTACCCTCCGAGCTGAATTTGTTAACAGACAACGCTCCAAAATACCATGGTCCTCATTCCCGCGGATTCGTGACAATCCTCCAACGTACCCTTCTGAAAATCTTCCATCTAAATTTTCAATCATGTTCCATTTTTTCATTTCTTTCAAGGTCATACCGCCAATTCCACTTAGTGGTGCCCCTAAGGCATGGAATGTATTATGCCATTTCCAAAACCACTCGCTACTAATATATTTACATGCATATATTAACATAAATTAAATCCCCACATCATGTTAACACATCACCTATGCATTAACATACTAAATTCCACACAATTTGCCATTCATCTTAGCAAGATTCCATGCACAAACACATGACGCTATCCAACACAAACCGGACTGCTTTTTAACAGTCCCAAACTGAGCAAGCACTGTCCGTGGACAGCCCATTCAGCACGGTCCCACTTTGTGAAACTCCAACCATGGCCATTTCCCGCCTCATACACACCTAAAAACATAATTTAATGTAGATTGATCACACAAGCCCAAACAGTCCGTGATCTGTCCCAAAACGGGCTCCAAAGATTTCTTACACTCGTCCCCACATCGGGACCGACCGCCACTCACGACCTCAAATCTACCAAACCATTAACAAAACACTTAAATAAAAAATAAACCAAGTAGGAGAAAAACCCCTACATTCTAGAGTTTGTCGAAACTCCCCAAAACTCGTAACGGCGCGTAGTTCTCTTGTCGTGGGAAGCAACTTTGCTTCGTCACGGAACCGACCTGGGCCCGATCACCGGGAACTTTACGGGTCCGATCGGCCGGAATCCTAAAGAGAAGGCACACCTTCTCTCTCTAAAATCCTCTCTTTTTCTCTTTCTGCTTTGTCTTTCTCTCCTTCTCCCTCCCAACTCATCAGAGACAAGAGACTTATCCCTCCTGGGCTACTTGTCAAATTTAAGCGGCCCATGGATTACAGCACCCTATCCCCTATCCATCTACCCTTGATTTTCCTCTAATGTGGCATGATGCCACGGTGTCTTATGCAAGCCCCGCTGAAAGCCTTGCCAATGTTTGACTTGCCCCAAGGCGACATCGTGGAGGCTCGAGCTTCACCTCACAAAGTGCCCCCACGCATCTTGTGGAAAATGAAAACTCCAACCTGCCTCTAATTCATGAAATTCGACGGTAGCTAGATTCGGCAGGAAAATTCCAACGGTGAAGTCCGCTTCGCATCCCGTGCCAGGTGCTCAATTTTGATCAAAACCGCCATTTTCGCTTTTCCGAAAAATCGAATTTCATGAAGTCTTATAGATCTCTCTACCATCACGACTCTAATTGTCCTTTAATATCCAAGATGATAAGGAAAGGGAGATTCTTTACCCAATGGGGAAGATATCGTATCACCGTCTAACAAGGAAAGTTATTGTGATCACCCATTTAAATATCGAGCAATTCCATCGAAGAAAGGTACGCAAACATAAAACCCTAAACCGCCATATTCCTGCTTTTTCATCGACGAAACTGAATCAACCACGCAGAAATGGTCGCACACACCCTTACCGACCACCCTTCCCGTGTGCTGCGCGTCGGAGGCCTAACCCGATCGAATTCTGAGGTTTCAATAAAGTTCTAATTCATTCGATAGAAAAAGTAACGTATCAATTTTATTATTTCCAAACCTGTAGATGTGATTTAAAAGATCGATGTCCCCTATAAGAAGCGTCGCTTTCTCTTTGTAAACTTACCCAAAGTCATTATCGACCGTAGAGAAACGAAATGAGAGCTGTTAGGGTGCTTGTAATCATTGGGCTTTTATTGGGATTAATAATGCTTCAGAGTCTTATAAGGATCGCTGCAGATCAGATAGCTTCGTGTGGTACTTCCTATTGGGTGTCGCCTGCTGGAAGGAGTTTGTAAATTCTTATCCTGCCACACGGACTCCACTTTACAAAGTGTTAAAACCCTGAATCTCCAACTTGAAGGTAAAATACTTAATCTTCACATTATAGCCCCTCTAAATGCGATGATGCTTTTTTAACCTAACTGGGGCTCTTGAGCAGGGCATTCGCCTTAACTTGGGATTGTCATGGGGCTGGGATGCAAGCTTTTGGATCAGTTCAATAAGTATGATCGCTACAATACCGCTCGCAAACTCGTCGAGAACCTCCCAAAACAAGGAGAAAGGCAAGAGGTAGGCGAGGGCAGCTCCGCTGTGGGTCGCCCAATGCCTAAGCCGCTTCTTTTTCGCGAGAAGAAATGATTGAGGCTAACGCGTACTGAGCATTGGCTTACCCTCTAATCATGGGGCACTCATTTATGTGATAATTCTTACTTTAGTCCATATCTGACGGCATGCGATATAGGAAAAGTAGCTTGTCGACAATCTTTTCTCCCCACGTGACGTCCACTCGCGTGACCTCCCATTAACTTTTCTTCCTCTTACGGGATTTGGTTGGATGGGTAATATATCTGCCATGAAACATCTCATTTTCTCGTATTGAAAATGCGTTGATCGTGTACGGACCTCCAATTTATCCAGATCAGCCGCCTGGGCCGAGCCAGCTCGCCGTCTTGGCATCAAGGTCCGGGTTTCGCATAGGGCTCTCCGCCCATCTCGTCATGAAAGGGATATCGGGCCCATTTCTTTATCCCCATCATCACTGCCCCCGTTCTCACGAATCATATGGCGCACACCTTCCCGCAATGGCTTATTTCCATGTGGTCCGCTGAAACAGTTAATTAAAGTCCGATCGCCGCCACATCGCTATGCCGATAATGACACCTCGCCTCAGGCTTATTTTTCATATTCCCCCGCCCCTTAGTTTCTTTTGTCGACTTCCTCCGTCTTGAGCCCTCCGGTCCCCAGATCCTCCTTTTGTTTTTAGTGATCTTCAGATTTCGTTTTCTCGGGTTTTCGCCCACCCTTTGTGTAGGGGTCTTGTTCGCATTTTTCCGGCTATTCTTCCGCCTTATCTTCCGTCCATCAAGGCTCTTATCCCGCTGCCATGTTCTTTTCAATGCAATGACGAGGCGCTTAGGGTTCAGCCGTCGGATTTCGCTTTTATTGTTCGCTTCATCGGGTCGTAGTCGCTTCTTCTTTCTTTACGTATTGGCCATGACTCTTCAATCAAGGTCGATTCTCGATCTGAAGAGATGCTCCTGTCGTCACTACTTCCAACCCGAACGCCGGCTCCATCTTCCTTTGAATAAGGATAAAGGGAAATAAACTAATTAAATATCGCCGGTATCGACACTCAAATCTACCACCAACATGTCGCAATGTGGACTTCAGCGCGCTGGTCCTTCGTGGAGCAGGCTACCTTTGTTTAACCGTTATCGACCTCCCACAGCGTCAGTATGGACTCCTGACGTCCTGACTTTTTATGTAGCCTCCGTGCCTGGGATGGTATGTTTCTTTGAGGTCACTTTTGACAATGGTCTTCGTTTTCCATTGCATCCCTTTATGAAAGAGGTTCTGCAGCATTTCAACATTTGTCCTTCCCAACTCGCTCCCAAAGGTTGGGGCATTTTGGTGGGCCTATTGGCCTTTTTTAGGGACAGGGGTTCGATCCCTAGTGTGGCCTGCTGCTCCTCCCCATCTTTTTAGTCCAAAGGAGACCAGGGCTTCCTTTATTTCTCCCGAACATTCAGGAGCTCCTGCAGTGATCTCGATCTTCATGATACGCGCCGGTCATGAAGGGACGCTATTTTTTTGTCGGTTTTCAGCTGGGGAATACAATCCTTCTATGAGACGCTCGGGTGTTTGACGAACGGGCGCCCACGATAATCGCCATTGAGTATTTGCACTATTTCGGCGACGACAGGTGATTGAATGCCCATGATTTTATATTATCTTCCTTATTTCCAGTGCTCGTCTTGACCTTGGCGTCGAAGATAATGTCATAACTGCGGCGTTGGCGGTGTCTGCTCGTCCTTGCGAGTTGATGAAGTCGGACATTCTGGCCCATACGGTCGAGTGCACGTTCCTGCGCCCGAGGCTATTGCCTCCTTCCATCCTGGGAGTCTCCTCCTTTGGGCTTACTGCTGCCACTCCTACCAGGGGAGAGATTTTGGCTCATTTGGGGGCAATGTCCCGGAAGCCCGGAGTGTCAGAAAGGAAAAGTCAAGCTCACATTTGAGAAAAGGACCAGTAGGTTCCGGTAGGTTCGAAGTTGGGGTGTCTCAGGCTTCTCTGCCCGAGAACAGAGCGGGCGCCGTCGCCTTGCTTGAAGCTCAGTGGTTTGAATCCCCCCCCCGCCTCCTTCTAAGCCTGTCGTAGAGGCAAAAAGTCTCTTGGGTGCGGTCGTCAAGCAGCTGTTGGCGACTATGCCTATAACCGTCTGGAATCCGCCTTCGGAGAACGCCAAGTCACCTCCTTGAAGGCGCGGAGAATTTGAAGAGAAAAACCACAACCAAAGTTAGCGAAAACATGGACTCTTTGCTTTCTAATGCCGAGCTCGCGGCGATGCGGTCTAAATCCGTCTCGAAAGTTCGACCCAGGAGGTCGGCGTTACTTTGTTGGCGAACTGCGGCTTTATCCAGCGAGGGTTGCATCGGTAAGTTTCCGATCATGCTTACTCCCATGCTGATTCCGTGTTGAGTGTTAACTTCATGTTTGATATGCAGGTGGCCACTCGCTGAAGGGCCCCCCGGCGAAAAGATTAAACTAAATGAAAGCATGAAATTGCCGTTTATAAGGCGAGGTGGCCACTCTCCGTCACGAGGCGGAGCAGCTGCGGGCGAGAGCGGACATGAATGAAGAAGTGGAGGCGACTTAAATCTGATCAAAACATACCACGTCATTTCGGCTTGGGCGAAGAGTAAGAAGGGTAGAGGTCAGTAGCTGCGTGGCGGCAGAGGCGACGGGAGGTTGAGGATGTGCTCCAGTGCGCTAAAATGATTTGATTGGGACGAGAGGAGTGGATGCAGCCGGTCATGAACGAATGGTTGGGAGGAGCTCATCACGTCCGGGACGAAAGTCACGAGATCTTGAGTGGAGCTATGCGCGACCGACGGTGATGCGAGCGATAAGGAAACCTGGCTCGGGCGGCGGAGTCGCGAGCTTCAGGAATCAAGATGTTGCTAGAGGAGCGCTGATCGTGAATCCTCCGAGCCCATGAAACTTGGCGGAGCAATTTTGAATGAGAAGTGTCGTGATTGCGCGCGAATCTTCATCAGCCCGAGTCGATTTGGTTGCTTTCAGAGAGATGAGGTTATTAGACGATTGAGGACCCGAGCCGGTGCTCGGTAGTCCTCTAGGTGGCTCGCTTTTCCAGCGAGTTGTTTCACACGTGCCAGATCTGGACTTCAGCCCGACCTCCCCCAGCGGCGAAGAGGTAGAGGAATCTCTTTCTACAAACTATTCTCAAGATCCTGGTACTCCTGCAGAGGCCCATTCCCCATCTTCATCGTCCGTCCGCCTGGCGCCTTTGAACTCTTATTAACATCTACAACTTTACACGTCTTCGATTTATATATATATATATATATATATATATATATATATATATATATATATATATATATATATATATATATATATATATATATATATATATATTTTTTTTTTCTATCTATAGTTTTCTTTTGTCAGCACAGTTTCAGACCTATATAGCCCTCCTTTTAATAAATACTCATTTTTAAAGATTTGCGTTCCTCCTTTAGGATATTTTACTTTTCTCCTTGAACTATATAACTTCCGAATTGAGGTCGGCAATCCAGGTTTCGTCAATAGAAGTCATTGAGAGCCTCATTTGCTATTTTGCTAAAATTTGGCAGATTCCTTGGTGTGCAGTCGATTAGTAGGTGGAGCTCGTCAAATTGAGCCTCTAACCTTCGTTGGCTGTCTGGCATGAGTTGACCTGGTTCCTTGGTGGCACGTCCTGTTTGAATTGGACTGCTGCGTGCGGCCATTCTACCTCTGATTTCCTTGGAAAGGTGCGAATGTCTTTAATGCTGATTGATGGAGAATTTGGAACGTTCGGGTGACCTTTTGAGTGCTTTTGCCTTCTTATAAATGGCGGCTTTATCGCTAATGGTTATGTTTTGAATACTTTGGCTTTATGGTGCGTGGCGGAGTGCAATGCGAGATGGAGTATCGAGTGCAGTCGTCTTCACTGGGGATCCACATGGAGATTTTGGAGGCGGTTCTGGCGAAACTCATGCAAAAACTATCTATTAAATCTTAAAAGCGAGTAGGAGGCTTTTGAGGTCTTCCGCTAGTTTGGAGCCGATGTAGGCGAGATGTTCCGGGTCGTCACCCAGCGATACCGGTTCTAGTTCCTCCTAGGGCTCGGGTCGGGTGAGCACCTCATCGTGCATGTCAAGCTCGTCTACATTCACGTTGTCGACTGCTCTTTGTTTCATGGAGGCTACGTAGCATTCCCTGGCCACTCGCTGATCTCCTCGGACCATCCCTACTCCATGTATGGTCGGGAATTTGATTATCATGTGATACGCTAAGGGGATGGCTTTTGCGTGAGAGGGTGCGCTAGCAACATGTTATAAGGCGACGGGCGTCTACGATAGGAACCTTCTTTGTTGTCATTAAGCACGGCAAGAACCACCCGAGTGAGCACAGTTAGATCGAGCAATGGTAAGCCACCTTTTCTCCCGAAAACCCCCGCAGATGTGTGTTGACGGGTTCTAGCTTTTCTCTCCCAATGCCCATTTTATCAAAGGCTGACGTGAAGATGATGTTAGTGGAACTACCGTTGTCAATTAGAACCCGGTGAACTGTTTTGTTGGCCACAATTGCCCGAACTACCAAAGGGTCGTCATGGGGGTGTTGGCATCCCTCGGATACAGTCGAAGATCGCATTGGGCGATGTCGAGTCGTGCGGGTTTGGACGCAACATATTTCCCCTATTTACATTGTCTGATCTTTGCGAGATGGGCCTTCGAGATGAACTGGGCTCCTCACTCCTCTGTGATCCTCTTGAGATCCACCTGAGATTTCTCGAGGGTTCAATTCTTTGAGTTAATCGTCTGCGGGCGCGGTTGTTGAGTCGGAGCCTGGTTCTGATTCTGGGCCTGACTTTGGGCCTGATTCTGGGCTTGATTCCATGGAGATATGAAGCGCCGGAGGTATCCGCGTTGTATTAAGTATTCTATTTCTCTTTTCAGTTGTATACAATTGTCCGTCACGATGCCGCCAATCACATGGAATCCTGATATTTGGTGTTGTCCTCGTAAGCGGGATCGATTTCATTTGAGTTGGCCATCTCATGAACTGCTCGTTTCGTACTTCATGCGGGGACTGCGACAGTGAGCTATTAGAGTGAGCGGCGGGGTGATAGTCGTCGTCTTCAGTTGTGGTGGGCGGATGGTCTCTGAGATTCCCCCGCCTTTTAGGGGACCGTTCTTGATCCTTTCTTAGGGATTTTCCTAGTCGTCTCTTGTCTTTTAGGGCCGTCCTCTCAGTTTGTCTGTCGATACTTCTTTCTTTGCAGTGGAAGGTCTCCTCTTGGACATGAGGAACTTCCTACGCCCGTTTATATATTTCTGCTTTGGCGAGTACCTCGGTCATGTACTTGCTTGGGGTTCTTCGAATGGAAAACATCGGATCCTTTGGCTGCACTCCTAACCACGCAATGAATCTTGTGATGGAGGAATTTTCATCGAATGCGTTTATCTTGAGGACTGGCGTTGAATCTTTACACGTATGACGAACTCCTGCGAGCCACAGCAGCCGGTCAATAGATGGTAACTCGGCTTCTGTCGTCCACAGCTCCGATGAAGTGGGAAACGAACACAATGGATAGTTCTGCGAGATGAAGAGATTGATGAAGGGTTCTATTAAGCAGGCTAAGTGGGCCTTTTAGTGTGTGTGAAAGCCTGCACCATCTGAAGTCTTGATACCCATGCAACTCCATTTGATTCTTGTAAGTAGGATGGTCGCCCGGGATCTTTGGTTCCGTTCAAAGTTTCCTTGTGGCACATTACGAATTTATTTGGAAGCGGATAGCGTAACACCTCGACTGTGAAAGGTGATTCAGTTTGTTGTACCAAAATTATCCCATCTTTGTTCGAGCGCGTCCTTTAACCACCTCCTTCACACGGCCCGAGCTCTGTTGAAGACTCTAAACCTCTTGCTCCCATGATTGCTCTTAGTCAATTGAGATGATGTGGTTCTTAGTTGACATATCCTCCGAGCATTGCTCCGTTTCCTTCCTCCGCAGGGGCCAATTGTGGTCCATGCCCTCTGGTTCAGGTGGACTGCGCCACCTTACGTCACCTCGGGTAATGTTGTGGCCCAGTAGTAGTCAGCCGTGGGGGGAATGTTATGACCTTCACAGGTGTCGTGTCTTAGTGGATCTTTGCATTTGTCTAGTAAGCTGTTCTAACTCTTCTATCAGGCGTTGGTTGACGAGGCGGAGTGCTTCCACTTCGTTCGTATTGGCCTACATTGCTTCTACTGTCCCAGGAGGCCTATTGTCCGCATTGCTCGGTGGATTCTGCATCCTTGGTGGATTCTGCATCATTGGTGGATTGGCGTTGCTCCCCACTTGTGTTCGTCATTACCACGGTGGCGAAATCGGTTATATTTATAAAGAGCTGGCCAGTTCCCATAGGCAGCGTAGCGATGATGCTTTTTCAGCCGGGCTGGGCTTGAGCGTGTAGGGGTCGTGGGTTGGACCGGTTGTTGGCGAATTTGGATGCCGAG
The DNA here is from genome assembly GCA_016808115.1 of Tetrastigma voinierianum. Lineage (NCBI taxonomy): Eukaryota > Viridiplantae > Streptophyta > Magnoliopsida > Vitales > Vitaceae > Tetrastigma > Tetrastigma voinierianum. The sequence continues at coordinate 44,537 of JAEQBH010002442.1, forward strand.
GGCTTTTGGATCGTGCAGGGTTTGATATGATCATTTTGCAATCTTGTTTATACAAACCTTAGTTGTAGCGGCTCATTTGCAAAAAGAAGCAAAGGGAAGAAGGGATCGGCGAGGGCGTATGCGTAGCCGCTCAGATGCCTAAGTCGATTTCTTTCTAGAGGAAAAAGATTGATTAGAGGCGATGTGTATGAGTATTGGCATTACCTTCCACTTAGATGGGGTGACTTCGTATTTATAGTAGATGTTCAACCAGTTGGATGATAATTAGGAGTCCTTCCCATGGGATGGGATATTTCTTATTTTAGTCCATATCGGATTTGGTATAGGATATAGAAAAAGCAGTTTATTTGGGATAATCTTTCTTCCTTATTAGGGGATGTCCAACTGGCGGTGATCTATTATTCTTTCTTTCCTTCTTAATGGGATTTGGTTGGATGGGTAATATATCGTTTAAGGAACATTCTATTTTCTGTATTGGAAAAATATGGGTTGATTGGCCGGGTATGGACCTTCCAATTTATCCAGGATCATGTTTAATTGCATGGCCGGGCCTGCCTTTGAGCTGATATGGAGGAGCTTTGGGTTTTGCATCAGAGCCACCATTCTCTTGGGCTTGGCGATTGGGATATTGGGCCCATTTCTTTATCCCCATCAGTTTTTATGCCCCCCCATAACTTTATTTTCAGGGTCCGAAACACGAACCTTCACTCCCTCACTGCCCTTGTTCTCATTGAAGACATACCCAAAACTATCCTTGTTAAAGTAATCTCATTTTTACCATTTTTCTACAAAACGGACTTCTTATTTGTCTTCCTTAATTGATTATTTGACTTCCTTAATTAATTATATATAAACGTTACCTTAATTAATTGTTAATTGCATCTAAACGTTAAAAGTAATTATTTTCTGCACATCCCTTTTCATTGGATCTTTTTCTTTTGACAGAAATGGGTAATTTAGGGCCCATGATTGACAGATTCTACTGGCTGAATGACAATGAAGAGCAATGTTGTTAACAGTCAGTTATCTACGTTTTGTTTCATATTCATAGCTTTTGCTTTATTCTTACTTTTATGCATATTTTGTTTTTCTTTCATTTTTCTTCTCTTCCTTAAATAATGACTGAGGAATTTGACATAGCAAATGATCGACAGAGGAATCCGACACAGCACATGATCGATAGACGGGCAATCTGACACAGCAAATGATTGACAAGGGAATCTGACACCTAAAAATTTTAGCTGTGAGCAAGTCTAATTTCATTTTAGTGTCTTTTCGTAATTGAGCTATTGTGGAAATTATTTCATTTTGGTTTTAGACGTGAGAATATCACTTGGAAAGTTTAAAATGATAAAATTCATTTAGAGATTTTAAAATACAAATATTTTTTTTCTTTTCTAAATTTGATTCCTGTAAAGTTTGAGACTTTGTGACCATATTTAATTAAAATCCATAGTTAGTAACAATAAGTAATAGTATTCAAAATCATAATTCAAGCTTGCATGAGATTTTGGCTGTGGATGGCAAAAAGTAAAGAAAAAAAACTTTACTAATTAATGAATCCCTCCAAAATCAGATTACATATTACCCATTTACTTTTGAAATATGCTAAATAATAAAGGGAAAATTATGATACAGTTTATCAATTTGATTCTATTTAAAAAAAAGTTCTGAATGTTTAAAAAAAGTTCTATTTAAAATATGATACGTATATGGTTAATAATAAACAAAGAAATTAAAGATCACAATTAATTCAAAATTTCAGATCATTTTATTATTTCCAAAACTGTAGACAGATTTAAACGATCGATGTCCCCTATAAGAAGCGTTTCTGTTTTCTTGTAAACTTACTCCAAAGTCATTATTGACTGTAGAAAATGAAAATGAGAGTTGTTAGGGTGCTTGTAATTGTTGGGCTTATTTTGGGATTAATAATGCTTGTAGAGTCTTATAAGGATTGCTTTGAGGATTGCATAGCTTCGTGTGGTACTTCTGTTGGGTGTCGCCTGTTTTGTGAAGGAGTTTGTGGGAAATTCTCTCTATCCGGCTACACGGACCTTAAATTTTACAAAGGTTTAAACCCCTTCACCTCAGTTTAAGGTAAAATACTTAATCTTCCACATTATTATAGCCCCTCTAAATGTTTTATACCCCGATAACTTTATTTTGAGTCCAGGCTCCTGGCTTTCACTCCCTCACTGCCCTTGGTCTCATTGAAGACATACCCAAAACTATCCTTGTTAAAGTAATCTCATTTTTACCATTTTTCTACAAAACGGACTTCTTATTTGTCTTCCTTAATTGATTATTTGACTTCCCTAATTAATTATATATAAACGTTACCTTAATTAATTGTTGATTGTCTATCTTTTATAATTAATTGCATCTAAACGTTAAAAGTAATTCTTTTCTGCTCATTTTCATTGGATCTTCTATCTTTTTTTCTCTTGACAGATATGGGTAATTTGAGGCCCATGATTGACAGATTGTACTGGCCGAGAATGACAATGATGCAGTGAAAATGTTGTTAACAGTCAGTTATCTACATTTTGTTTCATATTCTTTTTCGCTTTATTCTTACTTTTATATATATTTTGTTTTTCATTCATTTTTCTTCTCTTCCTTAAATAACAACTATGAGGAATCTGACATAGCAAATGATCGACAAAGGAATCCGACACAGCACATACGGGCAATCTGACACAACAAATGATTGACAAGGGAATCTGACACCCAACAATTTTAGCTGTGAGCGAGTCTAATTTCATTTGTGTCTTTTCTCAACTGAACTATTGTGGAAATTATTTCATTTTGGTTTTAGAAGCGAGGTGAATGTTTAAAATGATAAAATTCATTTAGAGATTTTAAAATACAAATAATTTTTTCTTTTCTAAATTTGATTCCCCATAAAGTTTGAGACTTTGTGATCATGTTAATTAAAATCCATATTTGTAACAACCAGTAATAGTATTCAAATCATAATTCAAGTTTGCATGAGATTTTTGGCTGTGGATAGCAAAAGTAAACAAAAAAAAAATCTTTACTAATTAATGAATCCCTTCCAAATCAGATTACATATTACCCATTTACTTTTGAAATATGCTAAATAATGAAGGGAAAATTCTGATACGGTTTATCAATTTGATTCTATTTAAAAAAAAGTTCATGAGGAATGAGAAATTAAAGGCAAGTTAACTCATATAAAAATAATTCATACTAGGTTGTTAGTGGGAGGGACTTTTTGTTTCAAAAATACCTTTTTAGCAGCTATAATAAAACCTAAAAAAAAGAAAAAGAAACATTGTTTTTGTTTTATATGGTTAATCCAATTTGATTCTATTTAAAAAAAGTTCATGAGGAATGAGAAATTAAGGGAAGTTAACTCATTTAAAAATAATTAATACTAGGTTGGTAGTGGGAGGGAGTTTTTGTTTCAAAAATGCCTTTTTTAATAGCTATAATAAAACCCAAAAATAATTATAAAAAAACATTTTTTTGTTTAAATAACAGATTTTCAAAGATTAAAAAAAGAAAGAAAATAAAGTGTATTAAAAAAATATATAATATGTTTGTACATAAAATTAACAATTTAAAAATTTAAAATTATTATTATTTGAAATTTTATATGATTTATTTTGAATGTTTTTATTTTAAAATATTAAAATATAAATTCATAAAAATTCTAAAGTATATTAGAATTTTTTTTTATGAATTTAAACTTTTAATATTTTGAAATAAACACATTCAAAATAAATCAAAATATAAAAATTAATATTAAAATAATAGTAATTTTAAAATTTTAATTTTATGCATATATATACATATATTTGAATACACCTTTCAAAATATTGTTTTTTTTCCTTCTAACGGTTAAAAATGATATTTTTTGAACAAATGCTCATCTCAGATTGTAACAACCCATCAAATTGATAAAGTATATATAATTTTTCTCTATTCTATTCATTATGATAAAATACCATGGATATATCGGATATATTGAAGTTATATTATATTTTATTCTATAAATACTCTCTTACCATCAAGGATAAAAATATATGGTATGTATAGGAGATATAAAATTATGAAAATACTTTGAATAAGTTTAAAATATTTTTTTTTTCTAATTTCATTGATTCCAACTAGCAATACATCGATCAAAATCATTAAAAACCAATGAAACAACTTCTAGGATAATAGTATAATAAAACGACTCAAAACTTATACATTTAATTGTTGAGTTTACATATTTGATATTACTATTATGACTAGAATATATTTTATTGTTGAGTATACACTTTGCTTGTTCGAATCACTTAAACCTAAATAAACGACGTACCACGACGACGAAAATCAAACGACAATCATACGAGCACAAAGACGGCGACTAAATCACGAAAAAACATATAAAAACCTAAAATTGTGTGGAAAAACAACTTTATTGAGAAAAAAAAAAGATGGGAAAGAGGCCTAGATAGGTGATTTTAGGCAAAAAATGACAAAAAAAATACCCTCTACTTGCTTTAAAAAAAAGGCTAGTAGAGAAAAAGTTAAGAGAAAAGGGAGACTAGGGTTTCAAAAATTAGGAACGTCATTTATTGGATTTATCAATCAAAAAGAAATTATTGTTATTATTGTTATTTTTATATTTTATTGCTATTAATTTATAATTTAAAATATATTAATACTTTATCTTTGTTATTCATAATAATTGTAATATATAATTTTTGAAAATTTTAAATGTAATTCTTGAAAATAATATTAATATAATAAAAAGTAAAAAATAATTTATCTTTAATAAATATTATTTGAATGTCTTCAATTAACAAAAGGTTGATGGCTTGGTGGACAAGAGCTTGCTTTACACAGTTTCGCCATAGTTCGACGATAAATCCTGATATTTCAAACTTTGCTTATCATTTATTTATTTGACTTGATATTATTTATTATATAAAAAATATCATTTCCTTTTCCTCGTATTTCATAAATAAGTTATTTCAATTTATTTATTTCATAAATATTTTACTTTAATTAACTTATTCTATTTGGCATAATTTATTATACCAATAATATTATTCGATAACATCAATTAATTATTTGTAACAAATATGTAAATAAGAGATAAGGATAATTTTAATCTGCAATCTTAAATATTGTGGTATTATTTTTCATTACTAATACAATATTTAATTTTCATTTATTTTTTTTGTTTTAACATATGCTAATCTTTAAAATGAAGCATATTTTTGTTGTAGTTCGAATGAATATAAGAGTTTATTTTTTAGTAAGTTAAAGTATTGTTTAAAATCATTCAAGAGTACTAATATATATGAAATAGTTTATGTATAAAAAAATTATTTTTAATATTAATAATTTTAATATAATTAAGGTATGAAGTAGATAAATAGCAAAACAACAAAATATTATTATTATTATTATTATTATTATTATTATTGTAATCTTTTTATTATGTTCAAGTGTTTTAAATATTATCATTTTATTAGAGTGAATTTTATCGTTTGTAAGGGTTAGAATAGAACAAGAAGGTCTAGAATCTAAGTATTTTGGCTTATCTCCTATATCAAGTAGAAAATCATCTTGAAAGCTTATACTAGACATTTATGGTGGATAAACTCGCCCAATACCATGAAATAAAAGAGGTAAATCTATATAATCTTTTTGAGCGAAATACTCAATATGATGTGTATTAGATAAAGCATAGGCAATCTTATAAGTAATAGAGTAAGGTTTATTACCTTCTCTCATAAAATCCTGTCGTTTAAAATCCTGAATCAAACTTAAAGTCCTATCAAAGTCTTTATCTGCAAGGTTATAAGATATTTTTTGATAAATATTGAATATTAATTTTTGGTACTTAAGATTTCCTCTAATAATTCCTAGAATGGCTTCTTTTTTATTAACAATCCTATTATCTAATAATGCTAAATCTATTGGTGTATCAATTCATTCTCTAAACGTTGCACTTATAATCATTAGTATAGACCCAATGTAGATCCATCCAATCTTACAACGATCTTTTTCATTAATCTTTTGAATTCTTTAAATCAGCTCCCTTTTTTCTAATAAGGGGATTTCAATCTTATTGGAGGTTACTTCGATATTTAATGCCTTTCACTTTTAGCTTAGGCATGTGCATAATATTTTCTTAATCCAAACTTTTCCCAAAGTTTTCTATTGAATCCTGAATACTCAGTTATATTATAATTAGCTTTTTTAATCTTTTTGAATAGTTGACTGTCAAATAAAATATCCACGAAATATTCTTTCTCAGTACTTGATTATCAATAATCTCGCTCATCTTCTTCAGAATTATCTAACTCTTCTGAACAAGTATCATCTATTTCAGAATCAGTTTCATAAATTGATTCGTCCTAATGTAGATAATCTAAATCTTCTAGTTTTCTTACTTGAATAAATTCTTCTTGTTTAACCATTTTTTCGATATCTTCATCTATTTCAATCTTCTTCTTATTAAACTTATTAGGACATTCATTTGCATGTGCCCAAATACGAGTTTACTAACGTAGCATCTACATTCCTTTGCTTGCTTGAAGTTATTTCTTGTAAATTGTTCTTCTAATCGGGTTATTCAATTTCTCTAAAGTATCCTGGTTTCTCGTATAAAGAATCTTCTTAATCCAAATCTATTTAATCTATTTTTTGAGAAGTCTTTTGATTTCTTGGTTTTTTTTTTTTTTTTTAAAAAATAAAAAAAAAAAAAAAAAAAAAAAAAAAAAAAAAAAAAAAAAAAAAAAAAAAAAAAAAAAAAAAAAAAAAAAAAAATTTTGGTATATAGGGCCTTTTTCAAGTCTCCTATTATAGTAATCAAATTATTTCCTTTACAACAAGAGCATTTTTCTTTCCCTAATCATTTTAGCTTTCTTAATCAAATAGAAGCGGTGACCACCGCTCCACTCAGTTTTCTTTAAAGAAATCCTTCTTCCTAGTGTATCTACGAATTAACGAAGGATAATCATGTATTAGCGAGATCCCCATGGATGCAGGATAACTTAATAAACATATTTAAGTACATAGTATCTGTACCAATCTTACCATATATATTATAATAATAATCTTGAAAGACACAAATATATTTGTCTAAGTGACATATATCATTTAATTCTAGTTTTAATAATGCATGAACATATTTTTCTACATATTGTGGGGAATCTCTATCCATATATCCTTCTCCTAAGAATTTAGTTTTTAATAGGTGTACAACTTTTGTGATAATTTCATTTATATTATCGAATAAGAAAGCAGGTTTTGGTTTCTGTTTATAAATTCTGCCAAAATTGTGAGGTAGACTTAATCATTGCCATTCCTATATATCTTTTTGAATCTTCAAGAGACATTCTATTTACATGTATTGCTAATTGAAGTGAGGTTTCCCATCTATCTAGAGTGGATGATATATCTGGATTACAATCCAAATCTAAGTATATTCCAAAAGGATTTATTCCCTCTGGTCTTAAACGATCCATTGGTGAATCATATTCTTGTTTTACTGAATCATGAACATAAGATGTTCCCCTAGCAGTAGGAGTTCTAGCATATCTGGAGTGCAAATCTTTGTTTGTGTTGGATGATTCGAGGATATCAGATGCCGGCCGGTTTCTACGGTTAGTATTTACGCCCTCGATCATTGGATTTTCTTCCATTTTTAAATTACACTTAGGTATGTTTAATCTCTCAAGGTTTTACTAAAATTTCAAGTTCCTTTATGCGAAGCATACTACAGATCCATCTAATCATCTCATGAGCCAATATTCACGATGAATAATAATATCAATACCCCATCTTTTGAAAATGACCAGGGGATGTGAGTGCGTCACGGCTCGGAAGGTGGCCGCGATGTATCAGTCCACATTGCATCTGACACTCTAGACATCTTTGTACAAACTGGCAACAATCTATCTCCATAGTCAACCAAAAGTAACCAGTCCTCCTTGATCTTCTGCTAGCATGGCCTCCCAATGTGGGCCACGAGACTCTTACATGAACCTCTCATTACTTGATCTCTGGAGCGCAGTCGGTTATAATAATAATAGGCCATCGGGTGATCTCCTATAAAGGGCATCCCCACAAATAAAAAATCTGGTGGCCAACTATCTTAACGCTCTCCTATCCTTGGTTGTGGCTGTTTCAGGGTAAGCGCCGCATGACAGAAACTGATAAATGTCATGATACCATGGTAGCTCATCTTTATTCTCAATATCTCGATCAAGCAGCGGTAGCGGTGCGGACTTAGTCTCGTCAGCTTTGGTCACTGTCTCGTAGGAATTTTCTAGCCATAGAAGCCAAGGTGGCTAACACACATCCAACAGCCCGATTCTACGCCACTGGGCAAATGTATATATCTCGACTCGTCAAATCACGCGACGATAGGTCTAAGCAGGCGTATAGGGCTTGACTTCTCATCGAGTCCTCAGTCCACCTTGGGTCACATTGTATAACTAAGTTGGAATCCCCATGGATCTCCAGTATCTAATCTGAATCCGGCATGGTCTCTAGACTGTGACTCGATAAGTCGGGACAACCGTGATGATCGAGAAAATACTCGCAGGCTTGGCCTAGGAATGTGATCACCCTGTGGTGATAACAATAAGATACCAATAAGCTGATGATTAGGCGGCACCATCAAATCTGATTGCCCATCTGTAATGCTGGTCATTGAAACAAATTACTCATTAGGAAAATCATCGTCAATTAGTGCAGTAGCCGGATCTACGGGTAAAGAAGTCGGATGATCTCTGATAATAACTCTTTGATTCGCATGTAAGCGTGTAGCTAGGTAACCAGAGCCAACAAAATTTATATCTAAAACTCCTGCGCCATTAGCCTATACTCTTGTAGTAAAAGCTGACTCCTAGGAGTGAGACTTGGGATGGTTTTCTTCGCCTGGAAATGATTTATAGTGAAGGCGAAAATGGTGAATTTGGTTTGGATTTTAAGGTGGTGATAAAAACAGTGAGGGGTATTGTTTGGAAAACTGAAATTTAAATACAATAAAATGTAAAAGAAGTATCCTTGAAGTGTCAGGCTGTTGGATTTGGGTTCGAAAAGTCACTGAGGGGTTCTCGGGTCCATTTCCTCGCGTTGGGGAGGATGACCTATAGTCATTTCGTTGAATCTACTTCATGTGGCTATAAAAACTGGGCTAATAAATTTCCTTTTGAAAGATGGCATTTATTGAGCGTTAATGGCCTTAGTCGGTGGAAACCTATCTCCTTGACCCACCTTACAGTAACTAATAAATGGCAACTAATGAATCTCGGTGGATTTAGCAATAACTCAGACCCTAAGATTGCCAAGTACAAGTCATTCAAGATGCATCGAAGGGATTTGAACCTAAGGGTTGAGAGGAAACACAAAAACGACAACAATAGCTACGTTGAAACTATGAGAAACCCCCAGATCCCTTGAAACCCTCCTCCAGTAGCCTTCATCTTCAAGGATGAAAGGGGTTTAGCCACTCATCCTCCGAGTTGTCATCCTCGGAGATTATTAAGGCTGCCAGAGAAAATGAGAGAGAAGTGAAAGAAAGAAGCGGGGAATCTTTGAAAGGTTCCGACCCTAATTTATTAATGAGCAAAAATTTGTGCAGTTACGGTCACGGTAGGAGCTTATATCTGCCCCAGCCCGAGAAAAAGTACAAAAAAAACCAAAATCAAAAGCTATTACAAGGGATAAAATGGGAAGAAACAAGAAATGTAACAAAAAAAAAGTCAAAAAGCAACAAGTACTTCAAGAAAGTGAAGCGGTCGCGGAACTGTGAGTAGTGCAAGGATGAGCAGTGCTTACGAAGGAAATTTGCAACTGCGAAATTTTGCGAGTTGCGAAATTCGCAATCCGCAAATTTCAACTGCTTCTTTTTCTTCTCTTTATGCACTCCTCTTTCCTTGCATTTTCTGCTCTTGTTTCCTTTTGGTCTTTTATCTGCAATGTTGAGTTTGACTCAAATTCTTCGTGCTTGGATCGACCCAACAATTTTGGCATGAATAGCTTGCAAAAGCTACAAAATTAGCCACAAAATGCTATCAATAGAATAGCAGGGACCTTAGTAATACCATCGGGTTTAATTCGCAGTTAGTACCTGGTGCTCAAAACCTTGATAAACGAGTTGAAATAGCACTTTTGAGCACTAATCCGCTTCCCTTCTTGATTTTGTGTGAGCTATCTTGAATATCGAACTCTGTCAACAATACTAACCATCTCCATGAGTCTACTAATTAGAATAGGTCGATCAAACAAATATCTCAATGGATCTGATTGAGAGACTAAAAGTATGGAATACTCTGTCACATAGTGCCTAAGTCTCTTGGTGGCCCAAACCAAAGCTAAACAGAGGCACTCAATCATAATGTATTTGAACTCGTATGCCAACATCCTCTTACTTAGATAATAAATGGCTTGCTCCTTTCTTAAATCATCGAGCTGAGCTAACATGCATCCCAAAGTTATGTTTGAAAATGACAAATATAGAAGCAGGGGCCGCCCCGGTGTAGGAGGCACTAAAACGAGGGGAGAAAGTAAAACACTCCTTAATCTTTTCAAAAGCACGCTGACAATCATCATTCCAAATCGTAGGTTGGTTCTTCTTCAGAAGATGAAAGATAGGCTCGCATATGTCTGTCAACCTAGCAATGAAATGACTGATATACTGTAGTTTGCCTAAAAAGCCTCTGATTCCTTTCTCAGTCCTCGGAGCGGGCATGTCAAGTATGGCCTTGATCTTTTCTGGATCAACCTTTATACCGCGCTCACTAACATTGTGACTTAGCAATTTCCCAGAAGTTACCCCAAAGGTGCACTTCTTGGGATTCAATCTCAATCTGAACTATTTGATCCTCTCGAAGAATCTCTGTAAGGTTGCTAAGTGATCTGCCCTACCTTTGGACTTCACTATCATGTCATCCACGTATACCTCAACATCTCTATGCATCATGTCACAGAATAGAGTAGTAGCGGCCCTTTGATAGGTGGCCCCTGCATTTTTCAACCCAAATGGCATAACTCGGTAGCAGTAAGTACCTCATTCAGTGATGAAGGAAGTCTTCTCCATATCCTCTGGAGCCATTAAAATTTGATTATACCAAGAAAACCCATCCATGAAGGACAACATAGGGTGCCTTACAGTGCTGTCTACTAACATATCGATGTGTGGGAGGGGAAAATCATCCTTAGGGCTGGCCTTATTCAAATCTCGAAAGTCAACACAAACTTTAACCTTGCCATCCTTTTTGGGAACAAGGACGACATTGGCTAACCACTAAGGATACTCGACTACTGACAGGAAGCCAACATTGAGTTATACGAATCTCCTCTTTTAACACGAACTCAGTGAAGGTGTAGTTTCCTGATTCTGTAAGCGGCCCAACATGTGGCGGGAATGAAGCGGGTGATCTTTGAACTATAGTGGAGTCAAGGCCCGGAATGTCCTCGTACGACCATGCAAAAACATCCAAGTATGACTGGCGGAGTCAATCAATCTACCTCTCATCGAGATGAGGAAGAGCGATCTAATCTGCTGAGCGTCTGGTACACGAATCTATCAACTACGTGTTACTAGGAATAGAGTATAACCATGTCTCTGTATCCGAGTGGAGCTGATTGACCACTAGTGGGTCATCGACGAAAAATCGAATTTTCGAAAAAGGGTAAAACGGTAAATTCGATCAAAATCCAGAATTTTTTTTAGATCTCGGATGATGAAACAGACTTCATCGTTGGAATCTTCTTGCGAAATCTAGCTACCACGTCGAATTTCGAGATAGCCAGAATTTCACGTTCTTCGAGGCACCGAGAGTGACGGTTGATATATGGCAAGTGTTGAGTGGCTCACATTGAGCCACATGTCAAGTTGTGAGCAAGTCAAACAATGAGCTCAAGTATGGGCTATAGGTGACATGTGACATCATGTAATTGGAGGGAAATCTATAAGACTCGAGAAATTCCAATTTCTGGAAATATGGCAAAATCGTAATTTCGGTTATAAAATTGTAATTTTAGTTAAAAATCCAGAATTTATTCTCTAGATCTTGGATGATGAAACGGATTTCACTGTTGGAATCGTCTCAAGAAATCTAGCTAGTACGTAAAATTTTGTCGAATTAGAGATAGTCGAATTTACACGTTTTAGAGGCATCGCGGTTAGATTAATCATTAAAGCGATTTTCAATAAAAGAGTCACATATAACGTAAATCATGTGTCATAAGTGGCATGGTAGAAATGATGAAAATGAATGGTGGATGAAATGGTGAATGTCAAAAGCGGGAAAAGAAGGACATAATTGGTATTAATGGAGATTGTTTTAAATTAGAAAATGCGAAATAAGGAATAGGGTCTCTTCTCAGAAGTGAAAAGAGAGGCAAAGGGGCCGGAATAGGGAGTAGCCGGCGAAGCGGAAAAATGGAGGTTTTAGAGAGAAGGACTATCTTCTCTCGGTTACCCTCAACGATCCGACCATTCGAGTCTTTGGGACAAGAAGGAGTTTGCTCGCGGACGGAGCTATCGTGGACACCGGTTGAGGAGTTTGACAAACTCAGAGGTAGGGGTTTCTCCTACTTGGGTTTATTATTTATTTAAGTACTTTGTTAATGTTTGAGTTGAATGAGGCGTGAGGCGGTTTGATCTGTTCAAGCAGGACCGGAATTGTTGGAAATTTTTGGGATTTTTAGCCATGCGTGACCGATCCGAAATTTAGTGGGCTGCTTGTGTTGAAATTATGCATTAAAATGTATGCTTGATATGGAAAAGGCCGAGAATGGCCGGGAAATTCGGGTTCACAAAGTGAGCCAGGCGATTAGTGATTTCGGGAATGAAAATGGCGGGGGTTTCATTATTCAGATAATAGTGTTCACAAAATAAATTTGTGAATTAATGTGTTTGGTCGAGTAATTCAAGTAGAAATTTCATGTTTGATCGATAGCCACGTGAGCTAATTTTGATGTGATGAAATGAAATTACATAACATGATTGTGTGATTTAATTTTTATGTGAATATATGCATGTTATGTATTTGCATGTGTTATAGGCGTAATGGAATTGGCATCATGCATTCCATATGCCTTTAGGACACCACTAGGACGGTAGGAGTGAGTCGTGAGATAGATCTAGAAAATGGTTTCGGAGGGTTGTCTAAAACTAAAACTCAAAATGATTGGAGGGTAGTCCATACTAAAAAAATATCAATCGTCAGAGACGGCCCAATTGATATACATCGGAGGGTAGTCCATAAATAATATCAATCGTCAGAGACGACCCAATTGATATATACACATCGGATGGTTGTCCACAAACAAATAAACATAATAATTCTCATACGAGGCTTAGGCGAGTGTGAGGGAGTCGGTGAGGACTCGGGGTATGAGATGGTCAGTTAGACATTCAAGTAGGATCATGCATTTGCTTGAATGTGTGTTTATTTACTAGAGCACGCTGCGCTTAGGTGGAGAGTAGCCAGTAGGGTGATTCCACTCTTGGCTGCCCAGCTCACCTGTCGAGGGATATTATTTTAATTATAGGGGCGCGTGCGAGGGACGGCTCGTCCTTGAGACAGGAGTTTAGAAGAAAGCCGGATTATGGCTTTGGAGTTTATGATGTACATGTATTAGAATTGTTTAATTTTAATATATGTTGTATAAGAGTAAAATTTGAACTCTTGAACTATGGTTGGATAGTTGGATATATACATTGTTATGAGTAATGGTTTATGAGCCCAAGTGGTCGTTTTAATTATATTGTTTAGGACGGGTTTTATCAGGGTTTGGTGTTGGGTAGAGCTCCTGCGTCCTGAAAAGGAGACTACGCCTATTTTCATGAAGAATGTCGGGTCACCCGACATTCACGAGTATTCCGTGGGTTGACGGGTAGTCAACGGAACCCCGGGTTTTGGGGCGTCACAAAATCCACGGTAGATGGATAAGAGGATAAGGGAAATCCCTGAAATTGTGAAATTGGACATGTAGCGAGTGAGAGGACATCTCGCAGGCTTATCTTCTCAAGCCGGTTGGGAGAGAGGGGAAGGAGAGAGAGAAAGGCAAACCAAAATTTGAAAGGAAGAGTTAGAGAGAGAGAGGCTCTACCTTCTCTCTAGATTTTTCGACAAGAAAACCATCGATTTCCGGCGAAGCAAGGGGGAAGAGTTCATCCTCACGACAAGGGCTTCGCATAGAGACCAGAGTTGGGGAGTTTTGACAAATACTCTAAGAGATAAGGATTTTCTCCTACTTGATTTAATCCTTGTCTAAGGGCCATTCAAATGGCATGGGTTGTGTGAGGTCGGGAGTAGCTGTGTGAACCGTCCCAAGAATTTGGGACAGTGTGCTGGAGATTCCGGGATTGTTTTTAGACAGTTCGGGGACTGATTTTTGGGACTAAGTAATTATCCTTGTGTGCCATTTTTATGTTTTAGAGTTAAAATGTATAATGTTTGGTTGTGTTTTGAACCATGGGAAGCTGCCATATTGTGGTAGTACACATTAACCATACTTTATAACTGGTTTCTGGGTAGGAAATAAAGGGAATTTAGTAGTGAGTCCTACAGGTAAATTGTAGCCACATCAGTGAACTTGATATTAGGCTTTTGAATTTCTCAAATCGGACATCTGTAGCCTAAGTTAAATGTAGCCTAAGTTATTGCAAATCAGTTGGTTATTCAAGGTATGTTTCTACTCTTTCGCCTATGGGCAAGAGTGTTATTTGATTTTGGTGTATCTCATTCCTTTGTTGTTGTATCTTGTGTGAAATATTTGGGCTTAGGAGTTCAGAGCATGGAAAATCAGTTGTAATGAAATCTCCCCTAGGAACTAAGGTGAGTATTGATATGATATGTCAAGATTGTGAGTTAGAGATCTTAGGGATTCTACTCACTGTAGACCTTCGGGTCATGGACATGTCGGAGTTTGATGTTATCCTTGGGATGGATTGGCTGATGACACACCGAGTCGTCATTGATTATGATCGCAGAAGGGTTACTGCCTACACAACAGATGATGTTTGTGTTATTTTTCAAGGGGATAAGCACGATGCAATGTCCCAATCCGTGTACGATTCTAGGTGGCATGGACAGTTGCAAGGTTGGCTAGCAAACATTTCCTTAGAAGACGAGGCGAGACAAGAGTTGTGTCTACCTTAGGTAGTTTGCGAGTATAAGGATGTTTTTTAGGAGGAATTACCGGGATTACCTACGTGGGATGTAGACCATTAGATTTATATTTATCGCTATTTTATGATGTCGCATAGAATGGCGCTTGCTAAGTTGTAGGAACTCAAGGTCAAATTGAAAGAATTATTGGACAGGGTTTTATTAGACTGGGCACTTCTCGTTGGGGCGCTCCGATACTGTTTGCCAAAAAGAATAACAAGACCTACCGCGCGATGCATTGACTATGGAAGTAGTTGAGCAGGGTTCACGATTAGAATCGGTATCCTTTGCAGGATTGATGATTTGTTTGATCAATTGAGAGGGCGCGAGTCAGCTGCAGATGAATCTACTGCACCCATTTTCATCAATTGAGGGTTAGGGAAGCAAATATCCTTAAGACAGTGTTTAGAACGCGACATGGGCATTTTGAGTTCATAATAATGCCATTCAGCTTGACGAATGCTCCAGCGGCATTCATGGATATCATGCATAGGGTCTTTCAGCCCTATCTAGATTAGTTTGTTGTGGTCTTCATGGATGACATTTTGATCTACTCTAAGTCGGAGGAGGAGCATGAGGATCATTTGAGGATTGTTCTCCATGCTTTGAGAAACCATCGGTTGTATGCCAAAATTAGCAAATGTGAATTTTTGTTTACTAAGATAAGATTCTTGGGTCATGTGGTATCAGCTTCAGGTGTCTTAGTGGACTTGGAGAAGGTTAAGGCAGTTATGAGTTGGGAGAGACCCAAGTCAGTCTTTGAGATACGCAGTTTCTTGGGATTGGAAAGGTATTGCAAGAGATTCATTGAGGACTTCTCCCGATTAGCTAGGCCTATGATGAAATTATTGAAGAGTTAAGTTTAGGTGAGATGACTTGTGTGAGAGGGCATTCCAAGGGTGAAACGAGGCTTACTTGACCTTCGTATTCGATGGTCAGGAGGGGGAATGGTACATAGTGTATTGTGATGCCTCGAATGACGGATTGGGATGTGTTTTGATGCAGTCTGAAAGGATTATGGCTTATGGTTCTCTACAGTTAAAGAATCATGAGCAAAGTTACCCCACACATGATATGGAATTAGCAGCCATTGTTGTTGCCTTGAAGATTTGGCACCACCACCTGTATAGTGAGTAGTTCGAGGTGTTTTTGGACCACAAAAGTCTTAAAATACATATTTACCCAGCAGAACCTCAATATGAGGCAACGTAGGTGGATTGAGTATTTAGAGGATTATGAGTTCACTTTGCATTACCATCCCGGTAAGGCAAATGTGGTGGTTGATGCACTTAGCTGGAAGTCACAAGGAGTATTGGCTAGTATAGCTTCCTGGGAGTGGCGAGGCTCGAGGTTGTGGGACAGTGCGGACTGCACTACAGAGATCAGACTCGGTCTATTTTGGGGATTTTGGTGGCTACGCCTTCCCTACTAAACAGAGTGATTGAGTCCCAAGGACAGGACAAAGAGATAGAGTCCATCAAGGACTAGGTACAGTCAAGTACCTGTGACGAAGGCTGGGCATTTCA
Source organism: Tetrastigma voinierianum (assembly GCA_016808115.1). Classification (NCBI taxonomy): domain Eukaryota; kingdom Viridiplantae; phylum Streptophyta; class Magnoliopsida; order Vitales; family Vitaceae; genus Tetrastigma; species Tetrastigma voinierianum. The sequence continues at coordinate 61,230 of JAEQBH010002442.1, forward strand.
CACGAATGGTAGTCTTTGATATAGAGGCAGGATTGTGGTTCCCCGGTTGGTAGATTTGAGAAAGGAGATCCTCAAGGAGTTCCATTGCTCTCATTTTGTTATACATCGGTGCTTGAATGTACCCTTGATCTTCGTCGCCAGTGTTATTGGAGTGGAATGAACAACAAGTTAGGGATTTTGTTCGTCGATGTCTCATGCCGGCGTAAAGTAGAGACACTGAGGCCGGTAGAATTATTCCAGCCATTCAGTGATAAGAGTGGAAGTAGGAGCCTGCGTCTGGCGGTTTATAACTCAACTAGGACATCATTGAGGTCATGTGATGCGATGTGGGTGATTGTGAATGACTCACAAAGTAGGCACACTTTCTAGTCGTGGATGTTAACCTATCTCAAGAGAAATTCTGCGGTTCTCATACGAGATTATCGAGTTATGACAGTCTCTATAGTATCTTATCGAGATCCCAGGTTTACAGCTCAGTTTTGGGAGAGTTTCCAAAGAGCCATGGGGACACAATTGATGATGAGCACCGCTTTTCATCCCCAGACTGATGGTCAGTTAGAGAGGACTATCCAGACGTTAGAGGACATGCTACGGGCATCGATCACGGATCTTGGGGTGAGCTAAGGAAGAGCATTTTTGCATGGTGGAGTCAGGCTGCTGCATTTGCTCCGGTGGTATACGAGATGGCACCCTATGAGGCACTATATAGGAGGCCATGTCGATCTCTGGTTTTTTGGACGGAGATGGGAGAGAGATCCGCTATAGGTTTGGATTTGGTAAAGGACACCTCGGAAATGATGGACTTGATACGGAATCGTCTTCTCACGGCTTAGAGCTGGCAGAAGAGCTACGTCGACAGACGATGGCAACTTCTAGAGTTTGAGGTAGGTGATCATGTCTTCTTGAAGGTGATGCCTAAGAAATGAGTAGTCGAATTCAACAAGCGGGGAAAGCTATCACCGAGGTATATTGGACCCTTTGAGGTATTCGAGAGGGTGGGTACAGTTGCGTACCCGATTAGGCGTTATCGCGGGTTTGCTCCAGTGTTCATGGCGCTGTGGTATTCCATGTCTCATGCTTGAGTACCTCCACGTCAGACTCATGTAGTGGATTGGGGTGAGCTCATTGTTGATGCAAATGGGACCTTTGCGGAGGGACCTGTGAATAGTATGGATGGATGAGATAATGTTTTTGCAGCGTAAGACATAAAGGCTAGTAAGGTGTTGTGAGGTGCGCAGGTGTAGAGGAAACAACATGGGAATGCGAGGGCTGTCGTGCGATTATCCTTCATAACCAGGGATGAAGATTACGTTGTTTAATCATTTGATAATAATAAAAAAATGATAGGTATGTCATATGCATTTGATTGTATGTATATTGAGTGTGAATTTCGGGACGAAATTCTTTTAAAGGGAAGAATATAAACCCGGAGTAAATTTGAACTTTTCCAAAAGAATGGGCAAACACGGTGAACTTGCCGCTACAATATAGGTTGAAAACTTGGAATTTTTCTAGATTTCGGATAACAAAACGGACCTCGTTGTTGAATTCATCTCCCTAAATTGAATTACCTAGGAGAATTTCGTTGAATTCCAAGACAATCGGAATTTCATGTTTTTCAAGGCAACGGGTATCAAGAGTGACACAAGGCAAGCCATGTGTCACAAGGCATCTACAAGGAAACAAATGCATAGGACACAAAGCCATGTGTGTCCACATGCATGCCAATGGAGAAATATAAAGGGAGGCCAAATCGGTTCGTAGGAGAGAGGAGCAGGACGGGAAGGAAAAAAAATAGAGAAGAAAAAAATAGAGAGAGAGAGAAGAAAGGGAGAGAGAGAGGTAGAAAAGGAAATCAACGTTCCGATGGTCGGAACTCGTCGAACTAAGAAGTAAAGTTCGTATATTTGACGAGGGCTACACTCCAATAGGGAGGGATTCTTCCTACTTTTGTTTATTTTCCACCATAAGGGCTATGGGGTTGTGTCTTTGCCCTAAGGGGTTGTTTGGCCGAATTTCGAAATATGGGAATGCTACCCTATTTTGATCCTACACATTGGCCGGATTTTTGGACTGATTTTCAGGTGGGAAAATGAGGGACTTCGGACTTGGGTCCATCATGTAAATTGTAGCTGCATCAGTGAACTTGATGTAGGCTTTTGAATCACCATCCCGGACCTCTGATCTGAGTTATGGTGCATTTCCCGGGACTGCCATAGTTAGGAACATTTGTTATGTCAGGATTTTTAGACGATTTCGGTGCAGATTTTGTACTAATTTCGTGGACTATTTTGGTGGTGCATTAACCACCCGGTTGGTGAATTCGAATCAAGACCAATTCCACGGTTGTTTTAGGGTTGGTTTGTGCCTTGTTTGGTGGTCTATTATACAGCCGACGGCGAGAATACGAAGTTGTGGATTGTTTAAGTGTTATTTCTTGATTTTGTGATAACAAGCGGTTGTTCTTGCTGATGCTACTCTGTTTTAATATGTTGGCAATTAGATGAAATGTTTGGAAATTATATGCTTTTGACATAATTATCCATGATACATGATAAATTGTATGTTGGAATTGTCCATATGGCATTCGTACATATGAGACATGGAATTGATATGAAATGGCATAATGCATTGCATACGCCGCTGAGGCATCGCATTTCACTTAGAGTGTAAGTATGATTGCGATCAAACACCATACTTGGTGATTTGATGAGTGGTTGTCTTTTGATGACGGATTCAGCCAGAATCCTGTGCGAGAAACATTTAAAATATGTGTCCGGTGCAGCGAGGATGGATACCCTCAGTGAGCTTGGTATTTTGGCTATATATATGTGTCAATGGTGAAAGCCCATGAAGTGTGTAGAGGCGTGCGAAGCACAATGGTGAACCTCGAAAAATTCGCTACCCACAAATGACATGATTTTGTAAAAGAAATAATCTATTCAAATATGCATCCAAGGTTTTTGGTTTATAAACAAAATGAAATTTGTTTGAAATGATCGATTTGATACGATTAATCGTGATGTGCTTATCACGCTGGGCATTGTGGTGTATGATAGTTTGTGATTGTAAATTTATTGCTCATCACACAGAGATGGGTCGTTAATGACTCAAGCATGTTTATGATTGGGTCCGTCTCATTCATGGCATGGCATATAGGAATTATGATAGAATTGCATAATCTTACATATGGAATGGTTGATGTGAATGCAGTGTAACATTGCATGTGCATAGGTGGGGAGTAGCTGTAGGAAGTTATTCTACTGGGCATGGCTCACCCTATATGGGATAACATTTCAGGTGCAGAGCAGACATCGGTGGATGGCTCTCATTAGGAGCCCGAGTATGAATGATGTGGCTTTGTAACCTTTTTGTAAAAGTATTGGACAAAAGTTTTGTAATATCGATTTGTATAGAGGTTGTAATTAAACTCATAGTAATATGTTTCAAATAACCTCAAAATGTTCATTGAATGTAAATAAATGGATCCCGGTAGATAAATTGGATAGTGTAGTATCGAGACACCACGATATCCACAGGTATTTCATGTTGGCAGGTGGTCGATGGACCAGATTTTTAGGCGTCACAATATCTAAACTTAGTTTATTTATACTAACATGATATCAATATAATCATTCAATAATATGATATCTAAATTTTAATAAATTAAACATATAAAATCATATTATTAAACAATTTCTAAATCAATTTAAGTTCATAAAAGTAATATATTAACTAAATAACTACTATAATTAAGTAAAATTATATTAGTTATTATAATATTATTAACTAAAGTATATTTATTATGATATCTAAGAAGGTGTAAATTTCTAACATGAAATAATTATAATTGTTTAATAGTATGATGTATAAGATCTAGTTTAAAGATTATATCTAACTTAATTTTAATGTATCAAATTAAACTAAAACAAAACTATAGTATAAAATATTTGCTTCTAAAATACTTTGTACAAAATAAAACTAAATACATTAAAAAATAAAATATGCAGAAATACAAATAAATTCACAAAAACATATATACCTTAATTAACCTTGTATTTATTATAATTAACTTTCACAACCAAGATCTTCAAAATATTGAGATAAATCACAAGAAAAACCAATTTGAGAATTGAATAGAGATTGAATGCGGATGAGTAGAGTTTGCTTAATAAAATTGTTTGATTTGAGAATTCTTTATACAAAAATTTAGGTCAAATAACCATTGGATTATCTAAAAAGCTGAAACATTATTTAATTCTAAGCTGTTGGATTTTATTTTAGTTCAAGTAAAATACATTGGATGTCATATTCAATTAAAAATCAATCTAATCGTTAGATGAAGTTTGGTTAAAATCAGTAGATTAGATAAAAAAACTATATGATTTGGTTACTTTTCACTTTCTGGACCAGGAAATCTAGATCTACAGTTGATTAAAGTAGAATGAATCAAAGGTCATCTATATCCTTAGGTAAGAAGGTCCCAAAGCAAAATAATTATTTCAAAAAATTGATAAAAATCTCTTATAATTGATGATATAGTCGATGATACGATCACCTTTACTTTATATTTATTGAAATCATCAACATTTTCGATATTTCGCCGGAGTTTTGTGTTTTTCAAAACCCTAATTTTGCCCGTGACTTCGATTGTGCAAAATCATATCACAGTCCCGACTAGTATACGACATATCGTGATATATTGGTGATAAAACCGATTTTTGATTCCTTGTAAAAACTTGAGTTTTTTTGCTTTGCATGAAAGTTTGAGTCCTTCTTTCTGTAATGCTTTTGAGACATAATTAGTAATAAAAATGATATCATATATACTATATATATATAAAGTTTACTATGCAAATGGTATAAACCATGCAAGGTGCTTTGAATTTTACGTGGTGATACAATGAGTCCGTCTGTGTTCTTTAAAAGCCACCATCACCTAACTAGTTACTTTTGTATTGTGAGCAAAGCCAAATAATCCTTAGAAAACTTCATACTAATTATGCTTTGAAAACAACCCATCTTCATACTCAACTGCCGGGTTTTACCATTGTGAGCAAAACACAGTAGAAATGAATATTTTAGCTAGAGTTTCTTTGCATGCTTAATTTTAAAGCCAAAAACATTTAATTTACCTCTGTGAACCAAAAGAATAGTAAATACCAAAAATTACATTAAATTTAGTAAATCTGGAAGGAAAGCAGTTAGAGCGGATGGGGATGGAAAGAAAAGACAAAATATATATATATATATATATATATATATATATATATATATATATGTATAGTGGTCTCATTGGGATTTGGTAGTATGGACAAGTGATTAAGGAAGGATGTAAACATATAAGCGCAGCATATAAATACCGGAAAAGAGCAGCATATAAATACAAAGTAATAATGAGAGGGAGAGAGAAGGGGTGGGTTTGTGACTTGTTAAGCTTTACAGGTAGTTGGATGGATAGATGCAGTGACTTTAAAGAGATAGATATATCACGGGAAAATATGGACAGAAAAATTCAGAATAAGCACTCTTTTACTAGCCGCATTTGATGCATTCGTAGTAGTAGTAGTAGTTAAGGAATTGAGGAGAAAGCAGGCACAGCCTCCTATAAATAATAAATATTTTTTTTGTTTAAGTAGTTGTTTAATTTGCCTCAAAAAAACAACAATATTTTTAATAAGGATCTTCTAAAGAGAATTTTCAGTTTAATCCTGGCATTTCCATTTCACATGCTTTATGCATTGGGACTCTCTAACAAAATAATAAAAACATGCAATAGAATAATAACCCTTTTTATTAAGTTAAAAATGGTTAATATAACATACTTTTGCTAATGTAATAGACTCTTTTACAATCCAAAACCTCTTCAAGCACTGAATATGTAAGTAAGATGGTTGAAATCACTCATAGAATTAATAGGTGGTCTCCAAGTTGAGGTCCTAAAAAAATGCAATTGTGTTCTATGTTGAACTTTAGCGTCCTTGTGATCCATCCTGGTTTGATGGGGATTAGTCTAGGTGTGGTATGATTTAAAGGCGCCTTTTATATGTACACAGGTCCGTTCAAAATACCTCATAAATGTGTATATATATATATATATATATATATATATATATACTATATATATATATATATATATATATCATGAAAACATATTTAATATTTGTAAAAGAACAAGATGTAAGAAAATTTCAATAATGTTTTATTTTTCATAAACAAGATATGATATTTGCAAAACTAAAAAAAATAATACAACATTAAAATAAAATAAAATCGTTTCTTTGAAAGCAACTTCCTACTAAAACCCTAATTCAAATGAAGGACTCTACGAGAGAATGACACAAAAAGTCAAAAACAAAGAAACCACTATAATTGTAATTGGACAAGCAATGATGAAAATTAATAAATGAATGGAAGGTATATGTCAAACCATGAATAAATACAGCACTACCTAAGCTGATAAAAAGGATTAAAAGCTTTCATAATGACCTCTACGTAAATGGGTTACTTGATTCAAACAATTTTTATATCCTTATGCCATGTTTGGTTACTAAAAGTATGAGGAAGGAAAAAAAATTAAGAGCATGTTTGGTTGTAGTTTTTTTAAAAGCTTGGTTTTATCTTCAAAAAATAAGAAAAACATTGATAACATATTTGACTCTTACTTTCTTGTAAATAATATTTCTAGGATAATTTCTATTTGTTATATTATTGTAATATTAGGTTTCCTTATAGTATAAGGAAAACTTTTATGAATATCCCTATTAATATTCTGGGTCATGAGAGGAAAAAGTTACTAAAAAGATTTGGTATGTGCATTGATGTAAGAGTTTGAAAGATTGATAGTTTTATGAGATATTTTTTTGGTATTGTGTAGAGAGTTGTATGATAGTCAACATACACATCAACAATCATTAGCTACAACATTGAATTTTTTTTAAAATTAATACACGATTCTTACGATTCTGACATGAACTTAAAAAAATATTTCCAACGTGACACAGACACATTATTACTTTGAGCATTAGTTTGCTTTCCAAACAATTTTGATAATTTTTAAAAAAATTTATATTAGTTTGGGACAAAATTTGAAAGATTTCATTACCTTCTAATTTTAGAATATTTCTAGCATATGGTAAAAACAATATCATTATATATTTAAAAATTTTAAAAATAAGTTTCATGATTAATGATATTATATATTGGAGTAAGAAATTATTAATTTGTTTTCATTTCCATTTTGATGGAAATAACAAGAAAAGAAAATAAATTGATAATAATATTCTTATACCAAAAATTAAAATTATTTTTATTTTATTTAAAAACGTCTTTGGAATTTTTGATTGAATAATAAAAAGGATATATAATTATATAGAGGACATAATAATATATAAATAAAATAACTAAATAAATATCTTTATTAATACGTACATTGATATTAATTATTAGAATATAATGAGAAACCTATAGAGTACGAGTAAAATATGAATAGATAGAAAACAAAAAATGTACAAAAAAAAGAATTTCCGTAAATGACCACGAGAGGGATGTTTCCCAAAAAAACTTATACACAAATTAATTTAATAAGGTTTTTAACTATTATTTTGAAATTCTTGATGAGAAAATATATAATCATATGAAAATGAAAAATATTATTTTATATTTAGATAAATAAGTAAACAAATATGTGTAGACATGTGAAGATATCTCTGTTACTTGCATACGGAATCAATGATTTATTTGTGTCTTTCTACCTGTAGATTTAATAATATATAGTAAAAATCAATTACAATGTCAAAGAATAGATACAGATTAATTTTTGTTATATAAGTCAAAAGATAAAGAATAAATAAACGAACAAAAGTAAGTTTGTTTAATATATATATATCCTCCAAGGATATGGGGGCTAGGCTGTTTTTTTGGTGAAAAAAACTACAATAAGATCAAAAGATAAACAATTAATAATATTCAAAACTGAATTTTATAACATCCCTTCATAAGCCTTCAACGCGAGGATGTTGACTTGATGATTGATCCGATGACAAAACAAAGGAAAAAAAGAAAAGAAAAAAGAGACAGCTACAGAAGCCTTCAGGGCCACTAGTCTTTCTGTTTGTTGGATTAATATTTTTCATCTCAAAAATATTAAAATTTTGTTTATAAAACAATTTATATTTGACATTAAAATCATTTTAGAAACTAATATCTAACTTGTGGTGGAACCACTTTAATGAAATGTTTTTCTCTACAAAATAAGAGCCCATTTGGTGATGATTTTAGAAAGGATTTTTAATATAAATAGAATAGAAAGCTAATAAGAATTCCACAACCCAAAAAACACATAAAAATGAAAAATGAAAAGGAAAAATGAAAAAACACATCAAAATAAGAATTGTCTGAAATAGTTATTTTTAAGAATTTTAAACAACTTTTCAAAGAAACAAAGAAATTAAAGCAAAAGAGTTTAAAATGCACATACTTAAAACAAGTTAGGGCGTGGTTTTGGTGGGTATTACTGAATGTGTGATGGATCATTTATTAATGAGAGGAAGACGATAATTAAGATTAGACAGGTGGAACAATATGTGGGTATTTCAATAATTCAATTTAAATAAATATCTTCTATTCTCAAAATCTCTTTATAATTAATAGCTATTTGTAGGTCTGATGGCATGACATGACACATGCAGAAGCGGCAAATTGTTTCTCTAAGATATATTAATTGAAGTGCAAATTGAGGGAAAGACCAACTTTTTAACAGTCCGTAGCTTTCCTTGCCTTTCTCAGCTATTACTTCCTTTTCACACCATCTCTCTCCATCAAGTTGTCCAACTCTCATTAATTCCAAGCCTAATTAAAGTTTCTTTTTAGTTCACATGCACATCATGCATCACATAACTCCTACACGGCTGGTAATTGAAGGTAAGTTTGGCTTCAAATTGGTGCATTAATTTACGGATAAATAAAAATGGTCACCTTCACGGCTGGTAATTAATTAAGTTTGAGAAACCCAAAATCGGCGCATTAACATTACAGATAAATGAAGTGGTCACCTTGAGCCGGCTCAAATTAAAGCTCAAAAAAGACCGCTACAGTGCAGCTCCCTGAAGAGGATCTACAAGAGAAGGGGTCAAAGAAAGATCCATATATGCCTCTAGTTGAAGCCATTGTTCAAGCGCTAGCACGATTCAACGGGCCCCTTTGTTGTTAATGCAGGTTTGCGAAACCGAATCGAGATCGGAACTCTGGTACAAGGTCAATGTTAAGAAGGAAGAAGAAGGAAGAAGAAGAAAGCTGCTATTTTATTGATTAGGAAAGTTGGCTTTTAAAATAGCCTTCTGGCAAGCAGAAAGATAGAAAATAAAGGAATCACTTAGCCTCTTGACCAATTCTAGATAAATCAAACGGTTAAATATCCCATAAAGATAGGGATTTATTGACCAAACAATAACAAAACTATCTAAAACTTAGCAAATAATTCTCAACAATTCCTCCCTTAAACTAAAAAATCCCAGACATTCAGTTTATATCAATAATAGAACAAACTCCTAAGTATTTCGGCAACTTTAGAGCTTTGCTCAGTTTGAGAGGCTTTGTCATCACATCTGCGATTGATCATTCGAACTACAATGAACAAGTTTCACGCTACCATCCTTTGTCGCTCTCGAAGGAAATGAAAACACATCTATATGTAGTGACCATGCATAAGCTAGTTTTTGAAAGTTTAATTGTTGAGATGCTATCACAAAAAACGTTGACAACTTCTTCTTGCTTCTGACGAAACTTTTCAAAACCCTTCGACCATATTGCTTGACATGCACATGATGCAGCGGCAATAAATTCAGCCTCCGTATTAGATAAACTTACCGCTAGCTTCTACTTCTTGAGTCCATGACCTTGCTCGAAGATAGAAGAAACACATATCTGAAAGTGCTTTCTGTCTTCCTAGAGTCCCAACATAATCACTATCGTATAAGTAGCCAGTTCTTCATCTCCCTCCCTTAACACATAAAAAATCCGAAATCAATTGTACCTTCAAATACCTTAATGCTCGTTTCGCAACACATAAGTGCATCTCCGTGGGATTTTTCCATATGTCGACTTATAAGACTTACCACAAACATCATGTGTAAGGTCATGTAAGTAAGTAAGATACATAAGGCGCACATGAACTTTGTTTTATAATAAGTCTTATCTGCTAACTCCTCCTTCATCCTTCTGGCTTAAAACCGGGAACAATTGGATTATGAGCCGTTACTCTTATCCATTTCAAATCTCTTGACAACTCTAATGCATACTTATGATGATGATAAAAAATGCCATTAGATTTTGAAGAACTTGAACAGTATCGCATCCTACCAAGATCTGTCATGTCGAACTCGCGCTTCATTGAATCTTTGAACTCAACAATCATCAACTCATCATTACCAGAAACAATAAGATCATCCACATAAAGACTAACAATTACCACTTTGTTGTCTTGTCTTTTGATGAACAAAGTGTGCTCATAATTGCATTTCTCGAAACCTTCTTTGATGAAATAAGCTTTCACCTGGCTGTACCATGCACGTGGCGCTTGATTAAGCCCATAAAGTGCTTTCTTTAATTTATACACCTTATGCTCATTTCCCTTTTGAATGTAACCATTTGGCTGCTCCACGAAACGACTCATTTAACTCACCATGTAAATACGAGACTTCACATCTAGTTGATGAAATGACCCGTCCTGCTGTATTGCCAGATACCACGACCAACATTTGTTTCCATACGCGCAATAGGTGCAAAAACTTCAGTGTAGTCCACTCCATATTCTTACGCATAACCCTTTACAACCAACCTTGCCTTGTACTTGTCAACCTCTCCATTTTCATTCAGCTTAGTCTTGTAAACAAATTTCACACCCACCTTCTTTGCTCCTTCAAGTAATTCAGTCAATTCCCATGTGTTATTTCTTTCTATTGCTTCCATTTCAACATCCATTGCTTTCCTCCACTTCTCACTTTTAATAGCATCCTCAAAATGCATTGGATCATCAGTTGCAGAAATGACCAAATGAGCTTCGTTATCTTCTTCGAAAAGGCCTTCTCCAGACACATAATCTTTCATCCAACCAGGTTGTCTCCTATTTCTTCCCTCATCTGAGCTTGAAGTAGCATCTCCATTCAAAGAGCCCAAAGAACTCTCTTCTCCTTCATCAACATCCAATTCAGATTCACCTTCCACTTCTTCCAAATTAGTCTCGGCAACTCCATTTTCATCATTATTCCTAAATCACACTTTCAAATGCTTTCTCATACTTGGAGTCGATCCAAGCCTATTTTCTTCAAACACAACATCTCTACTTATTATGATTTTTTGTGAAATTGGATCATAGAGCCTATATGCCTTTGACTCATCACTAACTCCTAACAATACACATTCGAACCTTATCATGCTTAATTCTCTTATCGAAATGTGAACATGAAATATTGAAATTGAAAATACTTCAGTGAAGGTTTGTCTCCACTCCAAGCTTCTTCTGGAGTTCGATCTTTGACTGCAAGCGTTGGACTTCGATTTAGAACATGCACCGTCCAGTTCTGACCCGGGCCAGAAAGTTTTAGGAACTTTGCTTGGAGAGAGCATCTTTGCCGAGCCATATTCACTGTAATCCATCTGTTTTTGTGCTCAGCGACTCCGTTTTGTTGCGGTGAGTATGCAGCTGTTAGTTGTCTTTGACTATCATTATTATCACAAATTTTTTTAGATTCTTGTGACATAAACTCTCCTCCTCAATTAGTGCGCAAACGTATGATAGTTGAATCTATTTCTTTCTCAACATGGATTTTGAAATTTTTAAAGTGACAAATGCTTCTGCTTTTTCTGCAAGAAAGTAAACCCAAAATTTTCTACTAAAATCATCAATAAAAGTAATTAGGTACCTCTTTCCACTATTAGAATTAGGCTTGAGTGGTCCACAAATATCAGCATGGATTAACTGAAGAATTTGTGTCGCCCTCCAATTGCTTTTCTTAGGAAATAAGGCTCTATGTTGCTTTCCTACCATACAATCATCGCATAGCTTTGAAGGAGACTTCAATTCTGGTAACCCACTTACCATGTTCTTCTCTTAGAGTGTCTTTAGGCCTTTATAGCTCAAATGTCCATATATGCAATGCTAAAGTTGAATCGTTTCTTCTATTGTTGGGCTTAAACAAGTTGGCATAACAGGCTGAGATACTGCATATGCGTTACAGACATTCGAATTACTTTAACATCTTTGTATCCATGATCAATCCTCTCTTCGAATGATACACCTTGCATCTGTTGTTTTGAAATAGAATTTCTAGCCCCTTTTCTTGTAACTGCCCAATGCTCAGCAAGTTATTCTTCAGTTCTGGTATATAGAACACTCCTGTGATTTTCTGCACCATTCCATCCACTTGTAGCCTTATATTCCCCTTTCCAATTACAGCCATGCTTGTGTTGTTGCCAAGCTTCACTGTATCCGTGAAGTTTTCATCAAAATCAATGAAATACTCCTTCTTTCCACACATATGATTGTTGCATCCCGAATCAAGAAACCAAGTATCTTCTTTATCACGTTTTTCCATGTTCACAAATGCCATTAACAACATCTCCTCTTGGGTCTCTACGTAGTTTGCTTTTTTGCTTGAACATTCCCATTGAAAATGCCCAAGCTTATGACATTTGTAACATTCTGTCGTGGCTTTATCAAAGCTTTGTCTGCCTCTGCCTCTGCCTCTACCTCTTCCTCTGTAGCTTCCACGACCTCTAACCTGTACAGATGTCGATCTCGTAAGTGATCTTTAAAGCATGTTCTTCCTCATCATGAGATCCCATACGTTGTTCATGCACGAGCAAGCTGCTTTGCAATTCATCAATGGATAGGATACTTGTATCCTTAGACTCTTCAATGCTACAAACAACATAATTAAACTTTTTGGTCATGGATCTCAAAATCTTTCCAACAACAACATCATTTCCCATCACCTCACCACTAGCCTTCATCTTATTGACTATGATGAGAGTTCGAGCAATATACTCATTCACCGATTCCCCTACCTTCATATGAAGAATTTCAAACTCTTTGCGAAGAGCTTGCAACTGTGAACGCTTTACCCTTGTTGTGTCGTGATATTTTTGCTTCATGGAGATCCCATATCTTTGATGTATCATATTAGGAATGATCATATCAAGAATCGTCTGATCTATAAATGACAAATAGTTTTTGGCTTTCAAGTCTTTCAGCTTCTATTCCTCAATGTTCTTTTTCTGTGTGTCAGTAGCACCTTCTACTGCAGTAGTAATTCCATTCTCCACCAATCCCCAATATTCCTTTGAGCGTAGAAAATTCTCCATGAGCATTGCCCAATGATCATAATGCCCATCAAACTTCAGAACGGATGGTTGCACAAATGTTCCCTCTGTCGCCATTGTCTAAGAAGACTGCTGCTTCTAAGAAAAAAATGGGGCCCATAGGCTCTGACCTGCCAAATGTTAAGAAGAGAGTAGAAGATAAACTGCTATTTTATTGGGTGGGAAGGACAGAAACTTTTTAAAATAACCTTCTACAATGACAGAAGATAGAAAATAAAGGTATAGCTACTGAAATAAGTTCTAGATAAATCAAATGGTTAAATATCCCATAAAGATAGGGATTTATTGACCAAACAATAACAAAACTATCTAAAACTTAGCTAATAATTCTCAACAATCAAGTGGTACATCAACTGCTTAAAGGTAAAGTCAAAAAGTTTGTTGAAAACTCACTTGCCGTATCTCTCTCTGATCTCTCTTTTGCTTGGTGAATGTAACCTAAAAGATTGTTGCTTCTTGGTGCAGGGTACAATCTTTTGACAATAGGTCTGATTGTTTTGCACTGTGGTTTTGCTTGCTACAAATGTCGTATTTATATTTTGATTACAAAAAACAAGTTTTATTTATATGCCTCTTTTTCTTGTGCTGGCAGATGGGTTCCTAATTTTTTTTTATAGGCAAAATGGTTTCCTAATTATCTTTGCATAGTAAAACATTTTTCCTTCTATTGCTTCCTGTTTGCCTGTTTAAGCTTCCATTGTTTGTGGATTATTGTGACCTTCTTTATGTGTACTCTCTTATCTTTTTTCTTTTATCCAAACATTGGGTATTAAAAGTACAAGCCCTATTTAGGTTTGAATGTCGTTGGCATTTTCCTTCCTACCTATCTGAGAATGGGAAAATGATGACTGTGGAGGATGCAGATGGGATGATTCTTTGGGTTTCAAGTAAGCTTTGTTTTTTTTTTTCATTTTCTTTTCTGATCAGTTTATTTATTTCATTGTTTCTTTGTCTTTTTTTCGAGCTGATTTTTTCATTACAACTAACTAAACCATCTAAAAAAACAAACTATGATGCATTCACAATTTTGATTTTTTTTTTTTGCTTCATTTTCATCCGAGGTTTCTCCATTTTTTTGTATTTATGTTTTCTTTTCTTTTTCTTTTCTTACTATATTTGATATGATTAGATTTTTTTTGGTTTCATGGGTTTTTTTTCTTTCTCTCCATTATTGAAGAGTTTCAACCCAATTAAGCTATCATGCTATAGTTACTATAAAATGAAAAGGTCCTATCGTCATACATGTATGCTACATTCAAATATGTTTTTTTTTTCCTATTTTCATTCCTATCTGTGTATTTGAGGGCTTTTTAATTTTTTTTGTTTCTGCTGATGTTATTTAATTGTTTGGTAATAGAGCCAATCAGATACATAATTTTATTTTTTGGCAAATAGAGATTTGTTAACTCAGCATACACACCCTGTGATCCTCCCTCATTTTCGAATTGATGAACGACGAGGATTGATACGCATCATGACCCTCCCTTGAAAACCTTAGTGTTATACATCTCTATCAGTTTAGCTCTTTCTCTTTTTCTAGTGATTCTCTTATGGCAGAATTTCCTCTAGTCATCCAATAATTTAGAGCTCTTTTTTTAAAAAAAATTCCTCATCTCATGGCAAAATTACAGAGCTACTTGTCTTAGAATTTTCTTAGCTTTCTTCCTTCTATTCTTCATTTTTTTGTATCGACAAAGCCGTTAATCCTTAGCTTGCCTCTTCTACCATTTTTAAAAAAGTCTTTGATCCGAAGCCTCTCGACTTTACATCGATACCTCCTTGAGGAAGAATTTTAAGTAAGCTTCCTTGCTTAGTGAGCTTGGCGGAGGCGGTAATGGAGTGCTAGGTCCGGACGTTGTCCTGATGGAATTACGAACCAATGATCCTGGCAGTCCAATTCCTTCCAATAAGGTATGAGTTCTACCTTTCTAAAGTCTTTTCATTTTTTGTTTTCTTTTTTCTTTCTTTTGTTTTGGTTGATGTAACAAATCTTTATTGTTGAAACACTACATGAGAAAGTCTACACATCCAATGTTACAAACCATTTTATCTTTGTTTTATATGTCCAAGTCAAATCATTTAGTGCATTAGATGAAGTGGATGCATGGCTATATAGCAATCCAATGTGTTGCCTTGGAGTGTTGCATTTTATAGAAACAAATGCAACTATAATCATCTTTGGCTTACAAACCAATTATACTCCAGTTTTTCGACGAGAAAAATATGAAGACCCAATATTCAAATTTCAAATTCCGTTTCAAATTGATATAGAGCGTCAAACTACTAGGTCTCGAATTGGAGGTATCAAATTCTTACCATTATTTTAGTTGTCTATTAAAGATTTTTTATTTTAGTTGATAATTATATTCTGAATACCTATTTTTCTTAAACCATGCATGGCTTGCTCAGATCCAAACTTCAATTGGGAAGTTAAATTTAAGGAATTTGCACACCCTGCGGTAAAAAATGTCTCTACTGTTGGTGAACTAGGTCCAATATTCTTCTTTGCAATTGCTATGCTTGGTTTTGTTTTCCAAATGAGTTCCTTGATGATCACAGAGAAGGAACTAAAAATTCACCAAGCATTGAATGTAATTTGCCCATCTATTAAAAATTTTCTCACTCATGCACTTTTAGGGAATTATTCTCACATTTGCTTGCTATTTTTTCATATTTAACTTGTGACAATGACAATGATGGTCTTTATGATTCTTCCTCACATTTGTCGCAGCACATGGGAGGGAATTATGGCACTTGTTTCTTCACTTTCCATTATTCTCTTTGGAATGATGTTCCAGTTTGATTTTTTCTTGAAGAACAACTTTTTTTTTGTATTCCTCTTGTTATTCCTTTTCCAACTCAATATGGTAATTTCTCTTTCTTATTGTCCTAATTAGGTGGTTGATTTCTATTATTCATAAACATAAATAATCCTATTTTAGATAGAATGCACATCATTCATTCATCGTGTTGGCTTGTGATTCTAGGTTGGTTTTGCTTTCATGCTATCATCCTTCATAAGCAAGTCATCTTCATCTACAACTATTGGTTTCTCCATTTTCCTTTTGGGAATTCTGACACAAGTAAGGTTTCCCCTTAAATTTATGGAATTCAAATTACACACTCAGTCATCACTAATAAATCCATTTTGATCATTGTAGACTGTTATGATATTTAAATTTCCCTATAGTGACAACTTTGCTGCTTCCTATCGAATCATATTGTCACTATTCCCTCCTAGTCTCCGTGCTAAAGCTCTAATAATGCTTGCTGATGCAACTTCCACTCCTCAATATCCGGGGATTAGTTGGAGTAGACGAGCATAATGTGCACCCAATCATTCCGATTGTGTCATTACAATAGTATGTTAAACTCAAATTAATCCTAATGTTGACAAATTATTTTGCTTATTGATTTTACTAAGATGTCATCATAGCAATCCTTTATTTTCTTTATTTTTTATTTTTTTTTTCTCTTCACTTACTTTCTTTATTTATCTCTTCTTCCCTTTTGTAATCAAGAAGGCAATAATTAATTAGGTTACTCTTTTCACTTTGTAACAAAATGATATCTATAAATGGCTAGCAACCACATTTTTTATGTGGTTTCTTTTGGCCATATATTTTGATAACATAATCCCGAGCTCCTTTCGTGTAAAGAAATCTATATTCTACTTTTTGAAGCCTAGCTATTGGACAGGAAGAGATAGAATCACGGTTGAAGGTAATTAATTTCAAAACTTTAATGTGGTGCTCATGAGTTTTCTTGTTGGCTGGTATAATAAATGACTTTGACCTATCTTTATGTTTCTTCATTTAGAGTGTGGTGCCCTTTGTAGTTGCAAAGGCCCTGTTCCATCTCTAGAGGACATCACCACGAATCATGAAGATGTCCTTGAAGAGGAAAACATAATAAATGAACAAAGAAGGGAAGGCTTAGTGGATCAAAATATTATTGTTCAGATATGCAATCTTACAAAAACCTATCCTGAGGCAACAAATATAAGTTGTTGTAAATGCAAGAAGACTTCACCTTACCATGCTATTAAGGTATTGACCTTATTTTACCAAGGTATTAAGTATTACTATCTCTCACTACTTAGTAGTTTGATATTTTAATTTGTTTTGCATGTGTCAATGTTGTAACCACTACATGCATGTTCGCTATTTACTTTTAGGGCTTATGAGTCAACTTTAGAAAGAATCAACTATTTTGTCTCCTTGGACCCAATGGATCTAGAAAAACTACCGTAATTGATTGCTTGACTGGGATTACCCCTGTCATTGAGGGTGATGGTAATGTTCAATTTTCATGTTCCTTGATAAAAATTTTCTTCCATGAATTTAAAAGAATGTACTTGAGCTATAAAATAAATTGTTGTGTCAATAACTTTTATAAAAGGGGATTCAATTCAAAGTTCTGTAGGAATGTCAAACATTCAAAGAATCATAGGAGTTTGTCCCTAGATGACCTCTTTTTTTTTTTCCTTATTTTCATCTTTATTCAAGTAAATCTAGTTTTCAAGAGGACTAACTACATTGTTTTTCATAGTCAGATATTCTCTAGGATGATTTGTCTGGTCAAGAGCATCTAGAATTGTTATCCAGCATTAAAGGCCTCCCTCCTTCTTCAGTCAAATCAGTATGTATTGAAAAACCCTAAAAAGAAGCCCTTGCATACTTGATTTTTTCTATTTAATTACTAGAAGACTAAGTGTTTGTCCGATTACAAGTTTTTACACCAATATATATATATATATATATATATATATATATATATATATATATATATATATATTAGATTTTAGGCAGTGCTTCTATTTCTATGAAGGTTCCTCAAAAATCATTATCTAATGTGAAACTCACCCAAGCAGCAAAAATAAGAGTTGGAAATTACAGTGGAGAAATGAAACGCTGCCTTAGTGTTGCCATAGCGCTAATTGGTGATCCAAAGTTGGTCCTTTTGGATGAACAGGTGAGTAAATTAAAAACTTCTTCTTTATGAGTAAATACATTAAAGAAACATGTAGAGAAAGGAGAAGTTTTTAATTTGCTTACCGGTTCATACAAAATGACCAACTATGGATCACCAATTAGTGCTATGGCAGCTAAAGTAGCGTTTCATTCTCCTGCAACTCAACTCTTATTTTCTTTGCTTAAGTATTCACATCGGATGTGATTTTGAGCAGCAACCGTAGAAATAGAAACATTCGTTGAAGCTCGAATATTGGTATGAAACTTATAATCGAACAAAAGCACCTAGTCTTCTGGTAATTAAACAGAAAAAATCAGAGTATCTGAAACTAACAGAGGACTCAATACATCTTGTTGAGCGAAGGAGGAAGATGGCGAAGAACAATTCTGGAGTAGCTAACTGACGAACAAATCATCATAGAAAGAATATTTGACTATGGAAGCTGCGTGGTTAGTCTCTTGAAAACTAGATTTGCAGATAAAGATAACGAAGGAAAGGGTCACTTGGGGACAAACTCCTATGATTCTTCGAATGTTTGACATTCTACGGCACAGTGAATACCCATTATAAAAGTTGTTGACACAACGATTATGACAACAGCTCAAGTACATTCGCACCAAATTCATGAGAAAGAAAAATTTTTATCAGAACATAAAGAAAGTGAACATCACTCACCACCCGAGATGAGGTGTCGGTCGGCTGTCGAGCACTTGGACTTTCGGATGTGGGTCCCGAAAGGAGACAAGCAATTGATTACTGAAAGTTGATCCATAAGCACAAGAAATAAATGAGTAACATGCATGTACAACATTGACACATGGCACAAATTAAAATATAAAACTACTAGAGGTGGTGAAGATAGTAATACTAATACCAACCAGGTCAACACATATGTATGGTAGAGCTAGTCTTCTTGCATTACAGCAACATATTTGTTGTCCCCGAGAGACAGAGTTTTAATTACATATACGAGACAGCAATATTTTGATCACTAAACAACTATAACAACTGTTCCTTTAAATGTTTTCGCCGCCGAGGACATCTTCGTCGACCGTGTTGATGTCTAGGGCTGGAATAGAGGCTTTGCGGCGCTACGAAGAGGCGCCACACTCAAAATGAAGAACATGAGACAGGTCGAAAGTCATTTATTATATCGACCCGACAAAGAAAAACAATGAGCACCATATTAAAATTTTAAGGGTGGTACCTTCAACCTTGATCCTATCTTTCTGTCTAATGCTTTTAGGTAAAGAGTAGAAGATATGAATTTCTTTTAGGAGGCTTCGAGATTATATTATTAAATATATGACAAAAGAAACCACATAAAAAAATAACCGTTTATAAAATATCATTACGATAAAGTAGAAAAACAACACAAACAATTTCCTTCTTGAGTACAAAAAGAAAGAAGATAAACAAAAAATGAGAGTGAAAAACAAATAAAAATAAAGAAAATAAAGAGATATAATATAGACATCTTAGTAAAGCTCATAATAATAATTGTCAACGTGGTTGCTTTATACTATTATGAAAACTACGTCGAAATGGAGTTAGGTGCCTAACTAACCCGGAGATATCGAGGAGTGGAAGTTGCATCAGCAAGCATTATTAGAGCTTTAGCAAGGAGACTAGGAGGGAATAGTGACAATATGATCCGATAGGAAGCAACAAAGTTGTCACTATAGGGAAATTTAAATATCATAACAGTATGCAATGATCACAATGGATTTATTAGTGATGACTGAGTGTGTAATTTGCATTCCATAAATTTAAGGGGGTACCTTACTTGTGTCAGAATTCCCAAAAGGAAAATGGAGAAACCAATAGTTATAGATGAAGATGAAACTGCTATGAAGACGATAACATGGCTAAAACCTAAAATCACAAGCAATATGATGAGATGAATGATATACATTATCTTAAATAGGGTATTTCTCTTATCAAATAATGAAATCAACCACTAATCTAGAGATAATAAGAAAGAAAGAGCCACCATATTGAGGATTGGAAAAGGAAGAAGCAGATAGATAAACTCAAGAGAAGCTGTTGTTGAAAATCAGCTGGGACATCGACTGAGGCAATGAAAGTGAAAAACAAATGCCATAATTACTATGCTGTGACAGCCGATAGGAAGAATCATAAAGACTTAAATGCTATCATTGCTGGAAATATCAACATAAAACTATGAAGAAATAACAGCAAATAATATAATTCCGCAGAACCATGGTGAAAGAACACAATAGATGGGAAAATTATAGTCAGCTGGCGAAGTTTTGGTTTCGCTGCGCACGGCGATCAGAGCAGCTGGAAAACGAAACAAGCTGTAGCGGTGCAAGGAAAAATGTTGATCCTAGTTCACCAACGGAAACCAGAACCTCTTTACACATGGAGATGTCTGAAAACTCCTTAGATTTAACTTCCCTGATGAAAGGACTGAGATCGGCTGGCTTTCCCTATGCATGAATTTAAGATATAAAGCGGTGTGGGAGAATATATTGGCAACTAAAAAAAATCTGTAGGCTCGACTATAATCGAAAATTTGATATAGTCGAACTACAATGCTCTGAAATTTGAAGCGAATTGGTGAATATTGGGTCTTCATATTTCCTCGTCGAAAAGCTGGGTATAGTGGTTGTAAGCAAGATATTGCCATTTGTTTCTGTAAAATGCAGCATGAGAGCACGTGGTGCTATATGAATATGCATCCACTCATCGTGTACTAAATGTTTGACACAGACATATAAAACAAGGGCTAAATAGTTTATGACGTGGATGTTTGAGACTTCTTTCATGTAGTGTTTCATCAATAAAGATTTGCCCTCAACAAAACAAAAAGAAAAGAAAAGAAAACAAAAGGAAAGACTTTAAGTAGAATCATCTGCTGTG
This sequence comes from Tetrastigma voinierianum, assembly GCA_016808115.1. NCBI lineage: Eukaryota > Viridiplantae > Streptophyta > Magnoliopsida > Vitales > Vitaceae > Tetrastigma > Tetrastigma voinierianum. The sequence goes on from JAEQBH010002442.1 coordinate 82,470, forward strand.
AAAGGAATTGGACGGCCGGGCAGGTAAATAATTCCCATTAACAATAACTTTTGGACTCTAAGGCGACTTCCATTACGGCATGGCGAACAAGGAAGCTTATGGCGGCCCCTCTCGCAGGTATCGTCTGAAACTCGAGCTCCCGGAACCTTTTTAAAATGGTAGAAGAAAGGTGAAACCAGACCTTGACTATCAACAAATGAGAAGAATAGAAAGGAAGAAAGCTGAGAAAATCCTGACAATGGCTATGTCCTTCGTGAGGATAAGGAATTTTTTTAAAGGCTCTAGGGTAATTGGATGACTAAGAATTCTACCATAAGAGAATCATGAAAAAGAGAGAACTAAACTAACAGAATGTAACATGGGATGAAGGAGAGATCGATGATCTGTGAGTGTGCTCAGTAAAATGGAGGAGGGATCATAGAATGACAACCAAGAATTTGAGAATGCTCTCTATTTTGCCAAAAAACATAAAATTATGTATCATTAATATCATAAACAATTAGAAATAACATCAACGAAAACAAGAAAGTAAAGAGAGCCCTCAAGTGAATAAGGCTGAAAATAGAAAAACTTGCTCTTTGATGTAACATACAATAGGACCTTTTCATTGCGACAACTACGGCACGACAAGCTTGGTGAGTTGGCTCTTCAATATAATAAGAAAGAAAAAAGGAACTTATGAACAAAAAAAATCTAATCATATCAAATATAACAGAAGAAAAGAAGAAAAAAAACATAAATACGAGAAAAAATTGAGCTCCGGGATGAAAATGAAGCAAAAAAAAAAATTCAAATTGTGAAGATGCATCATAATTGTTTTTAGATAGTTTTAGTTAGACCAGCAATAAAATCAGCTGAAAAGACAAAAAGAACAATGAAATAAATGAGCGATCGAAAAAAGAAAAATGACAAAAAAGGCAAAGCATGAGAGCGAAAGAGATAAATCCCATCTAGTCACTGCACAAATCATCATTTCCATTCTAGATAGGCGGAAGAGAAAATGCCAACGATTCAACTAAATAAAGACTGTGCTGTACCAGTGTTCAGATGAAAACTTTGAAAAGTGCGCATAGAAGAAGGTGCAATATCCACAGGCAATGGAAACTTAAGCAGAGCAGAGCGAGGCAATAAGAAGGAAAGGAATGTTTTATATGCAGATATTAAGGAGAACCATCTTTAACCCTATAAAAAAATTGAACCCATCGACACAAAAGGGCATATCGAAATCTGGCTTACAGTGTCGAGAATACCATCTGACTTTGTTACAAGCAAGACCGCGATGTGGCTAATCAGACCTGGTGCGAAGCAACAATGTTTAAATTTACATTCACGAGCAGAAGCGAGAGATAACGGCAAGTGAGTTTTCAACAAACTTTTTGACTTTACCTTTGAGGCGGTCGATGTACCACTTGACCACTGTACGAGTTCCGATCTCGGTCGATTTCGCAAACTGCGTTAATGCGGAAGGCCCCTCGAATCAGATGCTAAGCGCTTGGACAGTAAGCTTCCTTCTAGAGGCATAGAAGGATCTTTCTTTGACCCCCTCTCTTGTCGATCCCTCTTTGACCAGGACTAGAAGTGGTTGCTTCCTTTCTACAAATGGGATGCCCGAGTTTCAAGGATCGATTGATTCAAAAAGAATCGTCTTCATCCTCTTTTCATATCTTTACCAGACCTACCTATTCTATAGTAAGCACTGTTCATGGACCTAAAAGAGTGCTGAGGAGGGTGAAAACAAGGTAGGACGGGGAGACAAAGAGAAAGATGGTGAAAAATGGAGGAAATGGATGGAGAAGAGAGCAAAAGAGAGAGCAGAGAGAGATAACGGCTTTTGTTGCAAGTGAGTTTTCAACATAAAAGAAAAATTGAGGAAGGGATGAGAGAGCAAAAGAGAGAGCAGAGAGATAACGGCTGTGTTGCAAGTGAGTTTTCAACAGAATCAAGGTGACTGACCCCTTTTTCCATGAGTCTTTTTTGAGTTTTAATTTGAGCTGTTCAAGGTGACCACTTCTATTTATCTGTACATTAATGCGCCGATTTGAAGCCAAACTTAATTAATTACCAGCCGTGAAAGTGACCATTTCTATTTATCCGTAAATTAATGCACCAATTTGAAGCCAAACTTAATTAATTACCAGCCGTGTAGGATTTATGATGCATGATGTGCATGAACTAAAGAAACTTTAATTAGGGTTTGGAATTAATGAGAGTTGGACAACTTGATGGAGAGAGATGGTGTGAAAAGGAAGTAATAGCTGAGAAAGGCAAGGAAAGCTACGGACTGTTAAAAAGTTGGTCTTTCCCTCCATTTGCACTTCAATTAATATATCTTAGAGGAACAATTTGCCGCTTCTGCATGTGTCATGTCATGCCATCAGACCTACAAATAGCTAGTAATTATAAAGAGATTAGAGAAGATAAGATATTTATTTAAATTGAATTATTAGAGCTCACCACCCTAATGTTCCACCTGTCTAATCTTAATTATCGTCTTCCTCTCATTAATAAATGATCCATCACACATTCAGTAATACCCACCAAAACCACGCCCTAACTTGTTTTAAGTATGTGCATTTTAAACTCTTGCTTTTAATTTCCTTTGTTTTTGAAAAGTTGTTTAAAATTCTTAAAAATAACTATTTCAGACAATTCTTATTTTGATGTGTTTTTTCATTTTTCCTTTTCATTTTCATTTTCATTTTATGTGTTTTGGGTTGTGATTCTTATTAAATTTTGTCTATTCTATTATTTATATTAAAAATCCTTTCTAAAATGATGGGCTCTTATTTTGTAGAGAAAAACATTTCATTAAAATGGTTCCACCACAAGTTAGATATTAGTTTCTAAAATGATTTTAATGTCAAATATAAATTGTTTTATAAGCAAAATTTTAATATTTTTGAGATGAAAAATATTAATCAATAACCAGAAAAGACTAGTGGCCTGAAACTACATGAAACATCTCTTTTTCTTTTCTTTTTTTTCCTTTTTTGGTCATCGGATCAATCATCAAATCAACATCCTCGTGTTGAAGGCTTATGATGTTATAAAATTCACTTTTGAATATTATTAATTGTTTATCCTTTGATCTTATTGTAGGTTTTTTCACCAAAAAAAAACAGCCTAGCCCCCATATCCTTAGAGGATATATATATATTTATTTATTAAACAAACTTACCTTTGTTCATTTATTTATTCTTTATCTTTTTACTTATATAAAAAAAATTAAATACGTATCTATTTCTTTGACATGGTGATTTTTGCGTATATTATTAAATTAATAGGTAGAAAGACACAAATAAATCATTGATTCCGTGTGCAAGTAGCAGAGATATCTTCACATGTCTACCAATGTTTTTAAAATCGGACCGGACAGGTCGGTCCAACCGGTCGGACCAGTTGGTAGCGAGGTTTCTATGCAGTTCCCTTTCTAAAGCAGATCTACCGGTTGAGCGGGATCCCGAATCGTTAGGCGGGTGAATTGACCGATAAGCCGTGAATCCGGCGGTTTAGATGAGCGGCGGTTCATGGCACCAATTCGCCTCACATTTATTTGCACATGTACAGCCAATTACCCCCACGAAACTCAAGCTCGATAACCCGGCCAATGCAGGCTTAAGCAAATTATGTTTCTCCACAAACTGGGTCATCTATGGACCAAAAACTTATTTAATCCTTGTGGTGCATTATTATTATATAGACCTCTCTTTACTTGTAAACTTCTGATGTGGGACTTGTGAAGTGTAAGGGAAAACACTTGTGGACTATGTAGAGAAGAAAACAAATTAACACAAAAATAGCTACTAACAAGATTCAAACACGGGATATTTCACTACAAGTTAATATAAGGTTACCACTAGGACAAGCACTAGTTATGTAATAAGATTGCAAATAAAGATATATGTTAGATTAGTTAGCATTAAATAATTGAATATATTCACATTTAAATATTAAATTTATTTCATTTTATAAAATTTAATATATATATATATACATATATATTTATATTGGCACCATTTTAATATTATAAAATATATATATTTGTGCGTCAGAGTTTACGTCGCTGATCGACCAGGTTGAACCATTAAACCCGTGAGCAGAGTAACTTTTAGGATTCAATGATCGGTCCGGTTTTTAAAACATTGATGTCTACACATATTTGTTTACTTATTTATTTAAATCTAAAATAATATTTTGCACTTTCATATGATTATATATTTCCTCATCTTTTAATTTTTCAAAAATAATAGTTAAAAAACCTTATTAAGTTAATTTTTGTATAGTTTTTTTTTTTGGAAAAATCCCTCTTCCTTGTGGTCATTTACGGAAATTTTATGTTGTAATTTTTTTTGTTTTCTATCTATTCATATATTTTACTGTACTCATAGGTTTCTATTATATTTTAAATAATTAATATCAATGTACAGACACAAAGATATTTATTTAGTTATTTTATTTATATATTATTATGTCCCTCTATATAATTATAAATTATTTTATTATTCAATCAAAAATTCAGACGTTTTAAATAAAAATAAAAATTATTTTAATTTTGTATAAGAATATTATTATCAATTTATTTTTCTTTCTTTTGTTATTTCCATCAAATGGAAATGAAAACAAATAATAATTTCTTACTCCAATATATAATATCATTAATCATGAAAACTTATTATTAAAATTTTTAAATATAATGATATTGTTTTTACTATGCTATAAATATTCTTAAAATTAGGAAGGTGCAGCTCTTTCAAATTTTGTCCCAAACTAATATAATATTTTTTTAAAATTATCAAAATTGTTTGAAAATCAAACTAATGCTCAAAGTAACTAGAATAATGTGTCACGTTGGAAATATTTTTAAGTTAATCTTTGTGTCCCGGTAAGCGTAGTATTAATTAAAAAATTAAATGTTGTAGCTAATGATTGTTGATGTGCATGTTGACAATCATACTTCTCTCTACACAATACCAAAAAAATATCTCATAAAACTCTCAATCTCTCAAACTCTTACATTTATACACATACCAAATCTCTCTCGTAACTTTTTCCTCTCATGACCCAGAATATTAATAGAGATATTCATAAAAGCTTTCCTTATACTATAAGGAAACCTAATATTATAATAATATAACAAATAGAAATTATCCTATAAAATAATATTTACAAGGAAAAAAAGTAAGAGTCAAATATGTTATCAATGTTTTTCTTATTTTTTTTTTGGAGATAAAAAGCCAATTTTAAAAAACTATAACCAAGCATGCTCTTAATTTTTTTCCCTCTTTCCTCATACTTTTAGTAACCAAACATGGCATAAGGATATAAAAATTGTTTGAATCAAGTAACCCATTTACGTAAGGTCATTATAAGCTTTAATCCTTTTATCAGGTTAGGTAGTGCTGTATTTATTCATGGTTTGACATATACCTTTCATCCATTTATTATTTTTCATCATTGCTTGTCCACTCATAATTATAGTGGTTTTGTTTTTACTTTTTTGTGTCATTCTCTCATAGAGTCCTTCATTTGAATTAGGGTTTTAGTAGGAAGTTGCTTTCAAAGAAACGATTTTATTTTATTTTGATTTTGTATTTTTTTTTGTTTTGCAAATATCATTATCTTGTTTATGAAAAAATAAAACATCGAAATTACTACTTACATACTTTTTCTTTTACAAATATTAAATATATTTTCATGTTTTAAAGAAAAAAAAATATAAATAATTGATCTAATATATATATATATATATATATATATATATATATATATATATATATATATATATATATATATATATATATATATATATATATATATATATACTCGAGGCATTACGAATGGACACGTATTGCATATAAAGGCGTCTTTAAATCATACCACACATAAACTAATCAGGGGTGGCTCAAGACAATTTGGGGCCTAAAGCGATACTTCTAAATGAGGCCTTCTATGTTTAGTGTTAATATTTTTGTGTTATTGGTTTACCGTTTACCGAGAGAGAGAGAGAGAATAAATTTAGACTATTAGTCTATTCTCATATTTGATTTACGAGAGAAGAGGGTTGGTATTAAAGTGATTTGACTTTTGATATTTTGGTGGCGATATGACTTTTTCGGTTTTTATTGTTCATTTTTTTTAGATATTTAATGTTGAAATTGGATTATGGGCCTAAAATAATTGATTGGGCTTAGGCTTTTTTGTACATGAGTTATTTATACCTTTAATGAATTTTTCTCACGCAAGAAGAAGTTTAAATGGAAAATCTATTAGATGTTTTTTTTTTCACTGGTCCTTTTTTTTTTTTTCAATTATGGCATTCATGGTTCTCTATTTTTTCAAAAATTTCAAAAATCCAAAGGTTAGGTACTTCACTTCAAGAAAATACGAGGAATAAAATGACAAGGAAAATGATATCATGGTTGTTTAAAGAAAATTTTTAAAGAAAATCAAATATAAATAAATTTACTTAAAACATACAAATTCTTCAATTATCAGATTTGAGTTAAAATAAATAATTTTTTGAAGTAATATTAAAAATAATATGAGTTTTAAATTTTTTTTATTATTATTTTTCTCCATTTTTTCTTACTTCCCATTTTTCATCCATATTTTATTTCATTCACACTTTTCTAAAAACGAAAAAATGCCTAATGAAATTCATCTACAAAGTTTGAAATATAAGAATTTGAAAAGGCAAAAACCATAGTCTCATTTTCTTTCTATTTTCTCTTGTAGCCACTCAGCTTCCTTTGACCAAGGAATGGTGATATTTGGCCATTCTCATTTTGAAATCACCCATCAACACCTTTTTTTATCAATGTATTTCTTAATTAAATGTTTATTCCATATAGATCCAGGGTTTTATTTTGTTTTCGTGATTTCGTCATCATCTTGTGGCCGTGTTTGGTCTTGTATCATCGTTTTGTTTTTAGTCATCTTGTTGCCGTGTTTTATTTATATGCGGGTAATTCTTATGGGCAAAGCATATTTGATTAGACAGAGACAATATTTATTCTAGTCACTATAGTATTATCAAATTTATAAGCTTTGAGCTCATTTATTATCCTATTAACGTGGTTCATGTTTCATCCTCTATGGTTTTTAACATTTGGTATGTGTTTCTATATATGCATTATGAATCAATAAAATTATTTTATTTTAATTTTTTTTTTTGAAAAGCCTACAAGAAAGTAAAAAGGAATAAACAACCAATTAAAATCATGTTTGAGTTAGGCAGAGTGGAATTATATGAGAACAAAGTGAAAGGACGGTCCAAGTCATTGATTTTGTTGTCTTTAGCCATAAAAGTAGTATATGGGTTTTTATTAGGAATGAGATGGTCCTATTCCCCTCAATAAAGAGTTTATTTCCGAATAAGGCAAATCAATGTGTGGACAGAAGTTTATTTCTGACCAAGTAAGGTGGGTAAGAGGGGTTGAAAACAAGAGAGAGAGAGAGAGAGTCTTTTGAAAATGGAGTGGCATTAAGTTGTGTTTTGAGGGATGGAAATGCTGTTTTAAGAATAAAGGAGGAAGGTAACTAGTTCTCAGCTATAGCATATAAGATGCTCTTTGTGATGGGATAAAAGTTACCCAAATAATAAAGGAGGGAGGGGTGAGGGGTGTGAAGTGGGTAATATATAGGGCTTGAAAACAAGAGAGGGAGAGAGATAGGCTTTTGACCATATTTGAAAACAAGCGTATCAGCGTTCTTGAATAGGTAACTCAAGTGATAAGCTTTGGTTACAGGTTGTTGTTGCAAGTCTAAGTTTTCAACAGAAAAGAAAAATGGAGGAAGAGAGATAAAAGAAATCTCCACTCATTACTTCAAGAAAACCAAACATATAGAGTTATATATAGACATGCAAACATGACCACGTGGAAAGAGCGCACTAACTTAATAACCTCACTAAACCATGCTGATTACAAAGAGCACCATGCAAAAATTAACTTGACTTTACGGACTGAATTATTGAGAGGTTCGAAATATGCTATATAAAATGTGTGTCTATAGGTGAAAGTACATGCATCGCCTCAGCAAATAATGAAAACGGTATAGAAGTATCATCCCATGAGGATTGTGTTACTAATTACCGAAATTAGAACAGTCCTAACTTTATTTGGATTGACACCAAGGTGAAGTTGAAATGGAAAACAAACTAAACTAAATAAATCCAAAACTAAGGTCTCTAACATACAAAGTAAAAACGTAATTACAAGAAAGCAAGGGTTTTTATTTTATCTAACAAATTCCCATGGTTAGATTCAAAATGGTCCCAATGATGCCTAAATTGCATATTAATGAGGAATTTCACCTAAGCACATGTTATTCTTTCTCAGGCAATAACAATTTACCCTTGTAAAAGGGTATAATTTATATATACCTCAAACCATCATAACCAATGATGCATTAAACATTAGAAACCTAATAAGCCACATGTAACCCGCAAATATCTCTATTCTATGGTGAAACATGACATTTCATTCATGGTCTAACCTAATTATTGTTTCTCAACCTCAAATCAGGTCAAAAATTATGTTAATGGTGATCAGTCATCAACAAGCATTAGGAATTGAATAGAACTTTCAATATATTAGAAAATCCACACATCAAAGATTACAAATCAAAGCTAAACATCATAGTTCATTATTTAGAGTCAATCAAAACCCTAGAAAATGAGATTAGCTCATGGAGGGGAGAAATACAATCGTAATAAATGAGGAAAAGTGTGAAAAGATGAGAAGAAATAAACTAGATGTGGATTGAAGCCCTTCTTCTCTTCCAATCTTCCTCTTCTTCTTCAAGCCCTTTATAATTTCTCTTAACTTCCCAAGTCCATAACTTTATCGTTTGAACTTTGATTTGTTCAAACTTGGTCTTGTTGGAAAGCTTAGAGAGTGTAGAATACGGATACCAGAAAGAACACTTTAGATGTGATGGTAAAGACTGAATCCATAAAGTGTGCCAACTGATCATCTTTTGAGCACTCTTCTCTTCTTCATTCAACTTCTAAAAGTCATAACTTGATCATTTGAAGTCCAAATTAAGTGAATAAAGCCTTTTCGAAAAGCTTGAGAACTCTACTATCCATCCATATAAATATTGGAGCCATAGGAGGTCATTATACAGTTGAAAAGATAGAAATACAATAGCTTCTATTGAATATTGAATTTGCTGATTTTTGGACTTCTTTTCGCTCATTTCCGTTCAATGGTTGGCCTAATTACAAAATTGAGAAAATAGAGCATTATGACACTTATTTATCTCATAAAAATACTAAAAACTAAGTAAAACATGGAAATAAAATGAGTATTTAAGATACTCATCAATCATCAAACTTAATTAATACAACGGACGCTCTAACTAATTAATTGATTCTCTAACAATTGATTCCTACAATATTGAAGTAGCCTTTCGTAGATGTTGAGAAAAATGTCCTCCTACCCAACCATTTAAAGCTTTGAGAGCATATTTTAAGTGGGAAGTTAAGGAAATAATAATAATAATAATAATAAGTGGTGGGTGAGAGTGAGAGTTAAGGAATTAGCACATGGCAACACTCAATACCAATACAACACCTAGCCATGCATTCGTCCATGCACTGATGATTAGAATCCGTTGAAGACTCTACAACCATTCCCCATTCCATTCTCATTCCCAGAACAAGGCCAACAATAATAATAATAGGCACCCAAGGCCAAACTCCTCTCATTTCCTCCACGATCTGTGAATAATGTAAGGGAAATTATTTTCATCTTTGGAAATAATAAAAAAGATTTGAAGCAATTGAGATCTTTCTTGCTTCACGTCGCTGATCGCTGCAACAAGAGCTCGTAATGAAAGAGTAAGCACATATACCCAGAAATTGGTTGCTGCTGAGGCCAGACCAGTAAAAACAGCAGATATCAACCTTGCTCAAGAAAGGGAAAGGGAACACAAAGAAATGCTTTGGTTCTGCAAAGAAAATAAAGTTCCAAGGGCCCGAAGATGAGAGAAGTTGCTAAGGGAGCTAGGCTGCGGCCAAAGCTCAGGAGGAAAGAGATGGAAGGAGTGAAGCGAGCGAGGCGAGGCAAAGCTGAGAGATATAAATTAAATTCAGTGCAGAAGATAAGAGAGTGAATAGTAAGGACAGAGTAGAATTGTTGTAAACCTACATAAAGGCCGAGAGAATATGCAGGGGAAAGGTATGGAAACTGGACAATTGGAAAAGATGTAGACCCATCCTAACAGGGACTTAATTCAATCTTACTAAATGCATGTCCAAGCAGGAGCTGCATGCTCTGGCGTTTGAATATGCATGCCTACCTGGTACCTGGGATAAACAATTAATTCAATTGGTGGTCCTCCTCCTCCTCCTACATTTTCCTGGTAAAATGGTAACACCTCCTCGTCTTATTTCAAATTTCCATCTGCAGTTAAAGGGAGAATATTTTCAAAAAATGGTTTTGTGGTCCTCCTAGTCCTATATACATTTTCCTGTTAAAACGGTAACCCCTTCACCTTATTTCAAATTTTCATTCTGCACGACTTCATGCCAACAAGAACTTGTCATGTAATGATTATTATTTTGTATAATTTTCTTAAAACAATTATATAGAAAGAACTCTCTTTTATCTTTTCCTTTTAAGTTGAACCATATAGCATAAGCAAACCATTGCAGAACTAAGATTGCATTTGACTGGAAATTTTAAAAGTGTTGTTAACAAACAACATTTAAAAAATTATCTTTCAAGTATTAAAAATATTAAAAGTATTTCCATCACCAAACATTCTCATGTAAAAAGTAATGAATGAAAACTAATAAAAAAAAATCTGACCAACTAGTATTTTTTTTTTTTAACTTTTTCCTTATTCTCTTAAATTTATTTTTAGTAAGAAAATTGTCTATTTATTTATTACAATACATGATATGATAATAACTTAACAATTTATTGGTTTCCAGTTATGTGTAAAATGGCAAGTATTAGATGTCTTTTAACCTAACATTTATCTATTTTTAGCATAAATTAAGACTATTTTTGCTCTGAAAAATAAGGAAAACAAGGAAAACATGAAGAACATGTTTTTAGTTCTTTATATTGTTTTGTTCCGAAAAAACCAAAGAACACTAAAAACACTAAATTTAAAAAGGAAGAATAATTTTCAGAGAACACAAAAATAGTATTCTCAATATTTTCAAAAATTATTCTAAAAAAACACAAACCAAATAGGCCCTTAGTCTCACTATTTAGAGTTGTATGTTCCGGGAAGGTGATTAATGCCACACCCACCCCAAAAATTATGAGTTTTGGACATATTTAGTTTTATTTATTTTTAATTACTAGTTTGAAAATATAAATTATTTTATAAACTAGTTCAGTAACTTTTTTTAAAAATCCTAAATATGTCCAAAGCTCAAAAATTATTTTTTTATGATGTTTTAGGGATGCTTCTATAGACTATGGGTGGGTTTAGGGTGCGTTTGGCTCACCCGTCATTTAATGGTGAAGGAGAAAATTGGAGGGTTGTTGAAAGCAATTAAATTGCACACTCATGAAATTAATACATTCATTTCCTCTCTTGGAAGGTTTTAGGGTATCCAAAGGCTCAGTAGGTTTGTTGAGAAGGAGAATGGAAAAAGAGGGTTAGTGCGGATTTGCTTGATCACATGATGAGAAAAAGAGGCTTCTACTTCTATAAAATCCTGGACCAAGCTCATCAATTGTCGCCAAGAAGATTTAGATATCTTCAGTGAACCCAAAGAAATGGGTTCTAAGGGTACATCCATGTTCCTCATCTTCATGATTTAGATATCTTCCCTCTCCATAAAAAATCCATACATCTGCATTCTTGCTTCCCTTTTTCTTCTGAAAACTTAGGGTTTTAGATCTCTGCTTTTTCTTTTCTTTTCTTTCTCGATTCTCTGATACCTACAAAAATGTTGAACGACAACAACCAAGATCTCGCCATGGATGTGGTTGACCATGCCATCTTCAACAGCTCCAGCGGGTTCCTGCTTGTATCTCCAGACAAGCTGACGGGGAAGTATACCACCAGGTAAGGTGTTGTTTGGGTGTTTGGTTGCCATGAAAATCTGGTAAAATGATGTAAACTTGGTGGTTGGTTGAGATTTCTTCCCCTGGTGTTTGCTTATTCAAGGAGTTCTATAGAGTTTTTCTGTTTACTTCTCCGGAAAATGCAAGTGAAAAGAATAAATTAATGACTGATTTTTGGATTTAGAAAATATTTGGAAATTTTCCGACAAAAAAAAAAAATTGGAAATTTAAAATAATGATTTTGAGAATCTGCAGCCAATATAACTCTTTTCCAAAACTTGTTTTGACTGTTTTCTTATTCTATATAGTCGCTATTATTATTATTTTTTTTTTGTTTTTCGTTGGTTTCTGGAAAAAAATGTATGAAAGGGAAAAATTTACATAGTTTTTCTAATGTTTAGAGAATTTTGTTTATTTATTTTCCTAATTTTGTTTATATAGTTTGCTTGGTAGCAATCCTCACTATCATTTTCCTCTACATTGTAGCTGCTCTGCCTCGATTCTGCCGCCAAAAACAGGTCCACCAGATATGGGTATGATTTATTGCCCTTGTCATTTTTATTATCTTGTTAATAAATATGAATTTCATGGATTTTTGATATGTTATTTAATATTTTATTTTGCTTGGAAACCCATTCGTCATTGCATGTAAATGAAAACAAGAAAGTAATTTTTGGACCAATTTTTTTCCAAAATTTTCTTTGGAATTAATTTGATCAGTATATGGAGTTTCAATTTTTTTTTAAAATTACTATACAGTCTATACTCATTATTGAATCCATCGTATTAAGTCTTTCTTGACTTGGAATGCATAGGTCTATGGGTAAGATTAGAAAAAATATATTTGTGTTTAAACATAAACCAGTGGAGTCATTTTGGATTGGCTATTGTTAATGATTATTGTATTATTTATGTCAGTTTTTGAGGAAAATAACTGTTTTTAGATAGCAATAATCATCTGCTATCATAAATTATTTAAAAACAGTTTTCTATTGTTAAAAAACAAAAAACTATTCTTAAATTAAATGACCAAATAGTGTTCAAGTGATCTTTTATTTCTAAATCTCTTCTTCATATAAATAGAATTATTAAGTGATTGTTTATATATTCTTTTTAACCTTTGTAGATTTACTTACAAGTGGGAAGCGCAATGGTATGGGAGGAATAGGAAAGAGGTATATCTTGTTATACGTTGTTATATTTACATTATTTTTTACTCAATTGGTTTGTATAAATATAATATATATTTATTTATATTAAAAAGCTCTATAGGTAAAATGTTTGATTGTGCTTGCATTTTTATGGGTTTTATGATATCACATTACAATAATTCTTATTACTATTACAAGACAAATTATTTTTAATAATCATGATTTTCTAAAAGAATTCATTTCACAAATTGTAATAGGGTATGGGTACCCGATCCTCCAATGGATGTGGGGATATGGGGATAAAAAATATAAATCTAATGGGGATGAGGATGAGGATAGAAATAATAAATGGAGATGGGGATGAAGAATCTAAAATCCTACCCAAATTTGACCCATTGCCATCCCTCGCTCTCGAGTTCCTAATTGTTTATTCATGATTAAGTATTCTTTATGTCATTCACTTGTGAGATTTTTCTATAATCCTTATGTTTTTTTAATTTTTTGTTGTAGAGTAATTGGATTGCTATTAGTGGGCTACATCCTAGTTTCTCCCTTTATCGTGGCATGTATGAGTTTGCTCAATATGCTCGTATAGGGAGTGTGATAGGAACTCAAGGGATGCAATGGAAAGATTTAAGTGATACTAAAAACGGGATGAAAAACATCTTAGTCATTATGCTTGTTGAATGGTTGAATATACTTGTTTGCATATTATACCAGATCCAATTAGTATCACCAAGGATTTTTCTAAATCCTTGTCACCAAGAAATATTGTGAAAAAAAGGATTCTTCTCTTGAAGTTAAAGATTTTCAAGAATTCTAGCTCGAAAAGGCAATACTCTTCTACAATTTATGCTGAAATGGAAAACCATGATGCTTCCAAAGAGGTCGGTCTTGTAAATCGTTGCTTACTCTAGAATGTTGTGGGGATTTGCAACACAATTGAGCTATTACTTCGTACAATGACTAGGAGAACTAATTAATCATGTTGACTATATCCTTTTGGTTCTCTTTATTGGATCTTGGATTTGGCGAAATAATGTCTAATAGCATTTTTATGAATTTTCTAGTCAAAATTCCACCTTTAATCATTTCAATATGTGTCTCTATAACATTGAAAAGATACTTATATGATCTACAAATATTAGTTAGTTATGTTTGTTATTATTAATTCTCAACTTTTATTTTGTTTTTATTTTTTCCCTCTCTTAATTTATAGAGGGAGAAGGTTGACAAGCGGTTGCATGAATGTGGTTCCACTTATATTGTCATATGTGATAATTTGAAAAAGGTGTTGCCTGGAAAACCCGAAAAAATCATTGTGAGGGGGTTATTTCTTGCTGTATCTAAAGGGGAATGTTTTGGTATGCTTGGCCCGAGTAGTACATAGAAAACTTCCATCATTAATATGGTAAGAATGCAATGAATGTTTTGTCTTCCGAATGTTATCTTAAACACTTAAAAGTAGTCGTTTCCCTTTTATTAGTAATACTTTTGAAGCATTTTACATTATTTTCTATAGCCAAGTTTGTTAACATGGAAAATCTTTGGTGGTCATGATTTGTCTTGCCAATTTGTAATTTAATTTGTTGGCAGATGACTAGGATCACCAAGCCAACCATTGGAAAAGCATTCATTGAGGATTTGGAAATAGGAAGTGGGACAAAAGAAATATATAATAGAATGGGTTATTGCCCAAAAGAGAGTAAGATAGAATTTTTTTTTATTTTTTGTAATATTCGATTTGATTTAATTTGTTTGGTTCATCTTTGTGAATAAAATAATCTATCCTTTAATGTTTCTCATTTTCTATGGTTTCTTGCACAAAATTATACAACATGCTTTGGGGAACTCTAACAGGGCGGGAACACCTACTATTTTATGGTAGGATAAGAAACCTCAGAGGTTTCGACTTGACAATGGTAAATCTCTAGAATACCAATGGTCTTGTCATGTAATATTTACTTGCATGTGAATTGGACTTGGAAAGAGTTGATTGGCGTGATTCTTGAGAAGAAAAGTTTAGTTTGATGGCATTCATATGATTTGAAATCGGCTACCCCTTACTAAATTTAGGTATTTTTTAATTAGTTAGTTAAAATTTAGGTTATTTTAATTAGTTTAAATATTCATATTTTGTTTTATAGGCAGTAGAAACTCTTTGGAGTGTACAACTTGTCTCCTAATGGGATTAGTGACAAAATTGTTAATAAATATAGTAAAGTTGAGAAGAGAAGACTCGGTACTTCTGTTTCATTGCTTGGAGACCCCAAAGTATGTCTTGATTACCTTTGTAGAATCTATGCTAATGTTAAAAAATCTCTTGATCAGTACATTATTTATTTATTTAAGGTTGTCTACATGGATGAGCCCATTGTGGGACTTGATTGGATCTCAAGATAAAACTTTTGAGAATGAAGCCTTAAAGCACACTTAAAGCAAGGCAGGGCGATTATTCTAGCAAGTAATATCTATTTCTTATTATGTGAACTTGTATATCTCTTAATTGCATTCTTATGAATAATGTAGCCTTTTTTTTTATATGTATGCCCGGTAGTTGTATATGTCTTAACCAATTTTCTGCTGATTGTTTCATGCTAATTTTCACGCTCTTTTCTTTTTCGGCAGAAGAAGCAGAATTTTTATGTGATCGGATAATGATTTATGTGGATGAGGGTTTGCGATATATAGTAAGTCCTCAAGAGGTAATTAATTTGTTTTGATATATTTTTATTTGTACATAGCTTCTTCACACACCATAAAGAAATAAGGAGCTTTATCCTTACATTAATAATGTGTTAGAGCTTATATATAAATATATATTTCAATATTTGACAATTAGTACTTAAGCTGGGCGCATGCCTATATATATATAATTTCTAATATTGTGTGGTATATATCTCTAGCTTAGCTTAATTCACTGAATTAATTAATGTGTGACAAGTGATAGTGTGGTGAATGACAGTTGAAGGCTAGATATGAAGAAACCTCTATGCTTTTAGTGAGAGCGTCAGCACATCATGGACAAGAGGTGGAGGACTTGGTGTATCAGTTCTTCCCAGATGCTCGCAAGACACATCAAGTATGTGGAACGCAGAAGTTTGAACTTCCTCCTAATAAGGATGCCAGAGATGGATTTATTCAAGCATTAATACAAAGTGCAGAGGACCGAGTAGCATTGTTAATCCTGCTGTAGCAGCTCCATTTGGGGACAACCCAGATTAATGGAACGAAATTTTGCAGAGCCTAGATTAATTTGTATGATGAAAGATTATCTAACACGTTATATATCCTTATGATAAAATAAAATGGAAATATTTATATAATGTTTCTATAACATTTTGATATATTTATAAAAATTAAAAATTAAAATTTATTATGATAAATGCATTTTTAAAGTTACTTTTAAAAACTTAAATACCCATAGGAAAAATTCTTCTCATTATACATGTTCAAATTCATATAACTAATCTATAAAAAAATCAACATTTTATCCCAATTTTGAGACAATTAATTTTTAGATAAAAATAATTATCATTTCTACCAAATTAACATAGATTTCCTTGGTATTTGGTCATATGTCTAATTTGGTCCTTAAACTATTTTTGAGTGAATTGGTGCTCATTAACATAGTAAACATGTTACATTATTATTATAAGCATGTAAGCAAGCTCAACATATGATGGACATTTTTGTCTATAATGTTTTAATTAATTTGGTGGAGTCAATGGTAGACCTACTTGGGCAGGAGGGAGGGTAAATGCCCTTGAAATTTGAGAAAAATGGAAGGTAAAGTTCATAACCATTGCGCTATAGTGTCCCAAAAATTTTATGCCTCTCGACTTTATTTCCTAGGTTCGGGTTGGAGTCATCATATGTTTTAATGATTTCAAAAAATTGACTTTTTTTTTCTTCTTTTAGGTCCTGTTTAGCATGTTTACATAATTCTACATTAAAATATTCCATTTTTTTGAGAAATTTTCACTTAGAGTTCAACAAAATTCTCGGATTTTCTCGATATATAGGATATTTGAATGATGAACATTACCTTCTTTTATGATACGAATATTTATTTATTAAAATTTGAGTTTGGGAAGAGAGATGCTATTTTGATTTGCGGTGGGAATGAGATGATTCCAACTCTTGGATTCAGCACTTTCAGTGTAATTAAATAAAGATGAGTCACATCACATGCACCCCACACCCACGTAAACTACTTCTAAAAGTCTCACTGAAAATATTCTCTTCTACGTGCTTTGCATCTCTTTCTCTCTTTTTCCCTTTCACCCTTTTTTCTTCCATCAAAATAAGATCACGGTGAAGAACTAAAAGAATGACCATGAGTTTGGACTAGTGGTTCTTGCCTTCTCAGTAGAAGTTTGTGAATTGAGCATTCCTACTTTATGAAATTAAGAGAATGGTGCTTTTGTTACAGTAAGGTGTGGATTGAATCTAAAATGGTCTGAAAAATGTTGCAAGAGGAAGTTGGTGGGAGACAGATTTTCTAGTGGGATTAATGATTTGGCTTGAAAAGAGAGTGGGGAGTTTGGAGCGGAAGAATGAGTGGAGGAGAGGAATTAGAGGAGATTCTCTTTTGATTAAAGTAAGGATGAGTAAATCCCATGGCCCATTTAGAGCCAATCTAATTTTGAAATAACCAGGCTTTGTCTTTGTTGGGAAATTTTTCAAGAAAGAGAGAAAATGATTTTGCACTACCCACGTAACACACGCTACCCTCTATTTTATTAAATGCAAATGCCTTTAAATAGGCTACAAGAGATAAATCAAAATTAAAATAAATAAAATCCATTAATTATCCCATTCAAAACTAACTCTCCATATTTATCACATAGCTAAAAAATAAATAAAATCTCAAACAACTTTGGACTCTCCCACTCACAATTAAATAAATAAATAAAACAAAGCATTTCCTAATTAATAGAAACTATTAAAAACCAACTTTGAATCATTCTCCAACATTCCCCCTTGATTCAAAGTTCAGGAACTTTTTTCATGGAGCACATCTCCATCTTTTCAAATTTGTGAAACCCCTCTCTCCACCTCATGATGCACGTCTCACCCATCTTGTTGATGCACTCTATCTGACCTTCATTTGTTATTCGAACCTTTCTCTCTAAAAGTATTCTTGATGCACTTCTCATAATTAATTCGGAACAAAGTTTCTTTCATCAAATCTTCTTCATGCTTTTTCGGTCGTGATAGTGTTGGATTTGATGGAAGAAGCATGAGATAAACATCATTACTCAATACTCCCGCGGCTACGCTTTTGATTTGCCTTCATTTTGATAGCCAGTATGTGATAATTTTCTTCTGTCAGAGTAGGAGTAGGAGCAGAAAAATTGTCGTTGTCATCAAAATCCTTTCGGACCCTCGAAAGCACAGCTCGATACTATTGGGAAATTTTCAAGAAGAGAGAAAAATGATTTTGCACTACCAACCGCCTCTCTATTTTATTAAATGCAAAATGCCTTTAAATAGGCTACAAGAGATAAATCAAAATTAAAATAAATAAAATCCATTAATTATCCCATTCAAACTAACTCTCCATATTTATCACACTTAGCTAAAAAATAAATAAAATCTCAAACTTAACTTTGGACTCTCCCCACTCCCACATTAAATAAATAAACTAAAACCAGCATTTCCTAATTAGCCAAAACTATTAAAAACCAACTTTGAATCATTCTCGGCTTGTTCCCCCTTGATTCAAAGTTGCAGAATTTTTTTCTGGAGCACATCTCCATCTTTTCAAATTTGTGAAGCACTTCTCCTCATGATGCACGTCTCACCATCTTGTTGATGCACTCTCTCATCAACCTTCATTTGTTGATAGAGCACTTCTCTAAAAAATCTTCTTGATGCCTTCTCGCAATTAATTCGAACAAAGTTTCTTCATGCAAATCTTCTTCATGCTTTTCGAAATGCGTGATGATGTTGGATTTGATGGAAGACTGACGAGGATCGACTATCATTTCAATAACTCCACGAACTCATACCTTTTAGATTTGTCTTCATTTTGATAGCCACTTATGTGATAATTTTCTTCGTAGAGTAGGGTAGGAAGCGAAAATTATTCGTTGTCATCAAAATCACTGGACCCTCAAAACGGCTCGATACCATTGTTGGGAGATTTTCAAGAGAGAGAAAAATGATTTTGCACTACCCACATTAACACGCCTCTCTATTTTTATTAAATGCAAATGCCTTTAAATAGGCTACAAGAGATAAATCAAAATTAAAATAAATAAAATCCATTAATTATCCCATTCAAAACTAACTCTCCATATTTATCACATAGCTAAAAAATAAATAAAATCTCAAACAACTTTGGACTCTCCCACTCACAATTAAATAAATAAATAAAACCAGCATTTCTAATTAATAGAACTATTAAAAACCAACTTTGAATCATTCTCCAACATTTTGTGCTACCTTAGCACATAGACTACTTTTTTTTTTTTTTTCATTTTCAACAATCGATCCTTTTGATGGGAATTAGCGGATAAGGGAGGAGTAAATTGGTGCGTCTTTAATATTAATAGACCTACTTGACACTAACTCCCCTTTGCTAGCTATCGGTATACTATGCACCTTTCCCTCAGACCTCTTTTCCAAGTAATTGAGTACCATTACTATGCGTTACGCTCACGGGGGCACCAATTCCTTCATCACCCATCGACTTTGCCATTCCAGCGAAATTTGGACTTGGCTCTATCCTATTAGGTACCCAACACTTCAATTTTCCCAAATGTTGGTCTTGTTTGATAAGTAAAAGAAAGGGTTTCACACTTATGGAATAATGCATAATCTTTAAGAATGGGGTTATGGAGATACCTCCCACAAGGCATAGGGAGGTGGGTTGGGGACTTCAACAATGGCTTTAATTTATTTTCTTTTGTTTTCAAACTTTTGTTCTCGAATTTATCTTTTAAAAACATGAGCTATTGGACCTAGTTATTGCATGCGTAATGATCGGTGTTAATTCTATTTAAGCCTTCTAGTCCCCTACTCTTTTGCTTTCGTCTTGTTCTTTCTAGCCCCACTTTTCTTTAAATGTGGGATGATTTTTGGCCATTCATGGCCTACCCTCTACATCTTTTTCTACAATTTTCTTTTACCGATAAAATGGTTCTTCTAGGTTTTAATTTTTTTTTTTGTGTTTTTGTAGATCTCTTCTTGTGTAGCATGTGGTTTGTATTGTCTTAATGCAGTGAGTTTGGTTTAAATGCGTCTTTGTTGCGAAACACTTTCTTGTGTGGGTGGTCAAATGATATAACAAATTCGATCAGATAAAGACATCAAGTTAAATCATGGCTATCAATATGATGTAAAACTAGAGTCACATGTATTCTAATTAGTTATAGAATTATCAAATGTAAACTTTAAATTGATGATTATTATGTTATTAATCGAATGTTACGTCATACTCTAAAGTTTTTAGCGAATTTAATGTTGTATTTCTATAGAATGTATTGCTAGTTTGAATTAATAAAATTATTCTCTTTTAAAAAAAATCTATTTAAGCTATTTTTCAATAGTTTTAATCATCGCATCATTTGTTGAGCTTGGGAAAACACGATCCTGAAGCATGCATGTTGGGATAGGGACATCGATCTCTCTTTTATGGAGGGCACTCGTACCACCAAAACTCATCCAGTCAAATCTCTATTATTAAGTTTCCTCTTCTTCTTTTTATGGGAAGAACTGACAAAATCAATAATTTGGTGAGATTCCTCTCACTTTGTCCTCATAAAGGTATACCTGCATGATTCTGCACCAAACATATTTCAAAGGCCAGATTGGGTCATGATGAAAAAATTGAAAACAATTCCAGTAAAATTTTCTTCTCCATCCACCTAACATATTCTTATTACCATAAATGCGTGGACCAGCCCATAATATTCCCCTGATAATGCTTGAGTTGAGAAACTTATTCTCCTCTCATGACCCTTTGGCCTTTATCTTGAAAATATATTTTGTCGCCTCATATACCTATTCTTTCATTGTGATGCCACCCAAAAAAGTTCTACCTATTAAATTATTAATCTCCCCACTCTCTCTCCATCGATCACCTTCGCCCTGTCAAAATCATAACATACTCATCACATCCTTTTCACTCTTCACTCTTAGGATTAAAATTAAATGATAAGTTATTTAGGATTTAGAGCCCGATGCAGCTTCACATTGGCATAGATGGAAATTCTTGGTCTGACCTGTAGAGGAAATATTAAGGGTAGGAAAGGACATTTTGTGACATTTGTCTCCCAGCAATCTTGGTCTTCTTGTGCGATAAGTAAGTCGGGTTGCTTGTTTCAAATATTTTTCGCATTAGTGGTGATCGTTAGCTAGCTTTATTTAAGCAATAATTTGATTAAAAAAAAATTAAATTCCGCAACCATTTAAGTTCCATTAATCCATCAAATACCTCTTGCCATTCAAAGCTTTGAAGTGTTGCGATATTGGATTAATAGTCAAAGATTCTCTATTGTATTTTTTCCTAATACTATTTTTCTTTGTTAGACAAATAACTTATTATAGGAAACTATTATATTCTTTCCTAGTTTAAGAGATATTTCTACATTAGACAAATAGCAATTATAGGAATAGCTTGATTGTAGGATCTCTACTATCTTTATAAATATGTACATGTAAAGATACAAAATCATTTTATGAATAAAAATATTCTTCTCTTGTTTATAAGTTGGTATCGAGCCACGAAACCTAAATCATTCTTCTTTGAATCAGCAAACCATGAGCAAAATTGATTCTGAAACATCGATCACCAAATCTGCCCCATCATTATTCAACACGAAGGTTCATCATTCAATTCGGGAGTGTGTTATTGAATGAGACCAACCTATGATATGTGGTCTCAAATGTTAGAGATGCAAATTCGCTGAAGAAAACTCTCCTTCATTCATGGCTATCGCGGCCACCTAAGGAGAAAGATGAAGGCTATAAAAAGTGGTATTCAGACAATCAGAAGGTCAAAAGATGGTTGTTGATATCTATGTCCCCGGAGATTATGAAGCGATACATTCGGTTACCTACTGCATGAGATATTTGGAAAGCTATGTCTAAAGCCTTTTATGATGGAGCGGATGAATTACAGGTTTTTACCTTGAACCAGAGGGCTTTCTACGCGAGCAAAATGGTGCTCACTCTCCCATATCTGCGTTGACTCTGTCTGATGTTAGGTGTGTCAATCAAGTCAGTAGGATGACCAGATATTCATCCTGCAGATGGCGACAAAGTTGCATATCTTTCTGTTTGGATTAGAAATTGATTCGAGCAAGTGCACGGCGAAATCTTGAGGAAAGATCTTATCCCTGAATTAGAAGAGTGTTATGCCTAGTTCGCGCAAAAGATGTTAGAGTTGATGAGCGGACAAGCTGAAGGTCTGACTTCAGCCATGGTGACTCGGAGCCGGTCTAATCAAAACTGGTCCCCTTAACACCAGCAAGACCAAAAAAGGCCCATCCATCCTAAGACTACTAATGGTGTGACAAATCATCATCTGGTCACTCACTTGTGATCAAACGGTCATATAAAAAGTCGATGCTATGAACTTGTGGGATATCCGGAATGGTGGGATCATAGTCGTTATTCCCGGAAGAAGAATTCCAAGAAGACCTCTACTGCTGCAATTGTTGAAACAAAGATAGAAGATGATAGTGGTGAAAAGTCCTCGGCATTGCGACTGACTAATGGTGGTAGGTTTAAATATTTCTAAACCTGTTTCTAATAGTGCATGGATGAGTTAGGTGCTACGGATCATATGACATTTGATTCTAGACAAGTTTCACCTCTTAAATCTTCCTCACAAAATTCTGTTTCCACTGCCAATGGTACCTCAATTCCGATTATTGGGGAAGGATCCTTGTCCCTCACTAACACCTTGAATTTAGATTCTGTTTTAGTTGTTCCCTCTTTGAATTATAATCTTTTGTCAGTTTCTCAAATAACCATTGCCTTATTTTGTGTTGTCATTTTTTTGGCCTGAATTTTGTGTATTTAAGAACATCCGGACAAGGCAGTCAATTGGTTGTGGTGTTAGGCGAGGGAAGCTGTATTACTTGGACTTGGTGTCTAAAAGTTCATATGAGTTGCGTCAAGCTTTAAAGATTGGGGGTTCTGAAAAAATAAAGGAAATTTGAGATATGGTTATGGCATCGACATTTGGGGCAGGCTTCTTTTGGTTACATGAAGAAATTATTTCCTAGTTTATTTGCAAACTTTGATGTCTCTAGTTTCAAATGTGATGTTTGCGAACTTGCAAAAAGCCATCGTACTTCGTTTCCATTAACCTTGAATAAAAGTCCAGTTCCTTTTATGATCATACATTCTAATGTTTGGGGCCCATCTAAATTTGCTACTTTGGATGGATCACGTTGGTTTGTTACTTTTATTGATGATTGTACCAGGATGACTTGGGTATGTTTGATGAAGTCCAAAAGTTAAGTAAACTTGTTATTTCAAAAATTCATAAAATGGTTTGTAGTTAGTACAATGCACAGGTTCAGGTTCTCCGTAGTGACAATGGAGGTGAATATTTGAGTTTTGAATTGAAGAGGGTATTTGGAAGCCCAGGGAACCATTAATCAAACTATTTGTTCCGATAAACCCCAACATAATGGGGTGGCGGAGCGGAAAAATTGTCACTTGTTAGAGGTTGTCCGTGCTTCATTGATAGAAGCACATATGCCTTTATCTTATTGGGGACACGCACTTACCTCTGTAGCATATTTGATCAACCGAGTACCTTCCAACACTATTGATTTCCGGACACCATCCCAGGCTATCATTGAAGCAATTGTTGCTCCAGTCGGTCCAAACTTACCTCCTCATGTCTTTGGTTGTGTAGCATTTGTACATCTTCATAAGCGTCAGTGCAACAAGTTGACACCTTGAGCATTGCGATGTGTCTTTTTAGGGTATGCTTCTTATCAAAAGGGGTACCGATGCTATCACCCTCCAAGCAAATGAATATTTGTTACAATGGATGTATTTTTTCATGAAGACTCGATGTCTTTTTCCTCACGAGAGCCTTTGAACTTCAAGGGAGCACACGGAAGAAGTTCAAGCTCTAGACTATATTTTACGATCTCTATAGAAAGGGAACTCTGAACTCATTAACAATGCGAATGGGAATGAAAGGAGCATACGAACTTGGTAATGAGAATCTTTGGTGAATTGGATTTGGAGTGGTATAGATTTGGACCACGGTGGTGATGAGCGTGATGAAGACACAGGCTTGATGGTTGTGGATTAACTCCATCTAAATCTCTCGCACCGGGCAAACGATACACCAAACCAATCACTTCTTGAGGATGAATGCTAGCTGGCCAGTGTGCGAACCACCCAGAAAACAACTACCACCGTGTCGAGCCCGGGAGAGTATTCCCAAACCCACATATGAACCCGAACTTTCTAGTAAAGTTAAATATCCCATGAGTCATTATGTGTCTAACCATCGCTTGTCTGAATCAAATAAGTCATTTGTAAATCAATTATCTACTGTATCTATTCTTAACAGTGTGCAAGAAGCCTTAGTTGACCCAAGGTGGAAAGCTGCTATGAATGAGGAGATGAAATCCTTACAGAAGAATGAAACTTGGGAACTTGTTGATCGTTCTCCAGGGAAGAAACCAGTTGGATATCGGTGGGTTTATACTGTGAAGCACAAAGCATATGGTACAATTGAACATTTTAAAGCGAGACTGGTAGCAAAAGGGTACACCCAAACCTATGGAATTGATTATACATATACATTTGCACTTGTAGCTAAAATCAACACAATTCGAGTCTTATTGTCTCTAGTTGTGAACTTGGATTGGCCATTGCAACAATTTGATGTGAAAAACGCCTTTCTGCATGGCGAGTTGTCCAGAAAGAGATATTTTTATGGATTTGCCACCGGGGGTGCATGATACCAGAAGTGCATTGTCGGAAAGTGTGCAAATTAAAGAAATGGATTGTATGGGCTAAAACAATCTCTGAGCATGGTTTGGAAGGTTCCACGAAGTCCATGAGGTCTTTTAAGTACGCCATCGAGTAAATTAAGACCACACTTTATTCTTGAAAAAGCAGCGTAGTAAGATCAACTTGCCCTTATTGTGTATGTAGGTGACATGGTGGTTCTGATTACCTTGATGAAAGGAAGACTCTACAAAGTTGCTTGTCAGCGAATTTGAAATGAAAGACCACGATCACTAGAAATATTTTCTTGGGATCGAGTGTCTCGATCGATAAAGGATTTCTTGTCTCAAAAAAAATATGCTTTAGATTTGTTGCGGGAAAGCGGTATGTCGGCCCGAGTGTCGACCGGTGATACACCGATGGGGAGGATTGAAGTTATGTGTTGAGACTAATCAGGTGCCTGTTAATAAAGGGAGATTTCAGAGGCTCGTTGGAATATTGATGTACATAACCCACACTAGGCTAGATCTTGCCTATGCATTGAGTATTGTTAGCCAGTTTATGCATAATCCTGGAGAACAACATATAGATCTGATTATGCGCATTTTAAGGTATCGAAGTCCAGCTCTGGAAAGGGCATTTTGTTCGCTAAAAATGTAGATTGTCAAAGTGTGGATGCATATAGTGATCTTGTTTGAGGTACGGAGCAATAGATACAGAATATCTACTTAGGATCTTTCACCTTGTAGGTGGTAATCTCGTTACATGGAAACAGAAGAATGTTGTTGCACGTTCAAGCGCAGAGGCTAAATTTAGGGGTATGGCACTTGGAATATGTGAAAAACGTGTAGCTAAGACTTCCTATTGATGGATTTGGGCTGTTGCCTAGGCCAGTAGGTCGACTATTCGACAATAAAGCGGTAATATGATGTGCTCATAATCCAGTACAACATGATCGTACAAAGCATGTGGAGGTAGACAAATTCTTCATTAAGGAGAAGTGGATGAGAAACTTGTCGGGATTGCCCCTAAGGTCGATCGAGATCAATTGGGTGTGCCATACCAAAGTTGTTTCAAGTGGTGTTCTCAAAGTTTTTGGGCAAGTTGGGTATGTGTGTGAAATCCTATGCACCAACTTGAAGTGTTGCGATATTAGTTAATAGTCAAAGATTCTCTATTGTAATTCTTTCCTATTACTATTCTTCTACATTAGGCTAATAACTTAATTATAAACTATTATATTCTTTCCTAGTTTAGAGATATTTCTACATTAGGCAAATAACGTATAAGATAGCTTGATTGTAGGATCTCTACTATCTCTATAAATATGTACATGTAAAGATACAGAATCATTTATGAATAAAAATATTCTTCTCTGTTTTACAAGTTGAAGAAATTGAAGACTCATTGTAGTTTCTTTTTGGATGTAGAAATTGAAGTGCAATGCCCTGTGTGTGTGTGTGTTTTTTTTTATTTTCCTTTATTGCTGGTGTTTTGAAAGTCCAGTTGTTGTGCAGTTCAGAGTCTGTTAGTGTACAGGGTCTGTTAGTGTACTTGGAAGATTATTTTAGTGCAATGCTGTTGTAAAGTTCAATTTGGATTGTATTGAAGTGTCTAAGTGCTGGAGTTTTTGAATTGTATTAATCAAGTTTTTGGATTGTATTAATGAAGTGTTTGGATTGTATTCATAGCGATTGTAAAGTTCAATTTGATTTTGAAATGAATCAAGTTTTGGATTGTATTGAAGTGTTGTTGCTGAGTGTATTTGGATTGTATTCAAATGCTTTGAATGTGTTATGCAATGTTCAGTTATGATGATGGGTTTGGATACCGTTACTTAGTGTGTTGTGTTGTAATTTTCCTCAAAAAGCTATCTTATGATGAGCTCATCTTTTCTCTGTAAACAATCATAAAAAATTTTCCTCAAATTTGGTTGAGACCCTGTTTCTAAAACTGAAAAACATTATGTGATAACACACAATATCGATCATTCTTGAGATTTCATTTAGCACCTAATTCATGGGATTCTTTATTTTTGTACTCTCTATGTACTCCCTTGCACACCTTTTTCTCATAGCTGCTATTATTAATAGCATATGTTTGAGGGAAAAAATGTTAAAAAAAAAAGAAGAAACTTGTATGTGATGTGTCCTTTCACTTATTCTCCCTGCAACCTTCACAGTTCATTCTAAATTTCTAGAAATTTTGTTTTTGTCTTTTTTTTAATTTTTTTATTAGTGAGCTGGTCTATTTCATCAAGTCAAAATACTATATCGTAAGTAAGGGTTGGCTGAAGCAGCTCTATGCTTACAATAGATTTCATATACTTACGTTGTACAAAATTGGTTTTTATTAGTTGAGCTATGGAAATAAACTTGCGGGTTTTTGAGGACAGAAAAAAAAGTTCCAGATATGAAGTGGGACATACATGCAAAGTTAGGAACATTTGTGCACCTTATCCCCAAACTCACAACATCTGAGAGATCTGCACCTAAAACCAGGTATATAAAAGGATAAAGCAGCTTCCATGACAAGCACAGCTTTCTCCTTCTGAAGCTCAAACAATTTCTTTTCTTCTTCAAAGTTGCTTCCGAAGGCTGCTCGAGAAATAATATCGGCAGTAAGGTTTTGCATTTCAGTCATTACATCTAGTTCGTATGTTCCTCCAAGACCAACTAAATTCTTCCATCGTTCTATCAGATTCTGACAACTTACTGAAAATGCAGGCACCATCCCCTGTTTTTCATAACCCCATTTGTACTTCATGAAAAAGTGTGTTGTTTTAGCATAAGTTTCGATATAAACATGTTAATGCACAAAGACAAGGACTTTCTTTCCTTCTTCATTCCATGATCCTTTTTATCCTATGTAACAAATATTTAAACATTCCATATTTCTGCATTATATGGCTATGTTTGCTTCCTGAAAATAATAGGGAAAAAATAGTATAAGAAATTACTATCTTTAGTTTGGATAATATAAAAAAATAGTAATGTTTTAAAAATCGGATCGGTGATTAAACTAGAAAAATTATTGATCTGTCCAACTTTAATTGAATTAGTAACGTTAAAATATATAATTTATATTATATTAAAATTAGTTTTAATAAATATAATTTAATATTATATAATATATCAAGTCCATTACCTTCAACTTGTTGAAGTGGTGTGAGTAACTTTCTTCTTTTGGCCCATTCCTCTCCTTGCAAGTATGCAAGTCCTTTTGAAAAAATCTCCACGAAAGGGCTTTCGGGTGACCTTATGAAATGATCGTTATTGACTGTTAATATCGTAAGTCTAGCTGTTGGACAGTTCAAAGTCTGTTAGTGTAGTTAAGTGCAATGCTGTTGTAAAGTTCAATTTGGATTGTATTGAAGTGCTGAAGTGCTGAAATGCTGAAATGCTGAAGTTTTTAAATTGTATTAATCAAGTTTTTTTGGATTGTAGTCATTGCAATTGTAAAGTTCAATTTGATTGTCAAATGAATTAAGTTTTTGGATTTTATTGAAGTGTTGTTGTAGTGTATTTGGATTGTATTCAAGTGCTTTAGATATTGTTGTAATGTTCAGTTATGATGAAATAGGGTTTGGATACTGCTGTAGTGTAATTGTGTTGTAATTTTTCTCAAAAAGCTACCTTATGATGAGCTCCTTTCCTCTGTAAACAACCATAAAATTTTTTTCTCAAATTTGGTTGAGACCCTGTTTCTAAAACAGAAAATCATTATGTGATAAACACTCAATATCATTCATGAGATTTCATTTGGCACCTAATTCATGGGATTCTTTATTTTTGTGTTCTCTTTGTACTCCCTAGCTTGCACACCCTTTTCTCATAGCTGCTATTAATAGCATATGTTTATAGGTTAATGAAAGCAAGGGGAAAAATAGAAGTAAAAAAAAAAGAACTTGTATGTGACGTGTCCTTTCACTCATTCTCGCTGCAGCCCCCACAGTTCATTCTAAATTTCTAGAAATTTTGTTTTTTTTTTGTGTTATTTAATTTTTTTTTTGTGTTATTTAATTTTTTTTTTGTATTAGGAAGCTGGTCTATTTCATCTAGTCAAAATATAATATTGTAGGGGTTGGTTGAAGCAGCTTTACGTTACGCTTACAAGAGGTTTCATAAACTTGCCTTTTACAAAGCTTGTTTTTATTCGTGATTTTCTGGCTCATGTCTTCGTCTCCAATGGGAATTTGTTATTAGTGGGAAAAAATCAAATTGAACACCTCAAAAAACCTTGTTTGACAATCAATATAAACCAGATTCAATTGGACATGAAATTGAACTTTACAAGTGTTTCTTATTTACCATACACATGGAAGTTCAATTATTTTATCTTGGTTATTTCCCATACTAACCCCTACTACTTTCTTATTTTATTTCTTTCTCTTGTTTGTTGTTACTTGTGAGTTGTAGTAGTTAGCATAGACGAAAATGTCGTGATATATTGTCAGTATATCATCGATATTTCGGGTGTCAGGCCTTCCTAACACGATATCAGCAAACAACAATCGATCGAGGGAAAAATCGAAAAATATCAGTCAATATCGGCGATATATCGTCGATATATCGATTATGGCCCGACATATCGGAATCAAAATCGGTAAAAGTTGCAGCTGTGCAAAAAAATGCAAAAACAAAAAACAAAAAAAAAAATCATTTTGGCCGATATATCGGCGATATATTGTCGATATATCGGGCCCATTGCTGATTTTTTGATAAATTTTTCAAAAAAAAAAAAAACAATATTTAAGGTGGGTGTCTTGTTATAGAGCAAATAAATAATAGATGAAGAGATGTGAGAGAAAAAATGAAAAGTATTTTCTTTATAATTAATATCATTTGTTGTTTGTCTTCTTTAACAATTACTATCATTAATTATTTGTAAAAAAGAGAAGAATATCGAGAGACAGTTGGAATTCTTATGTCTTCCTTAATAATCGTTATCATTAATTATTATAAAAAATTGGAGAAAACCAAGTCGGTAGAAGAAAATGAAAGATAGCCGTTTCATAGACATTGAGTAATTTTGATATATAAATTGAATATATATTTAAATTTTAGATAATTTATAAATCTTGATATATATATCTCGGAGTATCCAATATATCCGTAAAATCCAAATACCGATATATCCATAAAAACCGATATTTTTATCCTTGGTAATAAGTGAGTAACCCATTGGAATCGTATCTATTGTGTTTAATTTGTAGTACAAGTCGGGAAAGTTGCTTGCTTAACACCCGGTTAAGTTAAGGGTATTATTGTCAATTCATATATAAGGCACTAAAACCCCACCTATAAATGACACCTTCAAAATTCCTACTTGGAATCCTGTTTATCTTGAATATACTTACAAAGATTTAAACTAACTTCGTGAAAACAAAATTCCAATGACATAAATTCTCCGTAAGAGTATAACAACATATCATTAAACTAACATCTCCCAGCAATAAAATTTTCAAAGCTAGTCTCAAAACATAACATTCTAGCAACATAAATTCTCCAAATGAAATTTACAAACATTCAATCCAAATAACAAACTTAACAAAACACTAATTGAGTTCTCGACTCTCATCTCTGCCTACCACTAGCATCACTCATTGCCAATTTATAAGGTACTTGAAAATGATCAATAATAAAGTGAGCTAAGCCAAATAAATAATTTTATCTGATTTCATGGATCAAGTACTTTAAAATTCTCAAAATTGGAGATATAACATATTTTCTTCATTTTCCTCAAAAATCCATAAAATCCTTGATACAAAAAAATGAGAGATAAATATATTTCAAACCAATGTTACATCATATTTTCTATTTCTTAAACAATTTGCTTATCATAGTCAAATCCGCAATTTTCTAAAAACATATACTCACATTCTTAGAGTATTTATTTCAAATAAAATGTCAACTATTCTAACAGTTGTGATGAGAGATCATTTTGTCAACTACTATAACTCATTGATTGGGGTCATATTTGTCAAGTTTATACCTATTGACTAGGTCAAATTTGTGCTTGTTGACATGGGTATATTTAATCAAGTTTATACCCATTGATCGAGGCTGTATTTGTCAAGTTTATACCCATTGGCATGGGTCATATTTGTCAACTATTATAACTTGTTGACAGGGGCCGTATTTGTCAACTATTATAACCCGTTAATAGGGTTGTAAAAGTCAAATATTTCCTTTATGTTCCAATTTCACAAAACACAAATTATATCTCTCCATAACTTTCAATCTTTGTCATAAACATTCTCAAATCCATTTTCCATACAAAACATTTATTTGATCCATGCATATGATTTAAATAAGCAGAAAATTCCAAAACTCATATTCACATATACTAGCAAAATATTTTTTTTATAGGAAAAGCTGCATTAATCTTCCTTACTCGGTGTTCCAAGGTACTAGCAAAAACCAAGAAGCTTCAAGGAGTCACAAATCACTTGAATAATATGAATAACATCTTATTAGACAAAAAAATAATTTCTTATTTTTCTTTTCTAGGAACCAGAATATTTAAATCTAAAATCTCAAAGGCTCTTTAGCTTGAGAATTTCAAATAAATTAGAGCATTTTCCACAAAAGCCTCAACATCAATTCCATAAATCCCAAAAATTAGGGATTTTTCCATAAAACATGATTTTTGGTTGAAATTCCCAAATCTTATATGAACAAGTGGTTCTTTGTAACTTGTAGAGAATCCTCTATGATTTCAAATCCAAAGTTTGTTAGTCAAGAACTACAAAGTTTGTTAATCAAACACAATGTTGATCAAGTCAGCAATGATTAGACAGTCTTCATCCTACCTTAATTGACATATTTGCGGGATTCTCGGTAGTCCCAATATTCTGAAGTAAGATTCGCCCTTCACTAATAATTTGCCACAAAATGATAGCGAACATCAATATGCTTCGTACGAACATGGAACACTAGAATCTTTGCTAAACAAATAGCACTCTTACTGTTAAAATAAATAGAGATTTGCTTCTAACCAACCCCCAATTCATCCAGTAGTCCTCCTAACGAAATATCCTCCTTCTGACCTCGGTCAATACCGTAGCCTTTCTGCCTTTAGTTGTAGACAAAGCAAGCGTAGATTGTAAGTAGACTTCAACTCATTGGTGCTCCTGCAGAAATAAACACATAATTGGACATTGATCCTGTTTTATCCAAGTCACCCGGCTGTGATATGAATCAACATAGCGATAGCATCTGGAGTTAAATGTATCATCTCGCTCAAAGACTAAGCCAACATCTACGGTTTTCAACAAGTACTGTAGGATCCATTTCACTGCTTGCCAATGTCCTTTACCAGGATCATGCATATATCTGCTCACTACTCCAATTGCATGTGAAATGTCTGGTCTCATACACACCATAACATACATTAGGCCCCTCCATGATATTAGCATATGGAACTCGAGGCATACATTCTCGTTCCTCATCTAAACTAGGAGACAAAGATGCACTAAGTTTCATATGAGGAGCAAGTAAAGTGCCACATGTTTTGACTTCTCTGAAATGTGAAACATCAATACCTTCTTCAGATATTGCTTTAAAATCAAACAAATCTTGTCTCCTTCTCTATCTTTAGTGATCTTCATAACTAGTATCTTCCTTGCATTACCCAAATCTTTCATTTCAAACTCCTGATTCAGCCGAGTCTTTAATTTCTCAATTTGTTTGACCTTCTTCGAAGCTATCAACATATCATCAACATACAAGAGAAGATAAATAAAGAACCATCATGTAATACCTCAAATGCACCTGATTATCAAATTACTTCTAGTGCACCTTTAACCGGTCATAATCGATCAAATGCAAGCATACCGCTGCCTTGGAGATTGCTACAAACCATAAAGCGATCTTTTCAGTTTGCAAACCATATCTTCTTTCCTAATAGCTTTGAATCCCTCTGGTTGAGTCATATAGATTTCCTTTTCCAAGTTCCCATGTAAAAAAGCTATTTTCACATCAAGTTGAACTAGTTCCATATTCATCTGAGCTACCAAGGCTAACAAAATTCTAATGGAAATAAAGGAAATAAGCTAAATGTTAACTAAATAAAAGCTATCGAAACAAAAGGTAAGATTCAAACTTTGAACACATTTCTTTCCCAACATCTTCTAAACATCAAAAGTGTAATCCCAAAACTTAACAAAGTTTTCAAGTTTATACGAAGAAACGTTCAACTCAACTAAGCCGAACAATCCTATTGCTCAACCAAAGGAATTGTCGGGATCAAAATAAAAAAAAAATTCAAATCTATATTATTCCTCTTCTCACGTTTTTTCAACAACCAAACAAAAGATTGATAAAATAAAAACAAATAAACAAATAAAACTAACCGAATTAAGTTAGCTTGGATGTTCTAAATGAGAGATATGCAAGAAAATCTTTGTGACACCCCTATCTCGGGGGTCCCGTTGACAACCCGTCAACCTGCAGAAATCGGTGGGTGTTGGGTAACCCGACGCCACACCATCATGTCCCATTTATCGAGATCCATAATTTAACAAAAAATCGGACATAGTCTCCTCTGTATGGGAAGCTCTATCCAAAATACAACCCATTATATGATACATCACATATTTATCTAGGACTCGATATACTACAGGGTCATTCATGAGTCATAGCGACCACTCGACCCCATTCAACCATACCACAGAAGACTATATATGCAACCATCATGGTGATATGTTTACAAGATTTTAATTATAGACTCTTATAGAAAATGATATATTAAAACGATCATTCTAATATACATATACAAAATATGGTCTAAAGCCACATCCGACTTTCTTCATATATTGGTCTCTAGCGGGTCGGCCCTTTGCCTGACTTGCACGAAGGGGGTCCCAGCGGGTGAAGCTAGCTTGCGTGTGATAATCTCCTCTGAGGTTACTCCCCACCTAAGTGCTCATACAATGATCAAACCAACCGCCTTACACATCCAGAGTGAAAATGTCTACATGAATGTCGTATGTCATGCATGGAATGTCTTCGATACCCATATCCCGAGTCACTCGCCGAGATCCCTCACACACTTTATGCAGTGTGACAGCCATCAGTAGTACCAATGACACACATATCTAGAGGCACTACCGACTCACTAGTACCCAATGCAAGTACCAATGGGCAACTAATCGACTCCTATCACTGCTTCGAAGTTTCTGATAACCATGACCATGTCTTCTTTGGGCAACAAAACTTTTGGCTTACCCACAGTGGGTCTCTTCTCTTTGAAAATCTGAACTTTAGATCACACCTTGGGTCTCTTACACCCAATGTTCCAGGCTTTTCACACGAGGGGATGCGACCTCCTTTACTCATGACACACATTAATTATATTTCACTTTATGATTTGAACCATGAGTCATTTATTGAATGGCGTCAGTAAAAACTCACTACCACATTCATCGACAACGATGATGGATGATCATACTATGCTACACACACCCATGTCATGTGATGATCGTGCATATGAAATGTAATCATGCCATTTTATGCGCTATGTCATCTTTGCATGCAACATTTGTAAATTCGGGATGGTATATTATTTCCTATATATAATTTCCATGTTAATACATCACGCAAGCACATATTAACATGATTTTGACACACAATCGCATATTATTTATTTTTCTAACAATACACATAAAATGACCAAAATCTCGGAACCTTATAAAACAGGGCACCTCTTAGTCCCTTCATGTTTTGTATCCTTTGAATTCTTGTGATACCAAAACACACCACAAAAGCGAAGACATCAGTCTGGGATTAAAAAACCCAGGCAGAACCTAGTTCGAGAGCGCCTAAAAACAATCTCTCGAAAATTTAGCTCATCTTGTCAGAAAGCAGTCCTAAAATTCGATCACGGTACGTCGAGCTTGATCTCAAAATTCCTAAAGTTCCTAAACCCAGTCAAAATTTGGGATTAAAATTTACGACCTCTCATAGCCACAGAAAACTCGCCATTAAATGACCTTTAGTAGAAATAACCAAAGTAGGAAAATTCCCTACCTCGTGGAGTTGTGAAACTCCAAGATTGCAGTATCAAAAGCGTATCTCTCGTCATTGGGCCAGGCTTGCCATTTTCTCCGACGAAAACCTACGGTTCGATTTTCGTAGATCTTAGAGAGAAGTTTTTCTTTCTCTAACCCTCTCTTTTCTCTCTCTCTTTCTCGCTCACTTTCTCTGCCGAAATCCTCCTCTGCCGTTTTTTTTTTCCTTTTATTTGACTTTTCTTTTGTTTTTCTTTTCTTTCTTTTTTTCTCTTTTTTTTCTTGTTTTATATTTCTCATTATTTTCTCCACTTGACACTTGACTCAATGTGAGCCATTCACACAAGTGCACCACATGTCATACCATGTGTCACCCAGATGCAGATGCCTCGAAGCGTGAAATTCCAGGCTATGCCGGAATCGTGAAATTCAACGGGGTTACTAGATTTCGCAAGATGAATCCAACGGCACAGTCCGTTTTATCATCCAAAATCTAGAGAATTTTCTAGGTTTCCCTGAACCATTATGACAATTATTATTATTATTATTATTATCATTTTGCCATTTTTGAAATTTTCTAATTTTCTTGGGTTTTACAATCTCAGCACGAGAAAGATCATATTCCATGTTCCTTTCTTCCTCTTTGCCTCCTTCCATTTTTTTAATTCTGACCCCTCTCTCCTCTAGCTCAATTAACCCCTTTTAAAGAGGCCCTAGATCTAAGGGACTCAAGGCATCACGTGTTAACAATTTGGGAGTCTACACCGCTAGTAAAGCAGAATTTAGATAAAATCATAAATATAGAAAATTTCAAATTATTTTTAGTTTTATATAAGCATTATAATAAAAAAATATTTTAAACAATAAATCAAATCAAAAATATTTAAATATTTAAAATAACAAAAATTATAATCATATTAATAATTTATTATGTGTTATATTTTATAATTCAATGACACTTTAGAAAAGTTTCGAAGTTTAAAATTAATTTTATGATTTCATTTATTAGATAATGACATTTTAAATAGCGTCAAAGTTAACAAGTAACTCTATGGCGCTCTAAATAGAATGTCATTTATATTAATTACATTGAAATATTACACTCTATAATGACCTTTATAATAAGTGTCATTGAATATGATATTATAATTAAATTAATGACATTTTTTGAAAGCATCATCGAATCAAGTGTCATTAATTTTTTGTTTTTGTAGTAGTGTTTGGGAACACCTCCGCGGACGTAGGCTTGATCGAACCACATTAACAACTTTCTCTATGTTTTATCTCTTATGTTTGTTTACTTTCTCGTCCTTGACATTTATTTTCTCATCATTATCTCATTTAATCTGTCCACCTTTCTTCAATGTTATAAAGTATGGTAGAATATCAAACTTGGCGACCTATAGAACATCCTTCTTTAACAAACAAATTTTCGTTTCACTTACTTCCATTCTTTGTTTCTAATATATGTTTCTTCCTAATATGTAATCCGACCCTTTTGAATTTTTTTTGGCAACTAAATATTTTGTTACAATCCAGTAAACACCCTTTTGAATTAAAACTTGGTTTTTGGTATGCTTATTATCTTTCTTTTCAAGAGAGTCACTTTGTTCATTTTGATTGGGACTTTTAAAAATAAATAAATAATAAAAATAAGTCATCTCTTCTTTTTGCTTGATTTATGGTTTCAATAAAAAAAAAAAAAGTGAGTCTTGCTAATAGAATGGAGAAGCAATATGTGATAACTCTGACACTCCAATCATATAATAGATTTTGCTGGTGTGATTATATTTTCATTCATTATGGTCAGAGATTAAAAAAAAAAAGGCTTTCATTAATTATTTTTTACATGAGAATGTATGGTAATGATGGAAATATTTTTAATATTTTAGTACTTGAAAGATAATTTTTTTTTAAATGTTGTTTAAGTGAACAACAGTTTTTAAAATTTGTATCAAATGCAATTAGTGGTTGAGCTAGAAAATAAAATGAGGGGGCAAAAACACTAGGGTTTTGTTTGTAAAACCCGGGAAAATTAGTAATTTTCAAGAAAAAAAATGGCAAAAATAATACTAATAATAATAATTGTCATAATGGTTTAGGAAGCCTAGAAAATTTACAGATCTCCCGGATGACGAAGCGGACTCGTCGTTGGATTCGTGTCGAGGAAATCCGGTGACTGAAGAAAAGTTTCATCAGATTACGAGATAGTTGGAATATTTTACGATTTTAAGGTGATAAGTCTTGATGACTCCAAGGGCCGAGATTTTTACGAAAATATAGGAAGTCGGGAAATGACTTGAACTAAGTTCATTTAAAATAAATTGAACTGAAAAGAAATAAATTGTTTTGAGGCAGAAACGGACCCGAATGAGAGATGGACACATGGCGCAATGTGAGCCATGTATCCAAACTTAAAAATAAAAAAAATTAAAAAAGAAGAAAGGAAATGGATTAAATAAGGAGAAAAGTCCAAGAACCATTTTTGGGGAGAAAGCAGGCGGTGTGCGTGAGAGTGAAGGAGAAAAGAATTTTAGAGAGAGAAGCTCTACCTTCTCTCTAAGATATACGGAAATCGGAACGTGGGTTTCGTCGGGCTCAAGACCAATGTCGATCGACTCATCGGAGAGTACCAAATCTTGGGTTTAGATCAAACTCCCAAGGCTCAAGGAATTTTCACTGTTTAGCCTAAATGCCATTTAATGGCATAGAAGCATTAACCAGGCCGGCCCAGGCATGTGATTTAGTCAGATTTTGGGGCTGAATAATGAAATTTTAGGGCCGAATTATCAGGCAATCTGGACTATGTTGAGGTTTGGTTTTAATCCCGGGCCTAATGTCTTCTGGTTTTGTTATGTGTTTTGGTATCACATTAATTGATGTGGATGAAACGAAAATGGTTCATGGGCGTAGAGGACGAGATGCCACATTTTTATATGGGTCCAAGATTTTGGGTCATTTTGTGTGTGTGTTGGAAAAATAAATATATATTGTTGTGTGTAAACAATCATCAATATGTGCAATGGCGTGTATTAACATGGAAAATTATGATAGATGTATTAACATGAAAATTGTGATGAATGGAAATTATATGTAGGAAATATAATTATCCAGAATTTATAAATATTGTGCATGTAGCATGACACAACATGAAGTGAAATAAATGCATTTCATATGCACGGTAACATCGCGTCAAGTCAGGTGTGTGTGCATGGTGTTGGTTATTCACCATTCTTGGTGAATGTGTGGTGAGCTCGGAAATGGGACAACGCCAAAATCGGGACTCACGGTTGTGTAAAACAATAATTATAATAAATCACGTGTGTTTGGGTGAAGCAAGATGGGGCAAATCCCCCCAGGGTGAAAGACCAAAATTTTATTCTTGGTCAAACTTATGTATCCAGCGATGAAAGTTCGCGAAAGTGTCGGAAGGCGTGTGAAGCCTGTGGTGAGACCTCGGAAATTCGCAACCCAAATAAACACACGGGATTTGATAAAATTCAAATGAATATTGGAGAGTTGTCCAATGGGTTAAGTCATTGGGTGAAACACCAATGTCTGGTTTTCACACTTGGCATTTGCATGTGTGAGGGAGTCGGTCAGGACATGAAATATTCCATATAGGATTGCACTTTCTGAATGGAATGTGGTTTGATGTATGTATGTCATTGCATGTGCATTTAGGCTGGGAGTAGCCCTTAAAGGAGAATTTTTCTACGGCCATTCTTTCATGCGTCGTGGGATACACTATAAAACACAGGAAAAATTTAGTTTTTTTGAAAAATGGCAAAAATAGTAAAATTGCCATAATGGTTTGGGGAAGCCTGGAAAATTATCTAGATCTTAGATGATGAAATGAACTGCGTTGTTGGATTCGTCTCGCAAAATCTAGTGACCTAGAAAAGTTTGGTCGAATTCTGAGATAGTCATAATTTTTTTCGATTTTCTAGGTGGTGAGTGGCAATAACTCGAGACGAGTTTTACGAAAATCTCGGAAGTCGGGAAATGACTTGAGTTAAATTCAATTAAAATAAATTTAAGCGAAAGAAATGGTGTTTGAGGATAGAAAGCGAACTCGGGACGAAGTGGACCGCACGTGTCTAGCGTGGGCCCACTTAACAAACATGTTAAGTTAAAAGGAAAACAAAAAAGAAAGGAAAGAAAAATAAAGAAAAAAAATGGAGAGAAAGGGAGGAGAGAGGGAAAGAGGAGCTGGCTTCTCTCTAAGATCACGGAGGTCGGGTGGTCGTCTTGAGTCGGGCGAGACTTAAAGAAGTTAGAGTACTCGTCGCAGACGCGATGGACACGAATCGGGGTTTCGTTGGAGATTCGAGCGAGGAGTTTGGGAAATCAAAGGTTTCGGGTTTAGGAAATGTCCATGGGACTTCCTAGATTTTCTTCTATGCTCCAAGAGGTAGATATTCTCCCTACTTTGGTTTATTTTCCATTCTAGGGGCTATTTGGTTGAGTTTTAATGCCCTAAGGGGCTGTTTGGCAAATTAATGGGGGGAATAGTGCCCTGTTTTGACCCTATATGCTGTCCAGTTTTCGGGGCCAATTTTTGGTTCGAAAAAGGGAGAATTTGGACTAATATCCTTCCAAGAAATTGTATTTCTAACTAAGAACTTGATGTTAGGATTTTGAATCACCAAAATCGGACCTCTATAATTCAAGTTATGGTCCATTTCCCTGGACTACTCCAAGTGCCCTGTTTTGACCGAACCTACTGTCCAGGTTTTTGGGACTGATTTTCAGCTGGGAAAAAGTGAGAATTTGGACTAGCATCCTTCAAGGAACTTTTATCCCTATCCGAGAACTTGATATTAGGCTTTTGAATCACCTAAATCGGACTCTATAACTCAAGTTATGGTCCATTTTTAGGGACTGCTACAACTTAGGCTGTTTAATGATTTGTGTCCAGATTTTTTCCACAATTGGTAAATGATTGTAGTATATCATTGCTTGAATTGAGTGATATACTTGGTTGAAATTGTGTGGAAGTCAAATTGTGTGTTCTAATGGTTTGGCTTGTGATGTGCTTGTATGAATAAGGCCATTATATGGCTTATTGTAGGCTAATTGTGGACATGTCTTGTCGCGATTTGGCACAGAAGGTTGATGGATGTCGCTACTCGAGTAGTAGTGACTTGTGATGTCAATGTATGCGTGCATTGATATGATGGCATGAATTGTATGATATTTTGGAATTTGTATGCTTTTTGATATAAATATCCAAATGATGCATGGGTGATTATGCATGAGTAGGCATGCACATATAGCACTCATCATATATGTAGTATGGTATGAATTAGCAATGGCATAATTGCATTTCATATGCACGGGGACATCGCGTCAAGTCGGGTGTGTGTGCATGGTATTGGTTTCTCAGTGAATGTGTAGTGAGCTCGAAAATTGGGACAACGTCCAAAATTGAAACTCACGAGTGTAAAACAATAATAATAATAAATCACGTGTGTTTGGGGTGAAGCAAGATGGGGCAGATCCCCCTTCCAAGGGTGAAAGACCCAAATTTTATTCTTGGTCAAACATATGAATCCAACAATGAAAGTTCGCAAAAGTCTCAAAAGGCGTGCAAAGCCTGCGGTGAGACCCTGAAAATTCGCGACCCACAAAAACACATGGGATTTGATGAAATTAAATAAATATTGGAGGGTTGTCCAATGGGTTAAGTCATTGGGTGAAACACCAATGACGGTTTTCACACTTGGCATATGCATGTGTAAGGAAGTCGGTGAGGACTCGAGGCATGGGACAAGGTGAGTCACATTCTCATCCATGGCATGTAGACATTTGAGTAGGAATGCGTATGTTTTTATTTGAATGTGTGAAGTAATAGTGCATGTACCTTGGGTGGGGAGTAGTCTTGGTGACACCACGACCAGAAGTGCAGTGACAATCCGTCAACTCGTAGAATACATGTAGCCATTGAGTGTCTCAATGCCACAAAAAGAGTGTCTCTCTACCCGAGACTCAAACATGAGTAAAAATGGCCACATTGGCCCATACATCCATACTCACCAAAATATAACCAACTATATTACAATAGTTTTAAGAGTTAATTATACTCCTATACAAACATGTTTCAACCAGAATATTTCGTACATGTTTTACAAAAACATATATTCAAAGCCACATGTCGGCTTTCTTCTCAAAAACGGCCTCTAGTGAGCGCCATCTTTCTAAATACTCCATGTACCTAAAAAGGGGATCCTACGACGGGGTGAGTAATGCCCAGTAGTTGAATTCTCCTACATTGGGTTACTCCCCAGCTAAGTGCTC
Organism: Tetrastigma voinierianum; assembly: GCA_016808115.1. Lineage (NCBI taxonomy): Eukaryota > Viridiplantae > Streptophyta > Magnoliopsida > Vitales > Vitaceae > Tetrastigma > Tetrastigma voinierianum. The sequence continues at coordinate 123,908 of JAEQBH010002442.1, forward strand.
ATGAAATGGAAAACACACACATTGAGTGAATTCATGATTCCTACTCGAATGTCTGCATTGCTAATCCATGCCTCGAGTCCTCAGGCTCTGCACATGCTTGTGCCATGTAAATTGTTTCCAAACAAATCTATTTGTTTACTTTATATGGACAACCCTAAACTAGCATATGTAGTGGACATACTTGATAATTAGTTTCATGGAGCTGACCCTCAGAAGTGAATTTTCGGGACAACTCTCCGAAACAGTCATTGGACATCCTCCGACATGAATTGTTGGAAACTTTCCAAAGCAATTCTTCGAACAATTTTCCAATATAAGTTTTGAGTCAACCCTTCGAAAACATGTCATGCACTCACACCTACTATTCTAGGGTGCCCCAGTGCATATGAAATGCAATATGCCATTTCACAATAATTCATGTTAATATATCAAACATGCATATATTAACAACATTCACACAATAAACATGTTATTCATTCAAAGAAATAACACAACAACACACAAGCCCTATGAACAGCCCAACACACGATCTCGGACTGTCATGGACAACTCTAGGGATTTCACCGCTCCAATCTAAGCTTTGGGCTGAAAACATGGCCATTTAGGCCTCAGAACATCCCTATCCATTAGAATGACTCTTAGCCAAGGAATAAAACGAGTAGGAGAAAACCCCTACCTCCTGGAGTTACCAAAACTCCATAATACTGGTACCTAAGCATAGCTCTTGCAATGGGGATCAACTTTGCCTCTTACAGTGAGGAAACCCCTACCTCCCGGAGTTACCGAAACTCCACATGCTTATTAAGATGTGGGCCCCATCATTTCTATATTTAGAGATGTGAATAGTGAATCTCCAAATGTGGAGATGTATTATTCATGTCTCTATTTTAGAGATCAAAATAGAGAACTTTTGGAGCATGATTTTTGCTCCAAAATTTCTATATATAGAGATAGAGTAAAAAATATAGCTCTTTTGGAAATGCTCTAAAGGTGTTGTGGCAGCACCGAGGAGTGGAGGAGGCAACATGGGAACGCGAGGACACGATGCGTGCCACTTATCCTTCCTTATTTGAGGATGAAGGTATGTTGTTTAGTCATTTGATAATAAAAAAAATGATTGTAGCATATGCATGTGATTGTATATATATTAAGGGGGGAAGAATGTAAAACCCGGGTAAATTTGTACTTTTCCAAAAAAAAAAAAAAAAGGGCAAACAGTGAACTTTACTGCTACAATCTGAGTTGAAAACTTGAAAAATTTTCTAGATCTTGGATGATGAGACGGGACTTCACTTAGATTTGAAGTAGATCTCGAAATCTAGTAGCCGTATGTCCACATCTTTTGAACATGGACATGTCGCGCCACAAAATGGGAGAAACCGGTTCGTAGAGGAAGGGAGGAGCATAAGAGGAAAGGAGAAGGAGAAAAAGGGGAAAGAAAGGAAAGAAGAAGGAGAAAGAAAGGGAGAGAGAGAAAGAGGGAGAAAGGTAGTTCTTGGGTTATGACAAGCCGGAACTCGTACGAACCCGAAGTAAAATGCGTATATTCAGCGAGGCTACGCTCCAATAGGTATGGATTCTTCCTACTTTGGTTTATTTTCCACCATAAGGGTGGTGGGGTTGTGTCTTTGCCCAAAGGGGCTGTTTAGCCGAATTTCGAAATATGGGAATGCTACCCTATTTTGATCCTACACACTAGCTGGATTTTAGGACTAATTTTTAGGTAGGAAATTGAGGGACTTTGGACCTGGGTCCTTCATGTAAATTGTAGCTACATCAGTGAACTTGATGTAGGCTTTTGAATCGCAAATTGGACCTTTACCAGTCGAGTTATAGTTCATTTCGGGATTGCCATGGATTGAGTTGTTTATTTGTTGTCACGGAATTTTTGGGTGGTTTTGGTGCAAATTTTGTCTTTTGATTTGTGGATTGTTTGGTGGTACATGTTAGCGACCCCGGTTGGTAGCTTGAGCGGGGCCCGGTTCATGGTATTTTGGGATTGATTGTGCACATTTTGGTGATCTTATTATGAAGCCGGAGCTTGTGAGGTATGAAATTGTAGATTGTTTTAAAGTGTTATTGCTTCATTTTGTGATAACATGTTTGATTGTCCTTGTTGATATATATGTTTTAATATGTTGGCAATTGGATGAAATGTTTGGAAATTATATGATTTTGACATAATTATCCATGATACATGATAAATTGTATGTTAGAATTGTTCATATGACATTCATTACATATGAGACATGGAATTGATATGAAATGGCATAATGCATTGCATATGCACTAAGACATCACATTTCATGGGTTACGATCAAACACCATACTTGGTGATTTGATGAGTGGGCTGGTATTGTTGATTGAAGTTCAACAGGGTCACATTGTTGTAGAAACATGAAAATATGTGTTGGGTAATAACAAGCAGGGATAGATACCCCTTCAGGTGAAAGACCTGGCATTTTTTGTTATATATATGTGTCCAATGGTGAAAGCCCATAAAAGTGTAGTAAGAAGTGCGAAGCTTATTGGTAAGACCACAAAATTCACTACCCACAAAAGACACATGATTTTGTAAAAGAAAATAGTCATTAGAATATGACATCCAAAAGGTTTTGGTTTATAAACAAAATGAAATTTTGTTTGAAAATGATCATTGGATGCGATTATTCAATGACGATTTTATCATGCATAGGCATTGTGGTGTGTGATAGGAGTCGGTGATTTACTAGGAATTTATTACTCTTTGGCATCACCTTTAGTGTGGTGGGAATGTTCCGGGCATGAGTACATGATTGAGTCTCATCTCATTCATGTACGACATATAGAGATTTCATCTTTAGAATTGCATAATCTGTGTGGAATGGTTGATGTGAATCCAAGTGCTAGCATTGCATGTGCACTTAGGTGGGGACTAGCCTCTATTGGAATTTTCTTTACTGGGTGTTGCTCACCCTATATGGGATAACATTTATGGTGCAGAGCAGACATCGATGGGCCATTCTATTAAAACTGAATTGTGAAGAAAGTCAAATTGTGGCTTTGTAACATTCTTTGTAAAAGTATTGGACAAATAGTTTTTGTAATATACGTTCGTATGAGGTTGTAATTAAACTCATATTAATATGTTTAAAATAACGCATAAAATGTTCATTGAATGTAAATAAGCGAATCGGTAGATGGGATTGGGCCGGTGTGGTATTGAGACAACGATGTCCGGTGTTTCGTGTGTGAGTTGGTCAGCGGACCCTCGGATTTTGGGGCGTCACACACCTGAAGCGAAAATTGGGCGTGTGGCAGTTGGTTAGTATCGAGCGGCGCCTTGGCCTCAGTGGCGTGTGACGGAGTTGTCATCTTATTTAGATGACAAAGTTCGATCGATAGAGTTATTAGGTCAAATTATGTTCGTCGGTATCTTTGTAGATGCGGAATCTTAGGTATTTTAGACATTTTTAGATTATCAAATATGTAGGCCTTATTGAATCATTTTTGGCCAGGTTGGACCGAAGCCCAGAATACTAAAGTCGAATCCACATCTTGGATTAATTATGTCGAATTTAGTGAGGCCCGGAAGGTTAAATCGTAGTCCGAGTTGGTTCGGGTATAGGGTGAGCAACACCTCGCTCGAATCCTCTTAACTTAGTACTTACTATTTAACTTCGTTTGGTTCCCAAGAAAAATTAAAGAATCTGCTGCTTTTTTTGGATTCTAATTTGTGTGCGGCAATTATACACATTTTCTTAGCGGCCCGAGATCGCCTTTTCCATTTCTCTTTAGGTGCAAACATTTCTATTGAGTTTCTCAATATCGTGAAGAGTTCAATCTTTAGTCTTTGTGTGAACCTTTGGCCGTGTTTCCCTTTGGTAAGCCTAACTCTTAACATTCTTAAGAGTCGGGTTTGGTTGTCGAAAATTTTATTTTGATTTTAAATAAGTGACTACTTGATTTTTGTTACAACCTTCAATTACTAATCCTTATTATCATACTTTGCAAGATGTCTTGTTTTGGTTGATGAGAAATTGTTGGAAAAGTAAAGAAAATATAAAATTAATAGATCAACACATTACTAAAGAAAATAGAAAGTTCAAAATAAAATGTTGGAATTCATGAATACTGATTAGAAAACTAAGAAATACTGAAGTAGATTGTTATTGCTGCTTATTGAGTTGATTGATTGGATGATTGTCTTCTTTCTTCAGAGCTCTTCTCCTTTAATAGGAGTCTTTGAATAGCTTCTTTGCTCGAGTCTTGCTACATTCTCTCACTTAATGAATAACTACCTATATCTTCATTAGGAGTCCACCACTTCAGAAATGCTTGTTCATATCGACTTTGAGAAAAAATCTCAATCATCTTTGGTTCTAAATTTTCATAAATACTCTTGAGCCTTGTATATGACTTCAAACCGGGTTTGGCTTGTTTTATTTAGATTTTTTAACTATGAGTTTGGGTAGGCCTAAATACACATTAGATGAGCCTAAATTTAATTTGGATACAAAACGAGTATAATATATTAGTGTTTCTATTGAGACTCGAACCTAAGACCCACTAATATCATGAGGCCTTTAAAAAAAACTAATATCATGAGTGGATTAAGGTTAAAGAAAATTCATTTTATTGTAAAAGATTTCACCCAAAAAAGAAAAAAAATGATTTCGGTTATTCCCTTCAGTTTTTCGTCAACCAAACACAAACGCTTGCAACTTAGCTAGTTGTACCGGCGTTTAATTCCTTAAGTAATTCAACAATTCCCACTCGCAATTATAACGCATGGGGTACACCCTCAACGTTCAACACAGCGCGTGTTATTAACTATGTTTTTTGCCTTGCTCTTGTTGCCGCTCTCTAACAAACCTAATAGAAATTATTTTTAAATGAGTTAATTTACCCTTATTTTTTCAATTCCTTATAAACTTTTTTTAAATAGAGATCTATAGTAATAAATATATCATAATTTTTGAAAAATTTAAAAAATACTAACAAATAAATTAATTAATAAATATTTGTATTAATAAAAACCTAAATTTTTTTATTATTATAAAAAGATTTGAACTAATGAATAAGCATACAAAAACATTTGTATTAATCAAAATCTAAAATAATTATTCATATGATTATAAAAAAAAATTTACAAAAATATTTGAATTAATTATTTTTATAAAATAATATTTGTATGATTATAGAATTTTTTTTTTTTTAAATATTTACAAAAAGATTTGAATTATTTAAAATTTTAAAAGTGTATCATATTAACAGGATTTTAAAATAAAATAAATATATATTTTAAGGCAAAATAAATATATTTAAGGATAAACAAATGAGTATTTTAGAAATATCCAAAAACTTTTATAATATTTTCTTTCGGAACAGCATTCTCAAAAAACACTCAAAGTATTTTTTGAACTTTAAAAACACATTTAAACATTACCCAAACCATTTTTTTATCCTAAAAACACTTAGGGTTTATATGCCCAAACTGGCCCTGTCGATTAGCTAGCATGGGAAGGTTAAGTTCAACAAATTATGAAGAACTAGATGTTATATTATAATTAGTGAATAGATGTAAAAAAATCCTAAAATTAAGAAAAATATATTACTTCCTAAATTAAAAAAGGACAAAATATTATAATATGTGATTTCAAAGACTACAAATATCATTTCCTAAGTGGAGACAACAAAATATTGTTACCACTTTTGCATTGGAGTTATCATTTAGATAAATGGTATTTTAAAATATCTTATCACCACCCGGTCAGATATTTAGAAAAACGTTTCTCATAGAGGCATTTTGTAGAAATGACTCAGTGGTCTCTTCCTTTAATCCAAGTGGTTGAATATCTGGTTATGTCGGGAAACTCACCACGACTCACCAAAGAAATATCGCCGATATTTGGCGCCGAATTCGGAAAGCATTCACCTTGCCGCTTCTCTGAGCCCAAGTGCTCCCCATCTTATCAAAAAGATGGTAAATAAGGTTGTAATAGAAACATGTTAATACTATATAGAAAATAAGTAAAGAAAAAAAGGAAATATTTACAGTAAATGAAGAAGATTGTTCCTATGAGTGAGAAACGGAAATATTAATTTATCTACAGTTTGCTGAAAGATCATAGTATGGTCATCCTCTATGACCTCGGTTAATTAATTCTTAGGTTCTGTTTATTATGGGTTTCCCCCTTCTCTTGAAAAAAAAAAAAAGAAAAAAAAAAACCCAATTGATTTCTGAATAAGAAACGGAAATATTAATTTATCTACAGTTTGCTGAGTAAAATTAACTACGTATATATATGGTTTTATAACGAAGAAAGATCCCACACTGATTTCTGCATGTTTCGTTATAATTAACATTAACATGGTTAATAATAAACAGAAATTAGATCTGAGTGAATTCATTTCAGATCATTTTTTATGATGCCTAAAAAACATGCGCATAGTCGAAGCATAAACCGTGACAAACCATCAACAAGGCTTAAAGGTGGGCTTAAGGGGCGGGCTTAGGCGAGCCCGAGCATGAGAGCTCTACCATGGCGACATCCCCATCACTTCTAGGTGCAGGCCGGTTGGGAACTAAGGCATCTGTCGAATAAATGAGTATGGATGGTCGATATCCACCTAACGAGACCATATAAAAGGGAAGTACCCAATCTCCATGATCCGCTCTCCACTGATTGAGGGAGGAAGGATCTGTGATGCCCCAATTCCCGGGGTGTCCGTTGACCACTTGTCAATCTGCGGAAAATCTATACGTCATGTATCACGAGACACACACATGAGTAAAATGGCCACATTGGCCTACACGTCATACTCTTCAAAATATATCCAACCAATTATATTACATGGTTCAAGAGTTGTTTACACTCTTAATACAAACATATACTAAAATTTAAAGTTCTAATACATGTTTTAAAAAAAGATAACAAAGCCACAATCTGGCTTTCTTCTCAAACGGCCTCTAATGAGTGTCGCCTTCTCGATCGCCCCCTGTACCTGAAATAATATTCCCTCGACAGGGTGAGTTATTGCCCAGTAGTGGAATTACCCTAAATGGGTTACTCCCTACATAAGTGCACATGCAATGATTCAATGTAAACATACACTCAAGCAAATACATAATCCTACTTGAATGTCTAAATGCACAATCCCATGTCTCGAATCCTCACCGACTCCCTCACACTTGCCTAAGCCATGTATGAGAAAATACCATTTTCAAAACAAAAGTTTTTTGTTCTCGAAAACACACTATCGAGTTTTGGTAAAAATATTGGACTACCCTCCGAGTTGAATTGTTGGATAACGCTCCGAAACAGTCATGGTCCTCATTCGAAGTGATCTGTTGGACAACTCTCCAATGCAATTCTTCGGAAAATCTTCCATCGAAATTCCTTTCACAATCATGTTCCATTTTTTCATTTCTTTCATGTCATGCACTCACACCTAATTTCCTAGGGTGCCCCGGTGCACATGGAATGCATTATGCCATTTCCAAACCACTGCTACTAATATATTTACATGCATATATTAACATAAATTAAATCCCCACATCATGTTAACACATCAAATTCCATGCATTAACATACTAAATTCCACACAATTTAAGCCATTCATCTTAGCAAGATTCCATGCAAACAACACATGGACGTTTTGGTCCAATCAGTACAAGCCTGGAATGCATTTTTAACGGTCCCAAGCAGCAGTGGGCGTCGGTGGACCTTGTTCATCAGCTTATCGGTCCCTTTGTGAAACCGAAATCCATGGCCATTTCCGGCCTCATACACACCTAAAACATAATTTAATGTAGAATTTATCACACAAGTTGCCCAAACAGTCCGTGGACTGTCCAAAACGGGCTCCAAAGATTTCCACACTTTGGTCCCAAGATTTGGGACCGATCAAACGGCCACTCACGACCTCAAATCTACCAAACCATTAACAAAACACTTAAATAAAAAATAAACCAAGTAGGAGAAAAACCCCTACATTCTAGAGTTTGTCGAAACTCCCCAAAACTGGTACCCATGCGTAGCCCTTGTCGTGGGAAGCAACTTTGCTTCTTGCCTCGCCGGAAACCGACGGTCCGATCACCGGGAATCCTACGGTCCGATCGCCGGGAATCCTAAAGAGAAGGTATAGCTTCTCTCTCTAAAATCCCTCTCTTTTCTCTCTCTTTCTCGTTTGGTCTTTCTCTCTCCTCCTTCTCTCCTCTCCCAACTCATTTGGTGAGACAAGAGACTTATCCTCTCATGCCACTTGTCAAATTTTAAGTGGCCCATGGGATTACACCTTATCCCCTATCCATCTACCCTTGATTTTCCTCTAATGGCATGATGCCATGTGTCTTATGCAAGCCCCGCTTGAGCTCAATGTTTGACTTGCCCATAGCTTGACACGTGGTGCCTCTTGAGCCACTCACAAAGTGCCCTCCACGTACCTTGAAAAATGTGAAATTCCAACTGTCTCGGAATTCGATGAAATTCGACGTGGTAGCTAGATTCCGAGAGAAAATTCCAACGGTGAAGTCCGTTTCGTCATCCGAGCTCTAGAAAAATTCCGAATTTTGATCGAAACTACCATTTTGCCCTTTTTCTGAAAATTGGAATTTGCGAGTCTTATAGGATCTCTCACGATCACGACTCCCTAATTATCCTTTAATATCCAGCTGATGATAAGGAAAGGGAGATTCTTTACCCAATGGGGAAGATATCGTATCACCGTCTAACAAGGAAAGTTATTGTGATCACCCATTTAAATATCGAGCAATTCCATCGAAGAAAGGTACGCAAACATAAAACCACTAGCGGTTGATATCTCACATTTTCTCATCGAGATAAACGAATTAACCACTTGAGAGAAATGGCGAAGGCACACACGCCGGACCACCCTTCTGTGCGGAGTTACGGGCGTGGAGGCCAATGGATCGGCTTTCGGAGGTTTCAATAGGCTCGGACCATTCCGATAGAAAAGCACCATCGATTTATTATTTCCAAAGCGGCAGAGGCGATTTAAAGATCGATGTCCCCTATAAGAAGCGTTTACGTTTTCTTGTAGAAACCTCAAAGTCATTATTGAGCGAGAAAATGAAAATGAGAGTTGTTAGGGTGCTTGTAATTGTTGGGCTTATTTTGGGATTAATAATGCTTGTAGAGTCTTATAAGGATTGCTTTGAGAAGTTGCATAGCCGTGTGAGTATACGTTGGGTGTCTTTGTTTTGTGGCAGGAAGGTTTGTGGGGAAATTCTCATCCAGGCTACGGACCTTAAATTTTTACAAAAGGTTTTAAACCCTTGACCTCCAACTTTGAAGGTAAAATACTTAATCTTCACATTATTATAGCCCCTCTAAATGTTTTTGATGATGCTTTTTTTAACCGGAACTGGGCTTGAGAGTGTAGGGGTGGGTGAAATTTGGACCGGATTCTTTGTGAGAGAATTTGGGATGCAAGCTTTAGATCGTCACAGGGAAGTATGGTCGCTCTGATAAGTTCGGCAAACCTTGGTCGTAGAACTCCTCTGCAAAAACAAGGAAGAAGGGAGGTAGGCGAGGGTTGTGCCCGTGGTCGCTCCAATGCCTAAGTCAGTTTCTTTCTAAGAGGAAAAAGAGAATGATTAGAGGGCGAATGTGTATGAGTATTGGCGTACCTTCCACCGATGGGGTGACTTCGTATTTATAGGGATAATTCTTATTTTAGTCCATATCGGATTTGGTACAGGATATAGAAAAAGTAGTTTATTTGGGATAATCTTTCTTCCTTATTGGGGGATGTCCAATTGGCGGTGATCTATTATTCTTTCTTTCCTTCTTAATGGGATTTGGTTGGATGGGTAATATATCGTTTAAGGAACATTCTATTTTCTGTATTGGAAAAATATGGGTTGATTGGCGAATTATGGACCTTCAATTTATCGGGATGTTTCGAACCTAGCGAGCTAGGCCTCTGCTGAAGTGATATCAAAGGGCTGGGTTTGCATAGAGCCCGCCATTCCCTTGGGCTTGGCGAGTGGGATATTGGGCCCATTTCTTTATCCCCATCGGTTGCCCCGACCCTTGTGTGCAGTTGCGTGTTGAGGCATGATTCTTCTCACCTGTGGTTTCTATTTCCATGTGTCCGCTTGGAAACAGGTTAATTAAAGTCTGATCGCCGTCACACGTTGCGCGATAATGACGACTCTTTGGGTTTCGTGCTTATTTTTCATATTCCCCTCAGTTCCCCTTAGTTTCTTTTGTCGACCTCCTCTGTCTTGAGTTCCTCTGGTCCTGCATCCTCCTTTTTGTTTTTAGTGATCTTGTATTTCGTTTTCTTCTGGCTTTTCGTCTGCCCCTTTTGTGTAGGGTCTTGTTCGGCATTTTCACGGGCGACTTCTTGGAGTCTTATTCACGGGTCCCGCTGCGTCTCTGTCTGTTTGTGTTCTTTTCGATTGATCTGACCAGAGGGTTCGGTTAATGCAGTTCGTTTTTATTGTTAAGCTTTCGTCATGGGTGAGTCGTTTCTTCTTCTTTGCATTATTGGCTGATGACTCTTCAAGCTATTCTTGTGCGGACGGGTTAGGGATGCTCCGGCCGTTCGATACTGGTCAGAACCTCAGAAAAGCGCTCTGGGCTCCTCATCTTCCTTTGAATAAGGATAAAGGGAAAATAAACCTAATTAAATATCATGGGGGGTCAGATTACCTCAAATCTACCGTTCAACATGCTGTGAATGTGGGACTTAGCAAGGTTGGTCCGCCATTATGGGCTACCTTTCTTTGAGCGTTATCGACCTCCCCGGCGTCCAGTATGGACTCACGATGTCACGACTTTTATATGTACCTCCGTGCCTAGGATGGTATGTTTCTTTAGAGGTCACTTTTGACAATGGTCGCCGTTTTCCAGCTGCCTTTATGAAGGAGTTACGCGACATTTCAACATTTGTCACTTCCCGGCTTCGACTCCCCGAAGGTTGGGGCATTTTTGAGTGGGCTATTGGCCCTTTGCAGGGACAGGGGTTGAGGCGTCCTAGTGTGGCTCTGCTCCTCCTATCTTTTTAGTCCAAAGGAGACCAGGGGCTTCCTTTATTTCTCGGACATTAGAGACTCCTCTGGTGATCTACGATCTTCACTTATTCGCATAGGTCATGGAAGGCTATTTTTTTTGTCGGCCGGTTTCAATGGGAATAAATCCTTCTTCAAGGGCGACACTCACGGGTGTTTGACGGCAGGCGTGATAATCTTCGTGAGTATTTGCACTATTTTCGGCATGACTTGTTTAAAGGTGATTGAATGCTTATGATTTTATATTATCTTCATATTTCCCAGGTGCTCGTCTTGACCTTAGCGTCGAAGATAATGTCATAACTCTGGCGTTGGCGGGTGTCACCTTTCGTCATAGCGAGTTGATAAAGTCGGACATTCCTGGCCCATCTAATTCGAGTGCGCACGTTCCTACGCTTGAGGCCTATTACCTCCTTCCATCTGAGGTCTCCATCGCTTTGGGCTTCTTCTTTTGCCCTCCTACGGGAGAGATTTTGGCTCGTTTGGGGCAATGTCCGGAAGCCGGTGTGAAAGGAAAAATCAAGCTCCATTGAGAATGAGGCGGTTCGGTAAGGTTCGAAGTTGGGGGTGTCTCAGGCTTCTCCTGCCCAGAAAGGAGACGAGGAGCGGGCGCGAAGTCGTGGCTGGCCGAGCTCAGTGGTTTAGGCCCGCCTCCTTCTAAACTGTCGTGAGGCAAAAAGTCTCTTGGGTGCGGTCGATCAGCCGGCGGTGGCGACTATGCACATAGTACGGAATCAGCCCGGAGAAACATGAGTCACCTCCTCGAAGGGCGGCGGAGGCTGAGAGAGAAGAAACCACAACCAAAAAGTTAGCGAAAACATGGACTCTTTGCTTTCTAATCTGGAGCTCGCTGGCGGTGCGATCTCATCCATCCTCAAGGATTCGACCTTAGGAGGTGAAGCGTTGCACATTGGCGGGCTGGCTTTATCCGCCGAGGGGTTGCATCGGTAAGTTCCGTCATGTGCCTCGTCTTGATTAGTGTTGGTGTTAACTTCATGGTATTTGATATGCGGGTGGCCACTCCATTTGAAGGGCTGGCGAAAAGACCAAACTAAATGAAGCATGTAATTGCCGGATTTATAAAGGCGAGGGTGGCCACTCTCACGTCACGAGCGAGCCGGCGAGGAGCGGGAGCGAGGACATGAATGAAGAAGTGGACGACTTAAATCGATCTAAAACATACCCGTCATTTCGGCTTGGAAAAGAAGTAGAAGATGAGGTCAGTAGCCCTGCGCGACGGAGGCGGGCCCGGGAGGGTTGGGGATGTGTCGGGTCGCACAAAATGATTTGATTGAGACAGGAGAATTTGAAGTCACGGCTTGGTGTGAACTGAGTGGTTGGGGGAGGAGCTCATCACATCCCGGGGCAAGCTACGAATCTTCAAGTGGAGCTATGTCTTGTGACCACGGTGATACGAGCGATAAGGAAACCTGACCTGAAGCGGCGGTCGCGAAGCTTCAGGAATCGAGATGTTGCTAGAGGCGCTCGTCGTGAATCCTCGGCCGCGAACTTGGCGGGCAATTTGAATGAAGAGTGTCGTGATTCTTGTAGCAGTCTTCATCGTGAATTGAGTTTAGTTCTTTCGGAGAGATGAGGTTATTAGACAATTGAGGGACCAAGCCAGTGCTCAATGGTCCTCTAGGTGGCTCGCTTTTCAACAGAAAGCTGTTCACACGTACCCAGATCTGGACTTCAACTTCGACCTCCCAAGCGACGAAGAGGTAGAGGAATCTCTTTCTACAAACTATTCTCAGATCCTGGTACTCCTGCAGAGGCCCATTCCCCATCTTCATCGTCAGTCCCTTCTGCTGGCCTTTGAACTCTTGTGCTCATCTGCTTTGCTGATGTCGGTTATATATATATATATATATATATATATATATATATATATATATATATATATATATATATTTTTTTTCTATCTACCCGTTTTCTTTTGTCAAGCCTGGGGCCTAAGACCTATGTAGCCCTCCTTTTAATAAATACTCATTTTTTAAAGATTTGCGTTCTCACTGGGATATTTTTACTTTTCTCCTTGAACTATATAACTCGAATTGAGGGTCTGAGCAATCAGGCTCGTCAAACCGAGTCATTGAGGCCTCATTTGCTATTTTGCTCGGGCTGGCCCGGTTCCTTGGTTGTACGGTCAGTGTAGGTGGAGCTCGTCAAATTGAGCCTCTAACCTTCGTTAGGTACATGCGTAGGTTGACTGGTTCCTTGGTGGCACGTCTGTT
>JAEQBH010002443.1:0-382500 GCA_016808115.1 Tetrastigma voinierianum
CTACATGCCCCGTTTGGAGCTACGCCTACAACCGAGCTACTCGCTCCATGGCTACATAACCCGGTTCGAACCGAAAGCCGCCGCCCCCAGCTACTTCGCCCGTACTACATGGCCCGCTTGAGCGTTACGCCTATGAACGGTTACTTGGCTCCGCGGGCTACATGGCCCGTCAACTGAAGCCGGGCTTTTGAGCTACTGCCCGTGGTTACATGGCCTCGTTTGAGCGATTACGCCAAACGAACCGAGATACTTAGGGCCCGTGGTTACATGGCCTCGCTCAAACTGAGTTACCGCCCCGAGCTACTGGCTCGCGGGCTACATGGCCTCGTTCAACTAAGATATCGGGCTCTTTAGCTACTTGGCCCGGGCTACATGGCCTGCTCAACCGAGCCGCCGGGCTTCAGCCACGGCCCGTGGGCTGGGCATGGCCTGCTCTCACCAGCCGCTGGCCGGGCTACATGGCCCGCGGGCTGTTACGCCGCTTAACCGAAGCATTGGCTCTGCGGGCTACATGGCCTGGTTCCGAACCGAGCTACCGGGTTCCCCGAGCCACGGCTCCGCGGGCTACATGGCCCGGCTCGAACTGAGTCAGCTGGGCCCCGAAGCATTTCGCCCGTGGCTAAGCATGGCCCGTTCAACTGAAATGCTTCGCTCTATGGCTACACGGCCCGCTTCAACCGAGCTACTGTGCTCCCGAGCTACTCTCTGCCCGCGGGCTACATGGCCTGCCTGAAAGTGCTACGCCCCACGAACCGAGCTACTTGCCCGTGGGCTGGCACGGCCCGTTGAGCGATTACGCCTACGAGCTTACTTGGCCCATGGCTACTGCCCCGCTTGGAATCGAGCTATCGGGCTCCCGAGCTACGGCCCGCGGGCTACACGGCATGTTCGACCGGAAATAGCTGGGCCCGTGGTTACATGGCCCGCTCAAATGAGCCATTGCCCCGAAGCACGGCCTGCGGGCTAAGCATGGCTCGTTTGAACGGCTACGCCCGCGAATCGAGCTACCGGGCTCCGAAGCATCCGGCGCGCTTCCATCCGATACGTACGAGGTGGCTCCGGCCTTGCTTCGTCGAACGCCTCGACCGCAGCACTCAACTTTGGCCAGTGCGGGAAGTGCGCGATCGGCAGAATGGGGATTCGGCTTGTTTGCACTGCAAGGCCCATGGAGACCGGAGTTCAACCTTTACCGCTACCTTCATGTGGCCGATTTGTCGATGTCCCCGAACTCGCTCCCACGACTTCCCTGCCGCGATCCTCTCCGGGTCGTGAGGATTACGCTTCATAAAGGTGGTTGGGCTTCTTCTCTATCCGCTTCTCAACAAGGGTTAAGGTGTTGTTCTCCTCCACAGGTTTTGGGTCGGTCGGTACCGTCGCGGCCTCCCGGGGCCGTGATTTGCCCGGGTGAGCTGCTTCAACTCTTTAAGCAAGGTCGGCTGCGACGCGAGCGCTCCACCTCATCCGCGGTTGCCCGTGACCGTCTCTAACGCGCCTCCAAGAGGTCGGTTGTCCACCCCGCCTGGCTAGTCTTGCATCCTTTGAGGATTACGCAGCCCCGCTTGTGTTCCAAAGTTGATACCATCGCTGAGAGGTCACTTTATTTGTAAAGGAAACCGCTGCTCCCACGTGACGGCAGCTTAACCGATGATGCCTTTTTTCAACCGGAATCACCGAGCGTGTTGGAATCGCTGGGCCGGTCCGCTGGATCTGGGCATTGAACTCCTCTGCAAAAACAAGAAATAAAAAGGATCTGGGCGGGGCTCGCCTACAGCCGCCCGATGCCTAAGCCGCTTCTTTCCCCGCGGAGAGAATACTAACTCAGCTAGTGGAATGAAGAATCATGATAAGTCTACGACCTTCAATCGATTTGCTACCAATATTTATAGTATATGTTTTCCCAATTGGATGGTGATAAGGATTCTTATTGAATGGGGATTTTCTTTCCTTATCTCGCTGACACAAGTGGATAATTGAAAGTAGTTATCGGGAATTATCCTACTTCCCTTATTGGTGATTTTGTTTGATTTACAGATAAATGCTTATCAATTATCCTACTTCCCTTATCGTGAGAGGATACAATTATCGAGAATTATCCACTTCCCTTTATTTGTGAGATTTGGTTTGATTTACAAGATATGGGCTCTTAGGGTCGTTCAGGTTACCGCCTCAGTGGGCGATGAACCGACTCTATTTTCGGGGTTTCAGGCTGCCAAATGCAAGGCACGCCGCTATAAATCTTCTTTTAATCCTGCTTCTTGGGCTTGGGAAGTGGGCCTGCGCGCCAATTTTTTTAAACCCAATCAAATATATTAGGGCTTTGGGAATACCTTACCTATAGATGCTTCAAAGGAGTCGATGAGACGGGAACGAGGATCCTATAATAACGTCGTGATCCAAAGAGGAAGAAGAAGATGGATCAAGTGATGCTTCAAGCGAACTCGAACAAAAGGAAGAAGAAGAAAAACTGGCTATAAAACAAGAGGAAGAAGGAGAAAAACTAGCTAGGGCATCGATCAAGAGACCAAAAAGGAAGAAGAAAATAATTCTTCAAATTTCTTTTTTACTCATTTTACCGTAGGGATAACTGGTCATAGGAGTAGTTTGGGGTAACTTTTTTGTAATCATGATTTTTGTTAGAGAAATTCTATTTACACCCCATTTATTTCTCTATACACCCCATTAAAAATACTCATAGAGGAAAATACAAATTTACCCTTAAACCTATTTTTTTCTATTTCCTCTTTCTTTCTTCTTTCTTCATCTATCTCACAAGACCCTAACTCCCTTCTTCCTCCGGCTACTGCTTGAAAATAGTGAGAATGGGGTGAGAATTGTGTTGAAAATAGTGAGAATGACGCTAAATTAGCTTTAAAACGCGGTATGATGATGAGGTGCCCAACATTCAAATTGCTTTTTTTTTTTTTTCGCTAGACACTTAATCCGATTCAAAACTGATATCATAACATTCTCCTGATATTGAAATCGAATATACTCACAACCGGGATTTAACAAATCCGATCACAACAATATCCTGATATCGTAACCGGATTGATTGTTATAACTGGATTTGTAATTTAAATTAATTACTTTAATTTACAGAATTTAATTTTTCATAATAATATTATTTTATTTATATTTAATTTGAAATTAAATAAAAAATTAATGTAAAATTACTCGGATTTTAGAACCGACGTAGGAAGAGTTTTCCATTTCTAAATCGAATATTTGAACATTTTCTATTTGCATTCTAAAGCAAACTTTCCCCGGATTTAAATTTCCGGATCATGGGTAAATTTCCGGATTTTAATATCCGGATATAACCAAACATTCTAGATTTACAAATCCGGAATTCATTTTTAATTTTTCGAATTTTTTTTTTTAAATTTTCTAAAATTAGTTTAAGTATATTATATAAATTATAAAATTTAAGTATATTATATAAATTATAAAATTTAAGGAGGCTTTGGATATGGGGTAAAGGAGGCGACGCTAGAGCAGCAGACGGAATTCAAACAAGAGTTAATATATTTGTGTATTACTTTAAGAAATGAGTGCAAGAGATATTTGGGCAGATATGTGAACCTCTCATTTTTTGTTATCAAATAGTAATTACTTTTAAGTAATGTACTTTGTAATATAATTTGAATTATTCATTCTAATTTTTATAATATTTGCATATTAATGGTGAAAAACATAATTCCCCCAAAAATGAAAGATAAGAACACGGATCGAGGAATCAATTTGAGAGGACAAACGTGACCAAATCAATTTTGGAATCTCAAGACCAAACAGATGGAATATGACCGCCAAAATGCATATCAGGTCGGTAGGTTGGACTCCGGGAGTATATGCTCTATCGCGAAATTAAGAAAAAGCTTAACTAATTAACTAAGCCCGTCAATATCATCAAGATTTGGTATTTTCATACCTACTTGCATTGCCTACCTCAAATTGACAAAGATGTGTCAGAATTAAATCTTATTTGCATAGAACCAAAAACCCACCTACTAACTTCGCGGCTGGACATACTAGTAATAAATTAATAAATGAGGATCAGGACATACAGAATAAGACTATGGGCCAAGCTCCTAAATTGGTTATGTTGAGCCCAACAATGGAAGTTATGTGGCAAAGTAAACTTGGTTTTTGAAAAAAATTAATATTGATTTTATGTTATCCTTTAAACTTATGTTCAACTTAGCCTATCGTGTCATATAGGAATGCCACAAAGGAGAGGGATTCTTATTTTGATACAAAAAAATTATTGTTAAAATCATAGTTAGGAAATTTAACTTCATTTTTAAACTAAAACCATAGTTCCTAGTTCCTAACTATAACTTCATATTTGAACTAAAGTCATAGTTCACGGCATCATATTTAAACCAAGGTCTAGTAATGAGGATGATAAGCCCAACTTTGTTGGATGTGCAATCGAGAAATCCCCGTTTTGTAAGGATTTTCATATTATGAAAGAGACTTGATTATTTTTTAGAGAGATGAGGTATATATATACCAATACAAGAGCAAAGAAGTAAAATCATATAGCCAATAAAAGGAAACCCTAAATATACTCTAATACACCCCCTCAAGATGGTGTGTTATAAATAACATTAATCTTGTTACATAGGGAAAATAGGCGAGGCCGAGATAGAGATTTGGTATGTGCATTAGCAAGTTGGTCACCAATGGAGACATGAACAACACGCAGCTCGGACGACTGAACCAGATCACGAACAAAGTGATAAACAATCGCAAGGTGTTTCATGCGAGAATGAAAAACAGGATTAGTGAAGAGATAAGTGGCACCAAGGTTTTCCGAGAACAGGGTAGGTGGTGACTACACTAGGACAAGAAGTTCCAAAAACAACGATTTCACCCATCGTAGTTTAGCTGCAGCAACTGCAATGGCACGATACTCAGCTTCAGTAGAATAACGAGCAACAATGCGTTGTTTTGTAGAACTCAAGGAGATTGGAATAGCACCAAGGAAAATAAGAAAAGCGCCTGTGGAGGTACGATCATCTGGGTTACCAACCCAGTCTGTATCAGAGAAACCATGCAATGTTTGAGGAGTGTTTGCAAGAAGCCGGATACCAAGGGATCTCGTCCTATTAAGATAACGAAGCAAACGTTTGACCGCGCCCCAATGGTGTTCGGAAGGCGCATGCATAAATTGGGAGAGTTTATTCACGACAAAGGAAATATTCGATCGAGTCATCTAAAGATGTTGGAAACCACCAACCACCTAACGGTACATGGTGGCATTGACCAACAGAGTACCATTGTCACACCCCCGATCCCGACCAATCTGGACATGATCCAATCAAGTCCCGGCGTGATACTATCTATACTATCTATATACTATGTCAGACGTGACTCTTATCGACCTATTCTTTCTCGTGAGATGTACTGCACTCAGAGTATACAAACACCGCATTACAAAAATCATTTACATATACCAAAGAACTACCACCGTAGTGGTAGTCCCTAAAAACTATACACACATGTAGTCCCATTTATCTATACAAATACTTATACATATACAATTTCTATTACAAAATATCGTAGATCATGGCTAGCCACCGGTGAGCACCCCGGCTCGAGTCGGCCCGCTGGCCGACGTGGAAACGGTCCCGTCCTCTATCCTTGTCTTCTGCCACTCACACCTGACACCGCTGCTAAGCTTTTACGCTTTAGTGGAACATAAGCATGGACAACCACCAATGGCGATCACACAAACTTATTCATATGCATTTTGCTATATCTATTCATATTTCTATAACTTTAATTACTTCATCTCTAGCATTTCTATCAGAGATGTCAATCTTTTTTCTCACATATTCTATGCCTTTCTACTATCTCTATCTATACTTTACCGTATTCCTATTTCTATACTTTGTATATTTCTATACTGCTCAAGGTGTTTATCTTCTTCACACTTGTCATATGTCTTTTCAATGTTCCTAATCTTTTCAAGTGCTATATATCATGCCCTAATATGTCTTTTCATCTTTCTGCTCTCTTTGATTTGTCGTATCTCTTCACTTTCATACTGTACTATTGTATACTTCTTCCTATTATGTTCATCTTGTATTTTTCATATCCTCGTTATCCCGTACTATTCTATACTTCATACATTTGTATCGCTCTTATTCTATCTATTCTATACTTTGTGTTTTTGTATACTTTTATTACTTTTCAGGTTCATATACTTATTTACATATCAATTTATACTCGTACTACTTGTTCTTGTAATTGTTCAGATTTCATCGCATAGCGTTGCTATGCTTCTCATATCAGTCATATCTTCATTCATATCATTTCCTTTGGTTTCATGTCCTGCGAAATACCTTAACGATAAGGAAAACTATGTGTTGAAGGTACTATCACCGTACGAGGTGCTGATCTATGTCTCGTTAATACCCGGGAAGGTATCATCACCGCATTTACGCTGACCTATGTCATATGTTATCAAAATTCGAAGGTACTATCACCGTATTTGGCGCAAAGGATCTCTCGCCTATCAGGGTGACCATGTGGGCCACCGATCCAAACGGATCTATATCACTCCAATCTCCAAATCCGGGCCTCAATCTTTGTCTATGAATATGTCGCGAAGAATCAGATCTTCCCTATAGGCATGCCTATATCTATCCCTCTACTGTGTCCTGCATAATCGCCTTTATTATTACTTTTTCAGACATATCTCATAAGCATGAATAACTATTGTTATCATAATTGCTTATGCATATATACTATCATCACTTTACTTATTAGTTCTCATATCTCGTAGTTTCATATTACTAGCTCTCATATATCTATATAATACATATATTCATATCTTTTCTATCATTTAGTTTGCCTATCATATTTCATGAATGCATCTATGCACTCTTGTATTCATATATTCATATAGCTTTCTATATTCATATCTCCCATATCATTTATACATTTCTATCATGTTTGAATACTCAGACGCTTTCTATATTCCTATCATGTAGGCTTTACCATTCACATTTCTATATATGTATTCCACTCATTTATGTACATGTTCTCATTCATATGCTTTGTCATCTTTTGCTTATCTCTATCGTTCTTATCATTTATGTCTTTCTATCATATGTTCCTAGCGTGTTCCATCTTATTCTTTTCGGTATGTCTATCTTATACTCATATCTTTTACGTATTCCTATCATTTGTTCTTACATGTTCTATCTATTCATTTAAGTATATCTTATCATATAATCATCATACATGCTTATATTCATATTGCTTAATCTTATATGCATATGTGCCTATCATTCGTGGTAATACTTTAGACTATCATATCCTATGACATGTTCTATCATATCTTATCATATTTTATGACTTATACCTATCATATCTTATGACATAATTCCTGCTACCTTTCATACTCTGTGTACATTATGCAACCTATGTATTCTTATTCCTCTATGAATGACTTTATTTAGAATTTAATCAATCCAATCGATCATCCAAACTAAAGTTATGGCATTTTCATGCCATAAGTCATTTTACCGATTTTTCTAGTGACAGTTTGTATTACTCATTTTTCCGGGGTCTTAACTTTATATTTTGACACTATGTCCTTATAATCATTTAAAGCTAAGGTGCTAAGGGTTCTATTCCAACCTGAATCACCTAATTCGAGCACCGAATCTCAAGTTACGGTCTCAAACAACCCTAGACAGAATTTGGTTTGCACACGGGTCCCACTTCAAGTGGATTTTTGGTCACTTAGAATCAGAATTTGGCGATGCCTTCTTAAGTTTTGTTCTCCTTGAAGTCTATTTTAATTGGCCACTTGAATCACCCAAATCGGATAAGTAATGAGTAGTTGTTTCAAAATACTAAAACCTATTAAAACCTGAAAACATAATGTAGTCAGACGGCATAAGCCCAATCAGACAGACAAGTTGGCCAAAACGACCGGGGACCGAAGTTGTACCGGTACAAGTTCAAGTTGTACCGGTACATGACACCCGAAATGCCCAAATTGTGTGTTTTTCTCTCATTTTTCCATGTGTTTCAACCCCAATTCAATCCTTATACTTCATCTACACTTCAAGACCACTCCATATGTCTCTTTGTAAACTCTTTTCTACTCAATTTCTTTCAATACTTATTTTCTTTCAACCATTTATCATGAATCACTTCAAAACCCACTCTTAACATGTGTTATTATCCATACTCAACTCCACCATAGATTAGTTAGGTTTATCTTAAACCCTAACTCATTTACTTTCTCGGTGCCATTAACTATCCTCAAAGTTACATTTCATGTGCTTTGTCATATTCAAGGTTTTACCAGTTCTTACTTTAAGAATTCTAGGGTTAGAAGAAACTCTAACAAAACCCTGGGTGCTTTAAACTAAATAACCATGCAATTGTGGCTGAAAATAATTCCAATCTATAAAAGCCCATGTAGTTCCATACCTAGCTTAATCTTCGTTCTTCTTCCTCTTCCTTCTTCTTCTTCTTCTCTTTCTCTTCCTCTTCTTTCTCCCGCCTTCACGCTTTCCTTTGAGACCAATTTGGTCTTAAACTAAATCCTTTTAGTTAAGGCCATACTGCCAAGTCAAAACTCATTTTGACTTAAGTTTTCTATAATTTCATTTTGATCCCACTTTCTTTATCTCTATTCCATCTTTTCTATATTTGCCTTTAATCCCATCTCTTATTACCTCTATTTTGGCATCCCATCTTTTGGTTTTTATTACCTTTTGGGTCCTCAAGTGGTAAATTACCACTTTACCCTTTGGCTCAATTCACCTCCTCTCGTCCCTGCTTTATTTCCGAAAATTTTATTTAAATTATAATATACCCTAAACAAGTCCGAAACTGACATGGTATATTTCTGGATGTTAAACTATCATTAGCGCCGAGAAGTACCTATGGCAAGCGACGTAAAGATAGATTTGGAGCCGAGCATGTTATGTTTGCTCAAAAGATCAATGACACTCTTTTGTTGAGATAATAGAAGGCCCGTGGAAGTAGCCAAAACCTCAACCCCACGAAAGTAAGATAGCACCCCAAGATCCTTGGTGGAGAATTTAGATTCAAGTTGCTAAATAATAGTATCTACAAGTGAGAGGTACTATAATAATCAAATCATCAATATAGACCAAAAAAATAGAGAAGTGCATTACTGTGGGAGTAAACAAAGAGAGACGAGTCTGCACGAGATATGACAAAGCCGAGAGAAATCAAGAAAACGTGGAGCTCCTGGTACCAAGCTCGAGGAGCTTGTTTGAGCCCATAAATAGCCTTGTGTAAACAACAAACATGATGCGATAATCTACTGCTATGATAGTTCGAACCGCGCCATATAGACCCCTCCTCCTTGTAAGATGCCCATTGAAAGGCATTATTTACATCAAGCTGGCGAATGCCCCAAGTACGCCTAGTGCAATGCTACATCGTACGTGACAATGACCAACAGACACGGGATTGAAAGTCTCATGAAAGTCAACAAATGACAGAAAGCCTTTAGCATCAGCGAAATATACCATGCAATGTAGCAAATTTCATCATGTTATTTAATGCGAAACACCCATTTGTTTCCCACTATATTCTACCCTGGGCTTGGGGGAACTAGAGCCCAAGTACCATTCCGGATGAGAGCATCATATTCTTCCTACATCGCCGTAACCCACTTGGGATCCTGAAGAGCTTGGACAACAATGCAAGGTTCAGCGAAAGGTGGAATTATGGTGGTGAGGCCATATTTTAGGTTGGGTTTGATGATGACATTTTTAGCTCCTGCTTGTACTGGATGACGCTTAGTGAGGAGAGGGAGATGGTAATCAGGAACTGTGGAATGGGTAAAGGATCGGGAGGATGACCTCGAGAGGTTATAAGGAGTCGGACCTAATAGTCCAACAGCCTCAGCAAGAGGGGCCTGTGGAAGGCATCGGGCAAATGTAGTTCGACAAGAGGATGGGTGGTGGAAGGTGATGAACATAATGGGGGTAGGCGAGGTCGTATAAGATGAGTGGAGGGAGACGAAGGCCCAGTATGTCGTTCGACGAGAGCATGGGTAGGGCGGGCGAGCTGCGCAGGCAAGGGCGGGCGGGAGGACAGAGGCGATAGGAGGAATGCAGCACTGGGAAGGGTGGCGATACAAGTAAGGGGAAGAAGAAGGGGGGAAAGGAGGAGGGGGGGAGTAGGATACTCGCACGAGGTGAACAAACTGCTGACCGCAGAGTCAGGTCTACACTGGGGCAAGGGCAAAGCTTGCAGAGACGCAACAGAAAACGCGCTTTCCATGAACTTGACATGACGGGACACAAAGATTTTTTTTGAGAGTAGGGTCGTAACAAAGAAAGACACTCTGAGTGAGGGAGTAGCCAAGAAAAACACAAGGACTGGATTTTAGATCTAGTTTGTGGGAAGAATAGGGACGCAACCAAGGAAAACATAAGCAACCGAAGACACGGAGTTTGGACAGTAAAAGACATTGTTGAATAACTTTTCAAACGGGAAACCAAGAGAAAGACCAACTTTAGGCATTCTATATAGTAAATAGACAGCTGTAGCAAAGGCATACAACCATAAGGGTAAAGGAATGGAGACTTAATGCAGGAGAGTGAGACCCTTTTTGACAATGTGCTAATGTCGACATCCAGAGCACACATTATGTCTGGGGAGTGTGGGAGGTGTAGTGAGATGGGTTACACCATGGGATGCAAGGAAAGACTAAAGAGCTAAAAATCCGCTCTCATTATCAATGTAAAGGGTTTTAATCGTGATGGTGAAATAGTTTTCAACAAGTTACTTGAAGGTGATAAAGCTTGAATGAACATCTGATGTACGACGTAACGGGTAAAGCCAAATATACGTTGTGTAAGGGTAAACAAAAATAACGTAGTAGTGAAAACCATCAGAAGAGGAAACAGGTGAGGTCCAAACATCAGAGAAAATGACATAAAGAAGGGAGGAAGAGGTAATGCTGGATTTAGCAAAAGGTAACTTGTGACTTTTATTAATATTGCAAGAGTTACGAAAAGGAACATAAATGTTCGTCAGAAAAAGAAATACTTAAAACACTAAGAAATTTGCAAAAAATGGGCAAAGACAGATGACTGAGACGATTATGCCACATGAAGATAGCAAAAAGCGTGGACCGAATTGAAGAAGACAGAACTAAGGCAGAAGACTCGAGGGGGACTGACTTCAACCAGTAATAGACATCGTCTCTATGTTGCCCGTGAACCAGAGGGACCCCCGTGTGACGATTCTGCACCTGAAATAAAGAGTAAGAAAATAGGTCATTAATAGTTATCGATTAATAAAGGATACCACATGTAAAGACATTTGAAAATAATAAAGATGTGGAGAGAGGGAACTGGCAAAGAGCCACGTTAGTAATCGAGCAAACCCGAACCATCACCACACACATTGTCAAGCAAGAGTACAACTCATGAAAAGCCAGGGTAGAAAGATCCATGGTCACATGGTGAGAGGCGCTCGAATCAACAACCTAATTTAGAGAATTACTGGGGAGTGGAGTAATGATTGGTGTGCAGGGCATGTGGCGCAATGAAGGGCAAGGCTGAAAGCCTCAAGCAGAGCTTTGAGCTGGAAGAGACACAAGCGCTTAAGGCGGTAGATTGATGACTACACTGGGCTTCAGCAAGTTCCCGGTTATACCTCATATTTAACAAAGCCTGAGGTAGCGACTATGCCCGAATTAGGTCAATGGAGATGGATGCCGAGGAGTCCCGAGAGGAGCATGCCTGAGGTACCGACTATGCCCTATTTGGGTCGGTGGAGCAGGTCGATATTGCGGTGGGGCATCCATCAGGTGGGGTCCATGACTGCGAAGATCGATTATGATTCTATCCGCCACAGTTATTCGACTGACGATGTGATGAAGAGTCAAGCAAAGTAACCAAGGTAAGTACTGAGGGGAGGCAATGGAAAATAAGGAACCAAAGTTGCAATTGGGCCTCATAATTGCACGTGCTTAAACAATCTCCTCAAACGTGAATCAAGTTTCCAAACTCAGAAAAGATGGATATGTTCCGAGTAGCCGAAGCAGTCCGTTCAAGACACAGATAGAGAGCTCATCAAAGTCGCGATGAGTAAGCAAGAGAGTCACGTTAGGTTTATGTTGCATATAGTCGGTAATAGACCGATTACCTTGCTGAAGGTTGGCAAAATTCTGGCAATTGATCATGATCCGTCCATGCGAAGGATAGACATACGTTTTTTCAAGAGTGGTTAAAGCAACCCTATATGTGGTGAAGATAGAGATAAACTGCACTATGGTGGCAGATACAGACCTAATAATTGTAGCGAGAAGCAATTGGTCTTGTCGAAGTTAAATAATATGATCCGGATTTTGGGAGGGAGAATCAGCATCAGACAAAGTTACCATTGCCAGGGACAAGGCTTTGAGCCGTCGAAGAAGCCAAGTAGATTATACCCGAATAGGATATATGTGAATTGGAGCCGCCACACGGAATAATTCATGGTTGTGAGTTTTAGCAATTTCTAAGCACTAACATTGAGAACGATTAAGTTCTCGGTATCGATAAGTCCTGGGCTTATGACCGGTCAACTAATTTTGAGCGGAGGCACCATTAATTGAATCATGGGAGAGGTGGATTTTGTCAACCATTAAGAAGGATAGCGCCAGCAAGAAGGCGATCATGAGCGACGATGACGCATAGTTTTTTTCGCTATTAAGCTACGCTTCCTATACCATATCGCAAAGATACTGATTATTATTAAGAGAGATTAAATATATATATATATATATATATATATATGGTATATATCATCAGAATGCAAAGAAGTAAAGATGTGTTCAATAAAAGCGAAAAAACCCTAAATATACTATAATATTTTATTCGTACCTCGGAGTCATGTATTTCTTAAAACATCTTAAAAAAATGATAGCTTGAAAGATAATCAATTTGGATACTAAAACTATATTTTCAAATCCTTAAGAAAAAACTATCCTTTTGAAACGACTATAAAAATTTTAAACAATAAGAAACTGTCCTTTGAAACTAATTCAAAAAAAAAGGAATTTATGTGGTTTAGTATTTATTTTTATGTAATTATATTATAATAATACGTTTTAAAAGAATATTTAAAATAAAAAATCGTTTGTTTTTTTTTTTTTTTTGAAGAAAAAAATAAAAAAATCGTTTTTGATGAGCATGATAACTGATTTGATGGGAAATGGTTAGCATAAAAGCCTGTATCGTTTTATCAGCATTTAAGTTTCTATTGTTCTTAAAGCAAATATGTTTTCATTTTCTTAACTATTAAAAGTAAGAAATGACTTCTCAGTCACACTTATCGGTTTCTACAACCACAGCCCTTTTTTAGGAACAGTGCAAAATCATGATTGGACATGAGAGCAAGGAAAGACGTTACATTTTGAGGCTCAAAATGTTAATACCTAGAAACTGAGTTTTGACATAGTTTAGGGTTCTTTTTTTTTTTTTTAATTTATTGAAATAATTTGAAAATAAAAATAATGCATAAATTAATGTCGAAATGTTTTTGAAAAGCCAACACTGTATTTTTGAACATTATTTATT
This sequence comes from Tetrastigma voinierianum, assembly GCA_016808115.1. Taxonomy (NCBI): domain Eukaryota; kingdom Viridiplantae; phylum Streptophyta; class Magnoliopsida; order Vitales; family Vitaceae; genus Tetrastigma; species Tetrastigma voinierianum. Next base: position 13,581 of record JAEQBH010002443.1, read on the forward strand.
TTCAAACTATTTTAATAATTTTATTTTTAAAAAAACTAAATATATCAAAAAAACAAAACAAACAAAAACTATGGAAACTTCTATTTTCCCAGAACCCACACATACTTTCGCGGGGACCCACACCGTCCCACAAGTTTATAAATGGAGCACTCGATCTGAGCCGTTGAGCCAATAACTTAACTTAACGGACGTGACGGAGAAGGACTGAAAGCTGTTGTCGCCATGACTGAAATGCTGTTAGCGACGTTAGGGATCCTTGGAAATCTTGCCGAGATTAGCAAATATTTCCATTAATGGTATGAAGTTGGAGTTGTTCTGCTTTCATCATTATTGTTTGGTCATCTGCAGTGGAATCAAATGAAACAGAAGCGATCTGGAAATCGGGGGAAGGAGAAGAGAGGGAGGGAGTTATGGCTCGGGGAAAGATCGAGATCAAGAGGATAGAGAACGCGACGAACAGGCAGGTCACCTACTCCAAGAGACGAAATGGTATCTTCAAGAAGGCTAGAGAGCTCTCTGTTCTCTGTGATGCGAAGGTTTCTATCATCATGATCTCCGGTACTGGAAAGCTCCATGAATACATCAGTCCTTCTTCCACGTATGTCTCGCTTAAATCTTACCTCGGATCGCTTCAAACTAGCGAAGGGCGATTGTGTGTTTGGTTGTTGAGAAAATGCAGGAAAATCTGAAAAGTGAAACCGTTTCGTATAAGCTTAAGTTTTCCGGTGTATGTATAATCGGTTGAGTTGTGAGTTTCCAGTTTTTTCATCTTCTATAAGAATTAGATTTTTTTTTTTTTTAAATAAGACATTGTTAGGAACTTAGGATCTTTTTTGGACTTTTCTTTTCTTTCTTTTTCTTCCCAGCAACCAAACACGATGTTAGGGTTTTCCCCTTTTCGAATCCACTTAAACGGAGTTCGTTTTGCTTACAGAAACTTCCCACCAACGTATTGTTCTACATCAGCACGAAACAGATATTTGATCAGTACCATGAAGACTTAGGATCACCCATGGAGCTATCTTTATGAGGTTATATACTTTCTTTCTTCCCTTGTTCTTTTAGGAGTAATGCATTTGAGTTGTCTTCTTTTCAATAATACTTTATGTATATATGTTTGATGGATGTACTCTATGCAGAGAATGCAAGAAAACCTGAAGAAACTGAAAGATGCGAACAAGAACCTCAGAACGGAGATTAGGTAAATTGGTGATCTATGAGCTCCTGTACCCCATACATGTGGAATATCTATTATTTTTGTTTGATGAGATTTGGTTGAAACTATTTGATAGGCAGAGGATAAAGTGAAGATTTGTTGACTTGAGCATCCAGGAACTCCGAGTAGTCTTGAAGGGGAGTGATGGAAAATTTTGAAGACGATTCGTGATAGAAAGGTATGATTTAAGGACATATATATATATATATAGTATATATATATATATATATATATATATATATATATAGATGCATATTTATGGTATGGAGTGAAGTTTAATTGGGGAGGGTGGAGATAACAAAGCGGCGGATTATTTCCATAAAATTCAATACGAGTGAGAGAAGCATATGTAGAATAGTTAGTTGTGTTTGGTTATTGAATATTATTAAATAAAGAACAAAAAATGCTAAGAAAAGTGTTATGTGTGATTATCTAGAAAAATTTCAAATAAAATCAAATATAAATAAAGATTAAGAAAATTATATTTAAATTATTTAATTTTGAATCGAATTTATTCGTGGAGTTAAAATAAAGAAAATGAGATTGAAGTAACAAATGAATTTAATTCTATTTTTATTTTTCTTCTCATTTTCTTTATTTTTATATATTAATACTCAAATAACTTAGCTTATTTTGACAAAATAGCCCAATTAAATTCTTATTTATTTAAATTGTACTAACCTTTATCCATAAAATCAATTAAAAATTCTAATATTAGATTTAATAAATCTATAAGTCTCTTTTTCCATGTTACAAAGAATTATATGATAGTTTTATCATCGATTTTATTTAGTTAACTGTTTTTTCTACATCTAATCAAACAATTATTTGTCTACTTCCTTTTTTTATATATAATCACATAATAAAAAGTCATAAATACTTATAAAAAAATAATAATAAGTCCCGAATATCTACATGATAGAAAACTATTCACATAATGTTATTTCTTATTGAATAATGTTATTTTCTAACACTTCTATAACATTGTTTGCCATCTTTTTTGACATATAAATTCATTTTAATATATTGTTCTTCAGACCTGGTTTAAGAAATGAAGAAATAATGTTACGCTGGAGATATTTACCTGTAATTTTTTGAAATTTTATTTATAAAAAATTGTGGAAAACACTATTGATGAGCTAGGTAGAATATTATATATAGAAAACATAAAGAAAAAGCACTATGTGTAAACACCAAACTGTGGAGTAAGTGGGATTCTTAGAAGTGAAAGAGGTTAGGAGTTTTGTAACACAAGACAGATTATTGAGATTTTAAATATTTTCTAGTTTACACTAGGTAGCAACTTTCTAGTTTATGGGATAAGTTTTTCCTCGAATTTGGAATTAAGACTATTATTGTTCATTTTCACTCTGCAAAAACAATATTATCAGTTAGAAATGTTTGATATGCAAGCATGAAACTAATTAGAAGTAAAACTGTTTTGATTTCAAGAAGCTTTAAACTTCTTTTTAGCTCTCTAAGAGCTTATATTCATGTTTGGGTGATATCATTAAAAAAGTTATGGTTAGGGTTTATTTTACTTCTTTATATGTCTCATCCCACTAAACCCTATAACATGATTGGAAGGACGTGTTACCTTCTTGGCAAAGGGCCTTCACAAATTTGATTCTTGGAATTTTGAGTATAAATTTTCAAGAAAACTTATTATTTTCTTGGGACTAAAATGGGATCATGTAATTAGCTGTGGCAATATGTATTAGATTATAAAGTTTGAATCAAATTCTTTTTTTATTTGTGCAATGGTGATTCGAGAGGCGTTTTTAAATCATATTATATCTAAACTAATTTTTATTTGAGTCATAATGGAAAAATTAAGAACAATAAAAACTCTATCACATAACACATGTATTTCCAAAACTCAAACAAAAAATCATTGATTAAACTATGAGAAACTTCAACTATCTCATCTACATGTTTTATGGTTATTGTAACAACTTTTTTCCCTAAAATTTGTTTATCATTGTTTTTTCCGTTGATGTTAGAAGATTGAAATCCATCAATTAAATTAGTACATAAGTATTTTGTTAACCATTATTTATAATATTATTTGTCTGACATCTCAACTCTTTATAATGAAAACAAAATTAAGCGATCCACAATCAGATTGAAACTTGCAAGAAAAAGGTACATCTATTTTTTGACAATGCCCGCCCATCTGTCTGTTTCTGCAAGTTTTATTTCTTAAATTTTGATAAACGAGGATGATGCTTTCTTTCGACATGGTCGCATGTAAGAAACGAGGAACAAATACACAAAAATCTACTAAATCTTTACAAATATGAATTTGTAAGTATATTAACTGCATCTTCTCTTTAATTGGCCTTGTTTCTTTTCTTCATTGGGGAATATAGGTTAATTAATTAGTAATTGAACATATTCCATTTGAATTAAGGGTGCAAGAGACATCAAGCAACACTATGAGGTTGTGGATAATGGAGGAGACTACGAGACTGTTGTTGGATTCTCAAACGAAAGATCTCCGGCATTCGCCCTAAGCCTGCAGCCTAACCCTCCTAAGGACCTTCACTCTGATCTGACCTTCACTTTCCTTGACTAGCTAGCTAGCAACTGATTAATCAAACTAGTCATTCTGACGAGACATGGTTACTTTTATGTCTTCCACCTCTAGCTCTGACTTTATGGCTGAAGGTTAATTTCCTTAAAATTATGTTCTTCTATTCATCGTATGTGTAATTAATTATATGAGAATTTCATGGAGTTTTATTGAAATATTACTTGAAAAACATAATTGTTAAAACCAAAATAATTATCAGCATACAGAATGCCAATCGCCACGACAAACAAGAATTGAAATTGTCAAATATCGTTGTTCATGATAACGGTAATTGGGCTTAAAATGTACAAATGTCGTTGTTATAGACAACGACAATTAGAATTGTCAAAACGGATAGCGTCAATTAGGTTTAAAATTTTCAAATTACTTGCTGTTTTACTTGAACATTTGATTAGTCAATTGCCGCTGTCAAGGACAGTGGCATTACATACTAATTTGGTAATTATTTTGGTTTCTAACCACTTAATAATAATTTTTTTTCAAAAAATTCGGCCCAAAAACTCAATTTCATGGGTGATTAACTTTTTCAAAAACCCACTAGAATCAGCATGAATTTTGGAATCTTGAAGGTTAAGGCTCTTGTTTATTTAATTTTGAAAATTGTTTTTGTTCTTAAAAATTAAGGAAAATAGATTTCATTCTCAAATTAAAAAAAAAAACACACACACACACACACAAAACACTAAATTTAAAGAATAAGACAATTTTCAAATAATATCAAAATAATATTTTTTATGTTTTTAAAAATTGTTCTTAAAAAACATGTACTGAACATATCATAAATTACTCTATAGGTACCTTATGTTGAAGTGGGACTGAAATTGATCAATTAAATTGCAAAAATGCCTCTTTAAGTTTATAGATTGTTTTGATTTTGACTTTTCTTTTATCTTTTGGCTTAGATTTTATTATTTTATGTGAGCTTGTGGATGATTTGTAGCTTTGTATTATATACGCATGCAAATTAGGCAAGATTCGTTTTATAATAGTGAGTGGATGATCCTTTTAATACTTGTATACGGTTGGAGTTTTGATTTGGCTCTGAAATATTATCTGTAGTAATTATATATTTGAAGTAGTTCTCCCTCGTGAAAAGGAGACTAGATACTTTTAATAACATTAGTTAATAGAAAAATTAAAATAATAACAATAATGTAAGACATTGCATGGTTCGTTGATCAACAAGTAAAAACAAGAGAACTTTCTGATAAAACCTGGAGGTCTATTTCAGAAGGGTTCTGAAATAAGATTACTGCACGTTGAAGACACCATTTGGGGAGGTCTCGATCTCTTGTTATTCCATATAAAAATGATTTTCCTATTCCAAATTTCCAAACTTCTCCTTTATTAGACTCCATTTTGTATTTTTATACATTTTTTTTTTTCCGATTATTCCTAAATCAATGGATCCAATAATAAATTTCAAAGTCGACCTATTAATTATAACAAGCAATTTGAGCCCAACCCATCCAGAATTAGGATTAGGCTGAGTTGTTATTTTATTAGTCTAAATAAATTGGGCAAATTTTAGCTTGACCCACCCAAATTTTTAGATTTATAAAGTAATCTGAGCCCAAGAATTAGGATTAGATTAAACTGCTATTTTATTAACCCAAAAAAAAATCCAAGCCAAATTAGGGTCCGTCTTGATTGTCAGCTCTAATTATGTAGGATAAAACATTTTATTTGTGTAATGGATAAGATGATTATCATAAAATAGGTTTGGGTGTTTATTCATCAATGATCCTTAAAGGAAAAAGGGTGAGAATTAAGAGTATTAAATAGAATAAATATTCGGTTTTATTGAAAATAGATAAATTATTATCATAATTAAATATTTAGAGTCTTAGACTTCCGTTGGAAAAAAAAAGGGAATAGAAGAAACCTTCATGGAGTTTTAACCAGGAATGATGACTAATACTTTTTATTACATTAGGTGTCATACTAAAATAATGCACAATATATCTATATATATATATATATATAATTTAAAGTTTCTGATACCCAATGTTGTTGGTATAATTTGCATAAAAGAAAAAAAAAAAAAAACAAGTTGGTCGGTGCTTCATAGACGAAGTATGATCTCCCCGTTCACGCCCCCGCTGCACGCAAACCAGTTCCAAATATTCTTGCATAAACCATCAAGAATTAATAGTATAGCAAATAAGTTTTTCCAAAAAATATATATATATATATATATATATATATATATATATATATATATATATATATAGTATAGCAAATAAAATTCTGAAACTTATATTACAGTCAGAAACTTCTATAAAAATATAAGTTTATGTATATGTTAAAAATTTAAAATTTGGCTAGAAACAACTTTTGTACATTTTTTTAGTATCTAATTTTTTTTTTTTTTTTTTCAATCAAGTAGGAGCAACCCACGGGAGTTACCAAAAAAGAAGTGTTAAATGTCATTTTGTAACCCTAAACAGTGTTTTGACACTCCTAAACAGTGTTTTTATTTGCACGATGACGCCAAAATCATTATTTTAATAATTCAACGCTTTTATTAAAAATATAATTAAACTGTCAAATATGAATTCAATATACCAGACGAACAAAGAAGCCACCAATCGCTATTTTGCAACCTTTTCATTCTCTCTCCAAAGTTGTCAAATATGTCACCCCGAACCTTGACATGCATTTTGTCACCCTCCTCACGCTACCTATCGGTTCTCAATTTTGTCTTTGGGCAAGTATTTTACGGTTATGAGGATGGCACCCCTGATAGCAACTCCACTCCCGTTGGAGTTGCTCTTAGACTGCCTTAAAAATCATTACTTTTTCAATCTTATATATAATTTAATATTACTTTTTAGTTTAAAATATAAAAAAGGAAAAAGGGGAAAAAACATATGGGAAGGAATTACCTTGTTTTAAGTCTCTATTTTTATTCAATAATTGTGTCCTTGCCTTGTTATAAGTAGAATTAGGGACTTTCGAGTAATCTACAAATGAAGGAGAACATATGAAAATTAGTAGGGCTTTTCCTACATTTAGCACCAAAAAAAAAATCTTCAAATGTAAAGTTGATAAATATTCGTAAATGTAGTACTTTTTTACAACATGGAAAATGTTAGTTTTTTTTAAAAATAAATTTGTAACACGTGGAAAAAAGATAATAACTTTTTTGGATTTATATATTAAAACTCATCTTTGGGTTTATATAATGCTTGAGAAAAGGAGATATCTCATTCCCACAATAAATGTGTCTACATAAAAACCTTGGTTTTTGACGGTTTAAAAATCAAAATTGTTCATGTCTTAAAATCTTAGTAAATTCAAAATGGTTCTACTTTTTGGAATTCATAACAATCAATTTTGCTTTAATTCCAACTTTAGGCCCTCTTTTGGTAAACAACTTTTTTTATAAGAACTTATTAAATGAGAGCTTATGTCATAAGTACTTTATTCAATAAGTTATTTATTTTTTAATATATATTTTAAAAAGCATTTATACATCATTTTAAGGTGTTTGGATGCATTACTAGACAAACATTGACGCCCCAAAACTCGGGGGTCCGTTAATCCACCATCAACCCGGGGAAATATCCGTGGAAGTCGCATAACCCGACACCACACAGCTGAGTCCCATGATAAGGACCCATGATTTAACATACAAGGTTATTATACAATAATCCATAAGAGTTTAATTACAACTCTATTACATCTTTTACATGCTTGAACTACTTTGTTCCAAACATTTAATTTACAAAAAAATCTTCCACAAGCCATATGTCGGCTTTCTTTATACTCGCGGTCTCGGATGAGAGCCGCCCACTGGCGCTTGTCCTGCACCTAAAATGTTTTTCCCATATAAGGTGAGATACGCCTAATTGAGTAAAATTCCTACAAAGGCTACTCCCCACCTAAGTGCATATGTAATGCTTACACTTAACAATTTACGATACCAAGCTATGACACTAGTTTCCGACATACAAGCCTCAGGTAATCGTCTATCTATGCTCTGATACCAAGCTATGCTAATATTAGATCCCATCAAGCCCTAAGTTATCGTATCCCTATACTGATGCCAAATTGTGTTATGGAATGAGGTAAGACTCATCCATGCATCATACACCGAGTCTTTACCGACTCTCACCACACAATGTAACGCCAATGTTCACCTTTGGCAATTCACATTATTGACAACAATTCCAAGTAGAATGTGCAATTCTAATTCCAATCACGTTACGCTACTGAACATACAGACCATCCATGCACCATAACCGAGTCTTTACTGACTCCCACCACACAATGCAATGTCAATGTGTTATTTAAATTAATACCATGAAATGAAATGAAGACTTACTCATGTACCATGCCCTCGAGTCCCATCGACTTCCACACAATTCAATCCTAATGTGAAAAAATCACCATTAATGGATTATCCACGATCATTTTCAAAACAAAAGTCTTTTGTTTATAAACCAAAACTCGTTGTATGTTACACCTCAAATAGCATTTCATATATAAAACCATGTGTCTTTTGTGAGCAACGAATTTTCAAGGTCCCACCATAGGCTCTACACGTCTTCCAACACTTTTTGGACTTTCACCCGATGGAGTATCTAGCCCTTCTTGCAATTACCTGACACAAGTTTTCATCATTTTATTCAATCGTGCGACTCTATTAGACTTTTTCTAATAATACCGAGTCCACCTAATCAATTACCAAACACAATGTTGATTTTCCAACCATGCACTCACACCTATGATATGCAATGTCCCCGTGCATAATGCAATGCAATCGCGCCACTGCATGTGAATGTCATGCCTCATATATGATGAATGCTATATGAACACTTAACTCATACATTAAACCATGTACCCTATATAACTATATCAAGCGCATATAATTTCCACTAAACAATCATTTCAATGTCAATACATAACACACATATCAACATTCAATCAAGCAACAATAATCAAGCATGCTATTACATAAGCAGTAATAACATCCTTAATTAAGACCCATTATGGCATGTGTAATGCCCACACAACAACCCGAAATCAAGCCATACGGTCCCAAAACAGCCCTAAACTCCAAATTTACAAATAGGGCTATGACAGCCTTAACCTTCACTTAGGTGAGGCAAAACACAACTTGAAAGTTGGCCTCGGGTTCGCCTAGGCGAAGGGAGGCTTCGCCTAGGCGAAGAACGTCGGGTTTTGGGCATTTTTCTGTCCAAACAGACCCTTAACATGTTCCACCATTCTAACCCAAAAATCAACAAAAAAAATGGAGACTAAAACCATAGTAGGAATGATCCATACCTCTTGAAACGTAATCTAAACGGTAGGAGGTCCCGAGAACCCCTCCTAAACCCGAGAACTTCGATTTCCTCCAAATCTCATTTTTTGGATCTTCATCGAAATCCTTTCCATCCACGCATAACCCCACGTTAGGATGACCTTTCACTATTTGGTTTGACGTAATTCGACCAACGGAACTCGTAGAGATCATAGAGAGAAAGTTTTGGTCTCTTTCTCCCTTCTCTCTCGACAAGAACTAGGAAAATGAGATCCTTTTCCTTCTTTCCCTAAGCCCTCACCTTAAGGCTTACGAGCTACCACGTCGCGCCACGCGTCCTCGACTGCTCGAAAGCACTATACTTCTAAACGATTTATTTCATCTCTAGCTCAAGTTTAAATTATTTTGTTCCAACTTTCCTTAAATTATTTCCTAAAATCTTGTTTTTTGGTTTTACCGAACACTCGTCACCTTGAAATTCGCGAAAAATTCGACTGTGTCGAAATTCAACGAAATTCGTCTAGACAACTAAATTTTGCAAGACAAATCCAACGATAAAGTCTGCTTCATCATCTAAAATCTATAAATTTGCGCCTACAATTTATACTCGTATCGACAATTTACCGCTTTGCCTATTTTCAAAAAAAAAAAAAAAATTCAAATTTAATTCCGGATTTTATACAAAGATTTCTTATAATAGCTTAAATGACTGAAAATATCATCATAAACACTTATAAAATTTTATGTTTTGATAAATAAGTACTTTCATAATTTTACAAAACTTAAACTATTATATATATATATATATATATATATATATATATATATATATATATATATAGTTATATATATATATATATATATATATATATATATATATATATATATATATATATATATATATATATGAAACAATGATAAAAAAAAGAGTAAAAATTCACTATATAATTAAACATTTATCATTCACATATAATATTTAAAAGATAAAAATAACTAACGAATCATACCTCATCTTCAATTTTGTTTTATATGCATCAAATATATTATAAAACTAAAATATTTCTATGTTTTTTTATTAAAATCTTTTAATTGGATGTTTTTAATAAATTAACGCGATTTATCATGACTTATAGTTATTTAAGATGCAAGACGATAGAGGAAACAGTAAAGCCTCGAAAGTGAAGGCACATTTGAGACGGTCGCTTTTTGGGCCGATGCCAAGACCTACCTTAATATAAATAAAAATATATATTCACTAAATATTGTCTAATAGCGCTTTTATCTAATAATAAAATGCAATAAAGGAAAAGACATCAAACATAAAAATCAAACATCACTGCAGATTTCAACATCACAAACATTTTAAAAACAAAATAACGAAAGAAAATAACAAACATCATTAAAGGTTTGCATCATCACAACAATTATAATTTCCAAACAAAATAAACACTCATAGATTTTCATCAAATTCTAAATAAAGAAAATCATCATCAATATCATTATTCTCATCATCAATATTTTTAATTATATGTCATAAATTTTAAAATTTTAATAATGCTTTAAATTTTTACATTTGTACATAAATTTTCTGGAAGTTGTTTTATATTTTCTGAATATTTTACATAATTTTTTCAAAATTTTACCCATTTTTACATAAGTTTTCGAAATTTATTCATTATTTTTCATAAATTTTCCTATTTTTAATATAAAATTTCAAAAACTTATTTTTACATAATTTTTAAAAAATTTGTTTTATATTTTTTCATAAGGACATTTTTGTCACTAAGATAATCAATTTTGTTTATAAAAAGTATTTATGTGAGAAGATAAGCTCAAATAAGTAGTAGATAAACTCTCCTGAAAGCATCCTTAATGGCAAACAACTATTTTTTGAATTTCAAACCAAACCGTTACAATTGTTGAAAAAGACAAGACTCTATATCGCTCTCTCTTGTTCCCGATCTCCAAACAACCAACGATCAACAAAAAAATGTCTCTTTTTAAAGTTTTGAAAACATTAAATTTTAATTGAAAATGTCTAAACACCTCCAAAAGTTTCATAAATTATAAATTTAGACCAAAAGCATTTTTTTAAAGAGACAAAAGATTTAAAATTTATAAATTTACATCCCGTGTCTTTCTACAATATTAGAAATATGAATTTACACAAAAAGATTTCAAAAAATTATAAATTTTGAATTTAAACTAAAATAGTTACTCAAATAAACACTTTTTAAAATTTTCGGAAATTATGATTGAAGAGACAATTTTCAAAATTTAAAAAATTTTGAATTTAATGTGAAAGTGTGTCTTAAATAAACACTTTCTAAAATTTTGATTTTTAGTATATTTTGAAAAGAAACCCTCATAATTTTGGAATTTTTGAACTTACACTAAAATTGTCTTTTGTAGAAACGTTTTTCTTAATTTAAAAATTTTTGAATTTAGATTTAAATGGTGTTTTAAAAATACACTTTCATAATTTATAATTTTTTGAATTTAGACTGATTTGTGTTTGCTTTTTTTTAATCTTCATCCTATAAATTTAAGGTTATTTTTCAAACTATGTTTTTATAAAATTTATTTTAAATTTTTATATTATTTTTCAAACTCCCAAAACTAGTATACACCCACGATGGAGAACCCTCATGCAAAATTATTTAAAGAAAATGAAATAATTCAGCCATAAAATATAGGTACCTTTCTGCATTTCTTACAGTGTGCTCCGTCATAGGTGACCATAGCCTGTATGTTTCAAATAGCTTTAATCATCAAAACATGGAAAATAAGTATTATTAATTTTCTTGAACTTTAAATTTTGTGGCATGAAAACTAACCCCTTCCCATATTTTTTCATGGTGGACTTGCTTTTCTCTTGTGAAGCCAAAGAGATTTTGGAGCAGTTTGTTTTTCTGATTAAAAATCAAAGATTCATTAATATTCAAAAACTAGATTTCAAAAAATAATTGATGTTCTGGGAATGCACTGAAAATTGTTGGAATATGATAGAGAAATTAAAAACAAACCATAAAATCCACTCCATATAAACCGCTTCAAATAGTTAAGATGTTGAAGAAAATCTACTAATAGAAGTTGAAATTTTTTTAATATGTTAAAAAAAGAATAAGAAAAAAAAAACTAAGGAATTAACCTGAATTATTTGGGAGTACGTTGATGCTTTCAGGAAGTGTCCATCAATATTCATGGAAGTTTGGGGACAATATTGATTGATCATCATTCTGCATCCAAACATTTCAAGATTATATTATAAACAAATTATATTTACAAAATGAAATATATTAATATAAAATTAGCAACACCTCGAAAGAATTTATAACATTATAAATAAAATCAAGTTGTTCCCTATAATCTTGATCTCTAAAATCGAGGATCTCTGCGATTTCATCTTTTCTTATGTTAGAATCTGATGAGAGAATCCTGCAAAGAGAGTTTGTCTTAAGTATGAAGGTCGTTGTTTCATGTCAATGTTGTCACACTGCGTAGCTCGAAAATATAGTCGAGCATGCAAACATTTTCGCAGGGTATGATAGTGATGATTATGTTATTCCTTTATTATTAAAATTAAGTGGGTGGGCCCACTACCATAATATTTAGCCAATTAAAATAATACCTAATATATTTAAACTCAAGAGCAAAGATATTTACCCTTAATGGAATGAGTAAATTATAATAAATATAATTTATTATTTTGGAATAAAAACAAAGATTCTAAATAACACGTTTAGAACTGCTTTTAAAAACGCAGACATTCCACTCTCTTCTCCTATCAATAAGTTATATATATAGAAACCCTTCATAAAGTGTTAAGACACTCTTCCATCAATTACTTAAAACAATTGCGGTATCAAAGTTTGATAAGTGAGAAGAAGAGATCAAGGATTTAAAATCTATAAATCGATCAAGTGGAAATTCCATGCATGGCTGCGTGTTCTTCAAACCAGACAATCTATATTTTTATTATTATTATTATTATTATTTTATTATCGATATGAGTTTGAATTAATGATCCTCTAAATATTGTGTGTTAATTTCCGTATTAAATCTCAACAAATGGTATTAGAGCTAGATTGAATTTAAATATTCAGAATCATTGTTTTATAAAGATTAAATTTTGAGATTTATCTTCAATTAATTGCCTCAATTAAAAAAATTTAATTAAACAAAAATAAATTGTTCTTCAACGCCAGTAGGCGAAAGATTTATCTTTCCCGCAACGCCGACGGACAATACACGCGTGAGGGCGCCGGTTTACGTCAACCGTGGTCGCTGTAGCGCCATTGTCGGGCACCATTGCCGGGCCGCTTTCAGCGCCGTACACCGTGACATTAGAAGCTTCAATAAAGTGAGAAATATAATCACCGCACCGGTTAGCCGATTGTCATTATCACTTATTTGAATATGAAACTGAAATTCTCTTTTAAGATGTCCATGTATCCTCGTGATTTGAACATTTAGAAATTATTATTATATCCGACGAATGCCAATTTCTTTTGATTTTATTATGTTTCGATTATTGAATCGATGATTATTAAAGATATTATTTCCTTGATTTTTAACTCAAATAAAAGAATTAATTTCATCTTAGAAATTTATCCAAATGACAATTTATGTACTGTAAGGTTAACTAATTTAGATAATTGCCAAAGTAACATAAATTAGTGAGCCTTGTATTTATTGAATTGCATAAAAGGAATAAAGGGAGACTTATAAAATTCTTAACAATTCTCTTTATAATTAGGAGAATGAGACTAACCCAAAGGAGAGTCAATTTCTTATAATTATTAATTAATGGTTTTATTTTGTGTTGCTTAGAAAGGTAAAATTGATACCCAAAGGTAACATATAAATGACACAAAATAAGAAAAGTCGCTTTTAAGCCCCTCCAAGCGAACACCGGATACGTTAAAATTTACCCAAAAGGGTAATTTAATGATACTGGGTCATCATTGCTATTTATTTTATACTTGAGGCCTTATTGTGAAAGCATTGTTCTATTTTGTGCCGTAGCTCCCACTTCACCTCTCTTGCATCTGTAATGACTGCTTTTACTGGTCGAACTTTTCCTCTCGAATCAGATGAAAGGGTTCACCTCACCGGGCGCATCGATCTCATCCTGCTTTAATAACGTATAAACCCCGTTTCACACGACAAGATCCGGAAAGCAAGCCGGAACAACTCGAAAAGCCCTGGGCAAGATCCAAATGCACTTAACCCGATGTCAAAATACGAGAATGACTATTGCCACACATCAAGATCTTCTCTCCTCAAACCTAGTTTGCCCCTAATTTCAAATCACTGAGGAGCTCTAAACGTGCCGATAAGTCCCTCAGCACACATTGATGAGTTGAATTGACCACCATGAAATATGGGATGTATCGAAGGTATTCAAGAACATACTTTAAACATGACTCCAAAAGGTTGCAAAAGCTTAAGGCACTAAAGATGGGTATGGATGAGTCCTTCTAAGCATACTTTGTCCTTAACTAACTTCCATCATTGCTTACTCCATTCAAAACCCACTATAATACGCAATGTGGATCGGCGTGGAACTTGGAATGAAATTTCACCAAGAATGTGTATATAAGAGGAAGTGAGATTAAGACAAGAAAGACATAATCTTGCTCTTGTTGTAACTCATAGAGTCACGAAGAAGAAAGGAAAATTCAAAAAAGGAAAGAACTTTCCACCTAAGAAAAGTGGACCTGGGGAAGGTAGCCAGAGTCATGATGGAAAATTCACAGTAAGTTGCTACTTTTGTGGCAAGAAAGGCATGTGAAGAAGATCGACAAGCAGAAGGTTTCGTTCGAAAAGAGAGGTATAAATCTCTCTTTTGTATGTTATGAATCCAACTTGTCAAGTTCCTTCTAAATACTTACGGATTGATTCTTTCGAGCCACAACTCATGTGTGACTAATTTAATGCAGGATTCCCACAACCAGAAACCAAAGGAAAGTTGGAAAAGTTCCTCTAAGAACCGCTGCCCCGTCGAGTGATGCTTGCTCGGGTACCTATCGCTACTATTGTGAGACAGTCATCTGACGGATCTTTAAACACTTTTTATGTAATTCCTTCATGTTCAGGAATTTATTTTCCTTGTCAAAATTAGATGCTACTGGATATTCTGTTTTATTCAGTTCTGGACAATTAAGTTTGATGTTAAATTCTGTTACAATTGGTTCTGGTATTTTACGTGATGGTTTATATAAAATTTCCTTGAATCATGAATTTGCTTGGTTCAAAACGTGGCTTAATTAATGAAAATTCTTCAATCTTGTGGCACAGAAGACTAGGGCACATCTCTAGGAAAAGAATTGAGAAATTAGTGAAGGAAGGAATTTTACAAAATCTTGACTTCACCGATTTTTTTGTGGCTGCATGGATTGCATAAGTGGAGAGCAAACTAAACATACAAAGAAAGGCAGTGCCACAAGAAGTAATGAGCTCCTTGGAGATAATTCATACGTATATTTGTGGGACCACTCTCTGCCTACGTTTTACAGAGATAAATATTTTATCGTCTTTTATAGATGATCTATCTTTATTATGGTTATGTTTATCTAATGCATGAAAAGTCTCGTGCCATTGACATCTTCGAGATGTTCATAACAGAAAGCCCGAGACAATTAGATAAAAGTGATTAAAATTGTGAGATCGATCGAGGCGATGAATATTATGGCGTATATGATTGAATCGTGACAAAATCTTGGTCCTTTGCCAAATTCCTTGAAAGCATGGCATTCGTGTCGCGACACAATGCCCTGCACGCCTACGCCAGAATGGTGTTGCTGAAAGGCGTAATCGCACATTAATGGAAATGGTTAGAGTAAGGATGAATTACTCTTCGTACCTATTTTTATTAGGTGAAGCCTTGAAAACCAATATATCTTAAACAGTTCCTAGTAAGGCAGTTCCAAAACTCCTTTCGGAAGTTATGGACCCCAGGAAACCTAGCTCGGACATATACATATGGAGCAGTGGTTGTCCAATGAGGCAAGAATCTATAACCCAATAGAGAAAAGCTTGATTCAAGAACGATGACCGATATTTCATTGGCTATACCTGGATGAATCAAAAGGGTATAGATTTTATTGTCCTAACCACAAGCAGGAGAATAGTTGAAACCTGGGTGAATGCTCTGATTCTTAGAGAATGGCTTAAATTAGTGGAGTAATGAAATCAAGAAAGGTAGATGTTGAAGAGATAAGAGTGGATATCCCACCACTTTTTTTACCTCAAGAAATTATTGTCCCTCAACCTATTCAACAAGTTGAGGAAAATGAGCAACATAATAGAGATGGTTCATTACCATCAGAAAATATTGCCATTGAAAATGTTGTGTTAACCTACACTCCTTTGAGGATCTCAAAGAGAAAGGAGACTTGCCATTACATGATTATGTGGTGTATTTACGTGAATCGATTTTGATATTAGGATAAGTGGAAGGATCCTATTGCTTTCACAAGCCATGGAAAGTGATGATTCTAGTAAATGGATGGAAGCTATAAATGAAGAGTTGAAATCTATGGCCCATAACGGTGTCTGGGATCTCATCAAATTGCCTAATAGTTGTAAACTGCTATCGTAAATGAGTCTTTAAAAGACAAAAGCGACGCTAAAGGCACATCGAACGTATTTAAGGACAGACCGGCCAAAGGTTTCACTCAAGGAAGGTATCGACATAAAGATACCTCTCTCCGCTTTCCAAGAAAGATACGCTTAGAATCATCATGGCACTTGTAGCTCATTTTGATTTAGAGTTACATCAAATGAATGTGAAAACTGCATTCTTAAATGGGAATTTGGATGAAGATATCTACATGGAACAACCTGAAGGGTTCGCAAAGAAAGGAAATGAACACCTAGTTTGCAAATTAAAGAAACCCATTTACTGCCTTAAACAAGCTCCGCACAATGGTATATTAAGTTTAATAATACCATTACATATTTCTGATTTAAAGAGAACATTGTCGATCGCAGGTATATATCTCAAAAAGTTAGTGGGAGCAAGTTTATATTTCTCGATAACGTATGTGGATGATATTTGCTTGCTAGCGTTGATCTTGGTTTATTAGGTGAAATCAAGGAATAATCTCTAAAAACTTTCATATGGTTTATATGCGAGGCAAACTATGTTATCGCATCGAGATCTTTAGGATCGATCTCGAGGGAGTGATAGGTTTATCTCATAGCGATATATTGATCGGGTTTTAGAGAGATTTAATATGCAAATATGTTCATCTGGGTATTGCACCTATATTGAAAGATGACAAACAAGTAAAATGCAAAGGCCCAAGGAATACCACATGGAAAAGGGAGCAAATGAAGAAAATTCTTACGCATCACCGTGGGAGTTTGATGTACGCCAAACATGTACAAGACCGATATCACTGTTGTAGGTATGTTAGGAAGATACCAAAGTGATCCAAGATTCGAACACCGGAAAGTCATGGTAGCGTCACGAGGTACTTACAAGGGACAAAGGATTATATGCTCACATATAAAAGATCTCGAAAAATTAGGAGGTTGCCTGCTACTCGCATTCGATTATGGTGGTTGTCTCGATAGCTTAAAGTCAACTTCGTGGATTTGTCTTTATGCTAGCAAATGGGGCAATCTCGTGGGAAGAGGGAAAACAATCAATTGACGTCAAATCTACCGATGGAGCATGCAGTTTGTTGCTTTGTCTGAAGTCAAGTCATGCTTTATGGTTGCGAATTGCCTTCTCGGCTCGGGTGTCAAGCCGACTTTATCGCTTAAACCTAGAATATATCGCTGATAACACCGCAATGCTTTTCTTTCTAAGAATGACAAATTTTCTAAGGATCGTAAAACACATGGATTTAAAGTATTTAGTTGTTAAAGAAACAATCCGTAAACAACAAGTGTCAATTGAAAATATTAGGACTATTAATTTATGATTACGCTGATCCATTAACTAAAGGATTACTTCCAAAGGCATATTTAGAACATGTTGGTGAGCGACGGGCTTTTTGGCAATCCATAATATGTATGATAATGAAATTATGGTTATGTAATTGACAATTTGCGCATTAAAATTGTTTCTCGTTTTTATTCTTGTTTTTCACTATGGGTAGACGTTTTATTGCTTGATAAACAATAATTGTCTTGACAAGACAAATTTATGGGCTATTTGACATTAAGGATCAAGCTTAGTAAGGGTTATTGATGTATGCATTCGGGGCTTTAAACATTTACATTACTGGCTACGTGACCGCCTATGACTCGATTTATAATCTAAACCGATTCGGGGATATGGTATATGATTTGGACATATTAAGCAAGTTTATTGAAATCGTGATCACGTGTCAAATTTATTTTCCAATATATATTTTATATGTAACCTAAATATATTATAATTTTCATAATCGGTTTAGTGGGTCAAGTGAGAGAATGTTATTTCCACATTAAAATTAAGTGGGTGGCCCACTAACCTAATATTTAGTCAATTAAAAGAATACTCAATATCTTTAAACCCGCATGGTATATTTACCTCGATGAAAGTGGGTAAATTATAATAAATATAATTTATTATTTTGGAATAAGAACAGTTGTTAATAATAAATATAATTTATTATTTTGGAATAAGAACAGTTATTCGAATAACACGTTTAGAACGGTTTTTGAACGTGTATTCTTGGCCCTCTTCTCCTATCAATAAGTTATATATATAGAAACCCCTTCATGTGCGGTTAGGGCACTCTTCCATCAATTACATAAAACAATTTTGTGTATCAAAGTTTGATAAGGAGAAGAAGAGATCAAAGATTTAAGATCTATAAATTGAAGGGAAATCTCTCATGGTCAAGCAAGTGTTCTTCAAATTGAGATGTAATCTATATTTTTATTATTATTATTATTATTTTATTATCGTAGATGAGTTTAATTCAATGATCTGGTTATCATATTAAGCACTTTCATATTAAATCTCAACAGATTAAGTATCATATCTTTCAAACAAGAGGTCAAGGGTTTGAACCCTTTATAAACATATTTTTCCCAATTTTCGCTACACAAGTTCAAAAATAAAATTATATTATCACTTCATAAATATAATAAAACTTTTAAAACATAATTTTAGCTTGTTATACATGCAGGAGAAGTTGTGTTTCAATTCATTGATTTGAGAATAATCATAAATATGACATAAAACATAAAATATATGGTTTAGTATTATTTCATCCAACATAATTATGTTTCAAGTATGATAGTAGTTATATAGTACTACATTAATATATTATAGGAAATATCTTGATACTATTCATCATGGTAGTATCTAGACATTAATGCAATACCTCATGTTATTAGGATAATACCTATGTATTATTATACCTGAAACACAATTATTTTATATGAAACCATATATACTGAATCATGTATTTTTTAGTTTTTATGCAATTTTTACAATTATTCTCTAATCAATATTGGACTGAAACACTAGTTTTCCTTATATGGTTTACCCTTGCCAGTTTTTATAACTAAGTTTCCATCCCTCAACGCATGCAAGAAGAAATGTCCAAGTCGATATTGTAGCAGGTAGAATAGACAATGAATGTTAGAGAGATTTGGATTTGGATTTGGACCCATTAATTCTAACCATTTAATAATGACAATAATACGAAAACATGAATAAAAATCTATGTATTAATTATGGAAATAACGTGCAATATAGGACTTACAGTTGAGACTGATTTCTTATGAATCGACTCCCATATGAGCAGCATGGTATTCTGAGTTTCTTCATAATTCTCCGCCTCCAAAAAGGTCAAAAGGGCCAAACATTATGATATCTGCATTAAATTTCGAAATTATTAAAAATCATATTATTAATACCATATGGGGAACTTAGGAATAATTGTAAATATGATATAAATAATATAAAGATCATGTTTTGCAACAAACGGATAGTTAATAGCTGTTAGCTGTTATATTAGCGGTTTACTATTAATTGATTCTATTAGCTGTTTCATAAAATGACTAATAAGGATATTGACACAATTTATTGTTTAGTATTTTTTTATTAATAATTTAGATTTATAAGGTGAGTTTATTGGAAGTACAATATATACTAATATTGAATAATTAAAAAATCATTTATAGAAAAACAATAGTCATTTTCAAAATTTTAAATATACAAACAACTTGATGTCAATTTACAAAAAAAAAAAATATTAATCTTGTGCAAAATAGAAAAATACACGTATTATTTATCAATAGAGTTGTGAACAAATTTTTTTATATGTAAATTAGTGATAAATGTCATATTTTTAATATGTCATTTCTTCATAGTAATTAGATATTAACAACTTTGAGAGAACCTTAAGGTAAATATAGTAATTATTGACAATTTTATGACAAATTTGTTTTTTTAACTCCACATATACAATCTTCTATTTGGAAAATGTTATTGGGAGCAACATTAGAAGTTTTGACATGTTAATCATATAAAATTGGTAGAATCTTATAATTTTGGCACAAAACGCTTTCCGTCAAACAGGTCAAACTACATAATTCACTATATATAATAATTGTGTTTTAGGTATGATAGTATCAAGATACTATCTTAATAAACTGTAGGTACTATATGACTAGGCATAGCAACGGAGTGCCCCGCCCCACACTCGCTACGGCGACGAGGCGGGCGATGGGATTTTTGTCACAGAGTCGCGGGCAATCCCCACCCCATTGCCCCATAGTTTTTTTTTAATATATATGTAAAAATAAGTTTTTTTTTTTTTTGAAACCGTAAAAAAATAAGTTTTCATCCCATAAATGATAAATATTTGCAACATATAAATTACAATAACTAATAAATATCATATTACATAATTATACAATATAGCTAACAAATTTAATTAGAAAAAATAAATACCAATATATAATAATATTGTTCCTAATTAAAATAAAATAAAACATAATAAATATTACATATATCCAACATCATTAATATTATCCAATAACATCAATATTCATTAATATTGGAAAGTTTTTTGTTGAATTAATATTACACTTTCCCTCCACAAATTTCCTGGAATCATACATAGTAAAATTATCATCCTAAGCAAAAAAATTCTTGTACACCCTTGATAGTTCTCCTTGTAGCAAAAGTAACCAAGCCATCGATGATAACCACCATCAAGAGTCAAGACCCTGTTGTGATGACATTGAAAATTAGATAAACTTATATCATCGGTAATTTAGAAAGGCATTGAAAATTATATTAATCCATTTGGTGGTCACTAACAAGATAAAATAAATTACATAACAATGAAATTTAAGTTAGTACTATTAAAAGGGATAAAAGAGGTGCCATAGTTGTGATGACAAGAAAACTGAATATTGACAAACAAATGTTAAGCCAAATGTTGCACATCATTATCATCAAGCCGTTGCTATCATCATCACATCATCTCAACAACAAATGTTGTACATCTCTTGTATGGTGAAGCTAAAGAAGATGAATCTACCAATAAAATAAAAATAGTTAACACAAAAAATTAATTAGAAAAAAAAACAAATATGATACATAAGCAAATAAATTTTTCATACCGTGCATTTCAGCCCACAACCAATCTTGAGCACACATCATTGCCTCCAATGTCTTTGAATGAAGTCTACTTCTATGTGGACTAATAAATCTACCACTAGTACTGAATGCATCTAATGCTATCAGATATTTGAATTCGCTTAAAATATCTCGCTATTGTTTGCGTAAATTTGATATTTGCTTGAATTTGCTTTCCACCAAGATAATATATCAAAGTCACTTGATCTAAGCAATGCAGGCTCTTCCAAATAAGTATCAATCTCTGATTTCCTAGCATCGAGATTAGTAGTACTACAAACAAATGCAACAAAACTTGCTAAACGATCTTTAGCCCCCACTTTTTTTCCAGCACTAGTAGTCATCTCAAATTGAAAAGATGAAGTTAAAGATTGACTAACATTCCCACTTGAATGATACTTTTTCTTATATTCATCTACTAACTCATCACAAATTTGTTGAACTTTTTCAATTTCATACACTGAATCTTCATTTCCAGGAAAATAAAACTCAACCAACTTCATCTTGAATCTTGGATCCAACACAGTTGCAATAACCAATAGATTATGAATTTCACCCCAATATTTATTAAACTTTTCAATCATATTTGTGGCCATCAATCTAATCTCAACATAAGGAGATCCAATCAAATTAGACATTGACAACTTCATTTCACAAATATTTGGAAAATACAAATTGGAAACAACTCCAACATTTCACAAATCTCTTTGGCCAAATTCCAATCTAAATCATTAGGAACATATTTATATTGTGGTTCTCTATGACTTAGACGAGGAAAGACATCCTTATAATCTATGGCGTTGCTGTTTAAAAATGTTGAATTCCATCTAGTCTTGCAATCAAGTACTAACTTTTTATCACAACAAATATTCAATTGACAAGTAGTTTCAACAAACTTTTCTAATCTCTTAGGTGTAGTTGTCCAAAAAGCAACACTCTCTCAAAATTTTCTCAACACTCTCCTTAATTACTTCTAATCCTTCTTTTACTATCAAATTCAATATGTGTGCACAACAACGCATGTGAACAAATTTCTCATTCAATATAAATGAGCTACTAGAAAGCTTACCTAAAAGAATGTTGATCAAAGCATCATTAGTTGTGCACTATTTACGCTAAAGAAGACAACTTGCGATCAACATTCCAATCAAATAAACAATCCATCAAAACCTTAGAGAGTGTCTCAGAGGTATGTGGGCAAGGCACATATATAAACTTGTAATTGAAACAAAATTAAATTATAACAAAATATAGAAGTAAATCAAATAATTTTATTTAAAATGTACCTTATTACCTCTGGGCTTTTAAAGTGCCCGTGAACTCGGATTTTCAGTCGCCGATCGTCGAGCATTAACCTACCGGCATGTACCCGCAAACAAACAAGAAAATCCACGGTGGTGCGCCCACCGCCTCCGATGCCCAAGTCAGATCGTAGAATTTGGAGTAAAAGAGTCATTTTTCGCAAGAAAGAATGTCGTACCTTCCTTGTTGTGATTCCTCCTTCCTTTATGGAGGAGAAAGATGATCCGATTTCCATGGAAAGTGGGTGATTTCCTTCCAAAACGCCACATGACCTATTCTTCCTTTGATGACCCGTTGATGCAACCCAGCCCTGTGCAGCTCACCACCGCTAAAACTGCTATGTGTGTGTGTGTGGTAGGGGGCGGCCTTTAAACCGAGATCACCGGCAATCATTAGTCGACCGTCTTCTTAAATATGGCTCCACTAGAGATGATAAGTCTAGGTGTCGTGATCCCACGACCACTAGGAAGCGTGATACTTGGGCTCGGGCCTCATGTGTAAAGGTGTTTGGGCCCGTGAACGGGTAGAGTCGGCTCGGGCATGGTACCATTAATGCCCCTTTTCCGGCCAGGAGGTCGGCCTTCCCCCTACCGGAAAAAGAGAACGCTTGTGACTAGTTTGTGTGGGGGAATAAGGACTATTAATGCTCTGTGATGTTCCAATGTGCGCACACGGAATTTTCTATTTTCGTGTCACATTTCGATGCAAATTTATTGGGGTTCCTCAAGCCGAGGTCTCATAAAAGGCTCTCATGGTGGTGGGATTCCTTTGTGCCACCTGTTGCCGGTTTTTCGCCGGGAGATATGATTAGGTGCGTCGCCTGGGCATCGCGATGTCGCATTCTTTTCCTCGACGCTTCATGGAAAGAGGGCTTGGCGAAGCGGGCTCGACGTGATTTTCAACTATGGATCGACCAAGGCCGCAAGGACCGAGCTGGGCGTGCTAATTTGCATTTTGGAGAATATTTTCGAGCCTTATGTGCCCCCTTGCTTACCCTTGGGTGGTTCAAAAACTTGAATGGAAACCTTTGCTCCGCGATAGGCTCTTTTGATGAACCCCTGGAGCTTTTTCTCTAAATTTTTTAGACCTCTCTTCTTCTTTCTTCTTCTTCTTCTTATTCTCATGTGCTCTTTTTCTTTCTTTTTCTTGGTCTATATTGGGTTATGTAACTGCCGAAGTGTGATCGCTTTATTGTAAGTGTTTGTTATGTAATTGTGGAACACGACAGAATTAATGAAATTACATTTCTCGATATTTTTTGCGCCCTTGCATAATTTATTCCTTTTACGCCCTGATTCCTGGCTGCAGGTGGATCGACTCCTCGAGTCACAGGTCGTGACATTTGATAAACTTGGAAATGGACCGCCCCAATGCTTCTCATGAACGTAACATAATCTACCGACCCAAACCCAACAGCTAGGGATGGCAGCCAAGGGGCTCACGAGCCTAGCACACGCTATCTTCGTGCCCTGTGAAGCGGCCGCTGCCAGATTCAAATTTCCGTAGAGGTGATGAGTCAATGCATTTAATGCATTTGTAGACGCTGTATTAATTTGATATAGGAGTCATCATTGATTTCACCTATTCCTCTTTCTGCATCGCCTCGCTTTCTCCCCGCTAAGAGCTTCGCCGCGAATATTCTGGTACATCGCGAACCGTTTCACTAGGCACTTGTTTCCTCCTTATTTTTCAGGTGAACATAGTTTTTGCTCTAGATACATTTAGTTTCGGTTGCCGGCACGTTTCCGTGACAGAGTCGTAGGGGGGTGTCCTTAGGGCATGCTAGAACTGGGTGAATCTTCCTTGGGTCCAATGGGTTCACATAGGTTCTCTTCTTTTACCAGTTTGGTATTGTGACTTAGGGCTGATTTTGATCTTTTTGCCTCCTCTCTGCTTGCAGTATGGCGAGAGGTCAAGAAGAGAATTATACTAGTCAAGCTGGGCGCAGGTGGGGGCCTAGCCAAGAGTCGCCTTCTGCAAGCAACATCATCTCCTCCCTATCCATGGATGAGGTGAGGTCTTATTGTCAAATCCCCGATGATATTAACTTTGAGTTATCGGAGGGCCCGGCTAAATCTACTATGGGCGAAGAATACAATGTAGTGTTTTTCACGGAGCAACTCGCAGCCGGGCTTCGCTTCCCCGTGTCGTCCCTGGTCAAACAATTCTTGCACTTCACCAGAGCGCCACCTGCCTATATTCACCCAAACGTCATTCGGATTCGATCGATGTTGTGTGGACCTTCATCGGGGTGGAAGCTCGCTTTGCTCACACCTCGAGGTCGTGCACCCGGCCTGGCCATCCATGTCTCCGCCCGCAGCCCCGACCGCACTGCCATGTGAACTCCGACTCCGGCCTTAAGTTTGAGGCGAAAGGAGTGATCTTGGTCAGGGGACCTTAGGATGAGACCCCAGGCTCTCCTGACCTTCCATTTTTTGTAAATCGATCAATGTCTTTCCTAGGTGTGTAGCGTGTGTGCTTTTACACGCCTACTTTCTATGTGCACGGACCTTTACATCGTGTGTCGCTTGCGGTAAGGTGGAAGTTTCTGAGGGGTAAACTGGTTAATCGGGGGCGGAGAAGGCCAAATGAAAAAAATTCGGAAGTTGTTAGAGATTTTTGAGTGGGAGCGACATCACAAAGTCCTTTTACTTTGAAGAATCTGGGTGATTTGAGTCGCAATCCAGCTCCCTATAACGTTCCGGTCATTCCGCGCCCTCTACCCACAGAAATTGTGGAAGGGGAGCATTACGTTACTACAGACCTTTTAAACTTACTCCCGGGCAGCTCATCTCTAGCCAGGGAACCGAAGACCGAGGCGACCGGGGTCGAGAATCGTGTGATTCCAATCCTCACCCGCAACCTTTCCTCCGCTCAGGATTCCTACCGCCCCACGTGCATCCAGTAGACAGTGGGCAGGCCAAGCTGAGCGGTCTCTTTAGCAAGAAAGGGCTCCCGTCCTACCCCCAAGCATTGAAGAGAAGGAAGGGGATGGCCGGGTGACAAAAAGTTCCTGGGGCCGGAGTGGAAGATTTCGTTCTGTGGGTTCCCCCCATATCCGCCATCCCCCGACCGGGTTAAGAGGAGGAGATCAAATGTTCGACCCCGGGTTCATAACTTTGTCGCCCGAAAAGCTAAGCACGATGCTAGCTTCAAGCTGGTGGTCATGTCATCCCGAGGGGTGGCCTGGGAGAGGGCTCCGATGTACAGAGTCATCATCCTGTGCTTTGGTTCGAGATGGGTATGAAACGACCAATGTGCCTGAAACACCTCACACTGTGGAGTCAGGAGGCCCTCCGACCCCACGACGATCCAAAGACCCATCCTCCCGAAAGCGTGCTTCTACCACCCAAAAGACCTGGGGCTTATACCCGGCCGACCGTAGGTGCCATCGCATGACCTGGTCGCTTCGACCAGATCTTCCTCCACGTGGCCCGACCACTTATGGAGGGAGGTTTCGCTCGAGCCGCAGGGTCAGAGATCACCACCAAAGTCCTTTACCGTGGATGAACTCGCATACCATTTATAATGAGCCGACCAGACTATTACGATGCCCATACCGTATGCCGAGGGGTATGAAGAGCATGACGCCCCGCGCCCGCCTTCCACCGGGGTAAAGAGGACCTCCTGCATGATGGTCGAAGACCTGACGGGTTCACACCAACTTCGCCTCGGCCATGGAACTCCGTACGCTCAGAATCGATATGTAGTGTCTTCAGCATTATTTCCTAGTCATTGTCAGATCCTTAATATATGTCCATTCGCAGCGACATCACATTCAAATACTACTTACCAAAGATCAAGAGAGTTCTAATCCGAATGGGATGCGAGGTTACGACTCTATGCCCAATGCATTATTTTCGACCAGAAGGCACTGAGTGCTTCCTTGATGGAGGCGGAGGCGAGTTCACAGCGCTGGTAGTTGGAGGCCAAGGAAGCCGTTGAAAGGACGGTCCGGGCTGAGGCGATGAGAGATGTCGTCTGGTCAGCCAAGTGTCGGCGGCTGACTGATGTCGAAGTGGTGGGAGCACCCGGCGCAGTGGACCTGAGTTAGCCAAGGTCTGGGCACACCTCGTCAGCTTCGCAGGGATGCCCTGTAAGGGGGAACTGAAAGCACCGAGGTCCAAAGGCGCCTGTCAGCTTCGTAAGAGGTCCGCTGGGGCGCGAGGACTGTGCCAAATTGCCTAGCATATTTAATGAGTTTCTTTACTTCTATAACTCTGGTTAGTAAAGATCGATAGCTAGTCGGTCCCCAGAGGCTTCTAAAAAGAAAAAGGCTCTGGAGGAGGCTTTTGACGCAGACTTTGACGTGATCTTCAATTATGGTTATGGCTACTGTGCCTTCGCACACAACATTTATAGAAGTGAGCTCGTGATCCCAGACGGGTTGCCGAACACGTCAAAGACGCTACCTCCCGAGTTCTTCATCAATCCGATGCCCCTGGTGCCGCTTCTCTTAGAGGTTCCTATCAATCGATCCCGATGCGATGTTAAAGAAAGGCAAGAGTCTCAGAGTCGCCGAGGTCGGGCTAGCATCCAATCTTATTCTCTCGTCATAGTAATCGGGGAGAAAGAGAACCCGATGTCTCGGGCGGGAACTGGGGATTGTATTTTGTCGCGCTAGCTTAGCCTTATGCCTTGGATGCCATATATCCTCGACTTTCGTTGTCATGCAATCAGCTTCTTAATAAAGCATGTGTCAGCCTTGAAAATCGTTGTTTGCTTTCTTCGTTGAGTCAAGTAATTTACTTTGTTTAAATTCGCAGTATGGGGATGGATGACTCACAACATCCATACTAGTCGGGTAACATCAACCTTCCCGGACTTTAATGAACCGCTGGACATTAACCATATTAAAGCCTGATAGGACATCAACCTTCCCCGACTTGTAATGAACTGGGCCATATCAACTATAACGTAGCTCTGATAAGACATCAACCTTCCCGAACTTTCAGAATGAACCAAATGGCATCAACCACACTAGATTCGGGGTGACATCAACCTTACCCGCTTCGAATGAACCATTTGGTATTAACTATACCGCCTGATGACATAAACCTTCCCGACTTTGTAATGAACCAGCCGAAAGCATCGAACCATATCGGCATCGATAGTATATCAACCCTCCCCTGACTTTGTGGCGAACCACCTGGGCATCAACCATACCGGGCCTGGATAGAGAACTAACCTTCCCTGACTTTGTAATGAAACCAACCGGCATCAACCATCGCGTGATAGACATCAACCTTCCTGACTTTGTAATTAAAATTTGAGATGGAAACACGGTTAGAGACTTAATCAACCTTTTATTGATAATACCTTTTGAGGTGCATAGCATTCCACATTCTAGGTATAGGTGTTCCGTCTAGTTTATCTAGTGCATATGAACAGGACTCGCCGGCTCGTGTTACAATATATGGTCCTTCCCAGTTAGGTTGAAACTTTCCAGCCATTAGATTAGCTATGTTCTCAAACACTTTCCTTAGGACCAGGTCCCCTATCCGGAACACTCGGGGTTTCACGTGCCTGTTGTACAAGTTTGCCAACCAGCCATGGTAAGATGCTATCCTTACAGATGCTTTCTCGCGCAGTTCATCTGCCGTGTCTAGGTCCTTAATTATAAATTATGTGCTCAACTGCTCGGGCACATTAGTTCAAAGTGTAGGCATACCGATTTCTGTAGGGATTATAGCTTCCATCCCATAGGTAAGTGCGAAGGGACATATGCCGCTTAGCCTTGCCACTGCTTGTAAGCCCAAAGTACCCTATGGAGTTCGTCTACACATTTGCCTTTAGTCGACCCAAATCGCTTTCTTTAAGGTAGTCAGGTTTTGTTAGAAGCCTCTGCCAAGTCGCCGCTTTCTGCATACCCGCGGCGGGAGTATAGATCTTTTATTTTCAACTCTCGCGTATTCCCGTGAGACCCGCTTATCAAATCGGGGCTTGTCAGTTTCCAATAGAATTGACCGAGGAATACCTCGAACGAACGATGTTCTTCCGTATAAACCGAGGACGCCCTGGTTTTTGACGAAGGAAAGCTTCACTATCTATTCATTGGCAATCAAGGGCGCCTTAGCAATAATCTCTTCGAGCCGGCGTGAGGGAACGACCCTACTATGTCAATTCTTTATTGAGCGAAGGGCCAAGGGCTTGAGATGGAAATTAAGCCTGAAATGGGCGTATCTTAAGACAGGAGCCTCGCCGTCGTACCGCCGCATTTCGCGACGTAATTGAGGCGCCAAACTTCATGTCAAGCCAATACCCATGAGCGCTGGCTCGCAGGCTGTAGTTCGCCGTCGATGATTGCCAGATATCCCTTCGTGCAACTCTACAACACATATCGCCCCGTTTCGCTAGCTTACATTTCGTATATTCCCCAGCCTGGGCGATCGCTTCAACAATCGCCTATCAATTCAAGGAAAATCTGGGCCGACCGCGGATCTGAGTCAGGAGCCTCGTCTTCCTATTAAAGGAGTTCTCCCGCCACGATAAAATCGCGCTTACGGTCCATCCGTAGCGGAGGTTTCATCCACCTAACTGACCCGCATTAAAGGGCGATCGAGAACTAAATTGCAATGGGGATAGCATAATATATTGTTTCCTGGTTATCGGGCAGATGCGGGCCACGAGGCTGCTGTCGCTTTCATTACTACGTCCAGAACGTGTCAGCCCACGCTGAAAACTACCTGCTGCTATTTAACCAGGTTACATACTTTGCCATTCTGGGATCCCGTGACTCATTTTCATAAGACCGCTCTACCACCAATCGGGAATCACCAATTATAAGCTCGGTCACCGATATCGCGCCGCGCCCAACCCTACTAAGATGACTTCATATTCGACATTCATCGCTCGAGGCACTAAAGCCCAGCTTCTGGATTGGAATAAGACTTCAAGGAAGGGGCGCTTAGCACCCACAACGTGGGTGTTCTCGAAGCACAAGAAGTTTCTAAAGGTTACTCTGAGAGCTAAAGTGTTCCCGCTCAAGGTGAAGTCAGATCCGGCTCTAAGCCTGGGCTAAGGACTCACTGATGAAGAACATCGCCTCGCTCCATCCTCATTTTCAATGTGGCGCACTCACAAATGACATCAAAGATTGCTAAATATACAAAGAGTGTCTCGTCACCTGTGGCTAGCCGAGACTAGAGGTTCGCTAGATATTGTTTGATCGCTATAGCTAGCCTGATCACACTCCTCATTCCATTCTACCGTCAGCTCCTGAGGGTGGCGGCGAATGGTTTTGCACGCCGCTGAACTGAGATGAACCGCTTCACGCGCGCCAATCGCAATCGGGCCATTGCACTTTTCGTAATCGGGAGCCAGGATTCTGTGGATAGCCTTAAGCCGAGCAAGGTTGGCTTCTATCCTCCCGGTCACCATTTAAAACTCAGAACTAGCCCGCATCGACCCCAAAGGCAGATTTGAGGGGTCAAGCCATATCGTATGCCCTGAGGAGTTCAAAAGCTTCTTGTAGATGTGTAGCGTGGTCCGGGCGCTCCTTGGACTTTACAAACATATCATCAATGTATACCTCATGGTTTTGGCTTCTAAGAAGGGTCTCAACACCTTGCCATTATCTCGATAAGTTGCCCCGACATTCTTTAATCCAAACGGCATTACATCATAGCATAAGAGTCCATGTGGGGTGATAAATGATGTTTTCTCTGCATTCGACGGGTACATAGGGATTTGATGGTATCCCAAGAAGGCATCCAGGAACGACAACATTCCATGCCCGATCGACGCTGGCTTCACAATCTAGTCTACGCGGTAAAGTGGTCAGTTTTGCAGACGCTGGGCTATCAGATCTGTGATAGTCTACACATACTTCCATTTACCACCTTCGTACTCACCACCACATCGCCAACCATTCCTTCGGTACTTGATTTAATGAACCCCGCTTAAAAGGTTACTCCATCACTAATAACTCGATAAGGTCCCGCGGAAACACCTTACTCGGTTTAATCGCTCCGGGCAGACAAGATGACATTCAGCTTATGAGAAGCATGTGCGGGGCTAATGCCAGTCATGTCCGAGTGGGTCTAGGCGAATACATCAACGTTACAAAGAAAAACCTGCCGTAATCATTCTTTCTCCTCTCTGGATAGGAGGGAGCTAACGTAAATGTGTTCATCCGGCCCACCCAGAGTATTGATTCCAAGGGATCCATAGCCAATTGTTCCCTATCCTCCGAACTTGCACAGGTAGCGGTTGTGATTGCTATGTCCCAGGCTGGGTCTCAAAGCGGGATTATTTGGAGCTCACATTTCTCACGTTCTTATGCTGACGAGTTGTGCGTGGTGGGCTGCTAATTGGCTACTTTCGGGGTCAATTGTCGAAGCTAGTTAGATAATTGCCGAGTTTGATGGTAGGTAGAGCCTTTGCTTTCATAGCGTCTCGGCCGGGCTTGACCAAAGATGGCATTATCTGGCCCCAAAGTCTTGACAAGCGAAAATGGGCTTCTTGAATAGCAGGCTGCTGTGAGGAGAGTAATATCACCCGTGGTTAGGCGTGGTTGCCCCATTAAATACGAACAAATTCACTAGTCGGCCCAGGCTTGTCGAGTGGAACTTTCATCTTGCTGAGGCGGAAGGTATAACAGTCGTCAGCTATTTCCAGTCCGACAAGCACTCTGTGCACATCATTAATGCATAAAATAAGCACAAGTGCATCGTGGTGTGGGTGATGACCACAGACAGTTAATAGGAGAAGGATATGGGCTGTCGGCCGGTGCCATTGCTCGCCATCCAGGGGTCTTGATGGTGTTCACCCAGGCTCGAACTATGGTTGCTCGTAGCAACTTTCTCCTCTGAGCTTGGATTGATACTAGTCATCGGCCGGGCCACCCAATATGTAATTGATGGTGAGCCGGGGTTCGGACGGGAGCTTTGAGCTGGCCGCTATTCTTTCAAATGCTAGAGCGGTTTCTATTCTACGGGCCGGCTCCCGAATATATCTTATGAGTTGGCCAGCCCATATTAGTTTCTTCACTAGGAACTTCAGGGTTCAACATCGGTTAGTTTCATGCCCGTGGTCCTTGTGGTAATCGCACCTCAGAGATTGATTGCGTTGCTCGGGATCTGACTGAATTGGTGCAAGCCATTTAAAGTCAGGGTGATCCTGGATGAGAGGGAGGAGTCTGTCGTAGGAGATGTTCAGAGGGGTGAACGGGGAGGTTCCCTTTTTTCATGTTCACTTTTTCTCTTGTTCAAATTCCATAATGTGCATTACGTAGACTTAATCTTTGTAATTCATTCTTGCAGGATATCTTCAGCTCTCCATGAGAACCACTTCTTTGTTCCACTTGTCCAGGATTCCTAAAGGTTCGAATAAACTTGACAACTTTAAGCTGAAATGGGTGCAAGGATGAGACACTACAAATCCCACGGGCATGGCAAAGGAAATAATGGCCCCCCTCTAATCATTTCCACTTGTACAAGGTGTTCCGTAAGGAACTATGATGCATGAAATTAACATGACCGGCTAAATTGATGCCTGATTGGAAGCAAATATGAGGCTGAGTAGAGGAGAAAATTTTGGCCATAAATCTGTAGTTTTAAGGTGGCTTGATGAGTAGGTAGAAGGGGACACAATTCTGAGAAGAACACAAGGCTTGTTGTGTATTAGCAGTAAGATGTACATACGATAAGATGATGTGAGAGTATGAGATCAAAGCGGGTATGTACGATGCAGGTAAGTATAGCCTGAAAAACAAATTTTGAAAAATTTGACCCACTTTAGACACATAACGAGCGCGTGAATTCACGTTCAACCGAGTGTACACCTACCCTATGAGAAGCAAGCATTGTCCTAATGCATTGAACAAGTGCTACCCCACACGAATTGGAGAGATCACGAAGCAAGGCTTGTGATTTTTATTTTTCTATGTTATTAAAAAGCAAATGAAATAAAACAAATGAAGTAAGCAATAAAAATAAAGCATGAACAAAAATAAAGCAAAACATATGTACAACAAATTGAATGATGTTACTTGGAAGGAGAGTTTTGGTAGGCCCAGATTCTAAAGTCCACGATCACGCTCGTGAGGAAGAAATACTTTCGAGGAATGGTTTGAGCGTTGGCCATTCCACCTTGAAGGTTCCCATTGTCAGGATTTTCAATTTCACGGCGTATGGATAAGACCACCTTAACGATGAAGGCCGGTCAAGGCGGAGCTTCGAGAAATAGATCTGGCGGGAAATTTGTATGCAGCGTACTTTACGATTAGGTTCAAAAGTTTTCCTGGCAATAGATTTGTCATGGAAAAACTTGAGCCGCTCCTTGTAAATTCTGGAGCTTTCATACGATTCCCTCCGCAGTTCTTCAAGTTCATTTAGATGCAATAACCGCTGCTTACCTGCTTGAGTTAGATCAGAATTAAAAGTTCGAATAGCCCAGTAAGCCCGGTGTTCCATCTCTACCCAAGCAAATGACCTTACCATAAACGCCTAGGGGAACATACGAAACGATTTAAAAGCGATCGGGTATGCTTTGAAGAAGCATCGGAAGACGGGTGACCAATGCGGTCGGGCGCCGTCTTTTCTAAAAATGTGTTTTATCTCACATTAGCTAGCTCGGCGACCATTGATGC
Source organism: Tetrastigma voinierianum (assembly GCA_016808115.1). Lineage (NCBI taxonomy): Eukaryota > Viridiplantae > Streptophyta > Magnoliopsida > Vitales > Vitaceae > Tetrastigma > Tetrastigma voinierianum. The sequence goes on from JAEQBH010002443.1 coordinate 47,162, forward strand.
GTGGGTGGTAAGCGCGTGGATACTTTATGGTGACTCCATATTTCTTTAGCATATTTTCAAAGATCGATTTTAAAAGTGAGTCCACCATCACTAATAATTGCCCGAGGCGTTCCAAAACGAGAAAAAATATGTTCCTTTATAAATTTCAAAACAACCTTATGGTCATTGATTCTCGTTGGAATTGCCTCAACCCATTTAGACACGTAGTCAACAGATAATAAAATGTGAGATACAAGAAGGGGAAAAGGCCACATGAGTCGATACCCCAACGATCCAAAATTTCAATGATTAGAATTGGGGTAAGAGGCATCATGTTTCGTTTGTGACCCCTCTAATTCAGCGGCATTGAGCCTGATTTTGCATAAATCAAGCGTAACAATCGTGGGCGATGAACGAACGAATCTTGTTGGCGGAGTTTTTCGGGCGGAGGAAATGTCCTCCACGGTAGTGGCAAAGTTAAAATCCTCTTTGCTCATCATTTAGATTTTATCTCCTCATTATTTGATCACAGATGATATTTAAATAGATATGGATCATCAAAATAGTATTTCTTAATATCATCAAGAATTTCTTTTAATTAGAGAAGTCATTGAAATTTGGAATCGCGGGTTCTTTAGGTAATTCACTATGTCGACATACCATGGAGGTAATGAACAAGAGCAAAGTTGTTCATCAGGAAAATTTATCACTATGGAGTATGCCATGGGGTTGGATGCGGAACTAATCGAGATAAGTGATCGGCAACGCATTCCTCGACCCCTTTTTATCTTTAATGGGTGAAATTTGAATTCTTGACGGAGTAAAATCCACCCCTAGTTAACCTTGGTTTCGTATCTTGCTTAGAGGAGCAAGTACTTGAGTTGCATGGTGCGTAAAGATGGTTCTGGGGGAGCTGACAATATATGGCTTTAGAGATTTTTCTGGAAGCGAAGACAACGTTTAAGAAACTCTTTTACGTAGTTTGTGTAGTTAACTGAAGAGTCTAGTGTCTTCTTAGCATAGTAAATGACAAAAGCCTTTTGTCTCCCTGCTGTCTAACCTGACCCTATGGCATAATCAACTAGCATCGCACATGATCTCGAATGGGAGGTCGGAATTGGGAACCGCATGATTGGGTGAGTGACACGGCATGTTTGAGCAACTTGAGTGTCACAAGTTTGTGACCAATGTGAAGGACATCTTTAGCAAGCAAAGTACATAAGAAATTCGGGCTATAGTACTAAGTTCTTTTATAAACCTTGATAAAAACCGGCATGGCCCGAGAATGACCTTATGTCTCCTAACACACTTAGGAGTAGGGAGGTTGGAAATTAGTTAAACTTTGGCCTTATCAACTTAGTTCATCTTTGATACAATGTGGCCTAAAACAATTCCTTGTGTTACCATGAGAAGTGACATTTCTCCCAGTTTAGCACAAGATTTTCTCTTAACACCTCTCCAAAACCACATTAAATTTTCTAAACGACTCTCGAGCAGGTCACAGCGAAATCATCCATGAAAATCTCGATATGATTTCTATCATGTCATGAAAATTCCCATCATGCATCGTTGGAAAGTTAGGGTGCATTGCCTGATCAGGCATCTTCAAAGCGAAGAGTACGAGACGAGTGAATGTAGTTTTTCTTGATCTTCCCAAGCTATCTCAATTTGATTGTACCCTGGTACCCATCAAAGAAAGCGATAAAATTCATGCCTGACTCTCTCTAACATTTGATCAACAAGCGGAAGGAAAATGGTCTTTCCTAGTGCCGCATTAAGTTTCATAATCTATGCACACCCTCCATCCTGAGGTGACACGAGTAGGAATGAGCTCATTATTTTCATTGGCAACTACTGTGACTCCAGACTTCTTAGGAACTACTTGTGTTGGACTAACCCACTTCTTATACGCAATAGGGTAGATAACCCCTATCCAAAAAGCTTTAAACTTCCTTTTCACCACCTCTTTCATTATTAGGTTTAATCGTCTACTGTGGTTGCCTAGAAGGTTTGACATCCTCTTCTAAGTGAATTCTATGTTAATGCGAGATCAAGACTAATTCCTTAATACTCTGCGATTGTCAAACCCTAAGCGATCCTATGGAGTTTCAACATTTCAAAGTTGAGTTTCTTGAGTCACGTCCTAATGAGGAAGATATGATTCTTTGGAAAAGTGTCACCGCTCCCCCTAAGAATGCATATTTAAGATGTGTTGGTAAAGGTTTTAGCTCGAGCTTAGAGTGGCTTCTCCTCAGAAGAATGATGTCTTATCCTCATTTGGCGTGAAAGGTTCAAATTTAGGTGCCCACCTGTTAACTTCAAATACATCTTTATGCTCCATTATAGAGTGGAGAAACTCTGACTCCAAAGTGGTCACTTCCTCATCCCCGGTCGGGCTGACGGACATGACTTAAGAGGATCATCATGTGAAGAAACATTATCCGAGGTATTTTTGTACCACGAGGTTGATCATATTAATTTCACACATGTCTTCTTCATCCCCATTCCTTTGATTACATTGAAAATATTCGATTAACAGTCATGTTCCCAAATAGAGAAAGTGTCATTAGGCCTCCTCCTGATATATAATGGCATTAGCGGTTGCCAGAATGGTCGACCAAGAATTCACGAGGCGGGTTCCTTGGTTCACCACGAGTGATGTCAAGCACCACAAAATCGTAAAGGTAAATTTGTCCACTTGGACCAATACATCCTTCACTATCCCTCTAGGAATTTTTCACTCAGGTCAGCTAGTTGAAGAGGTGATGTTAGTTTGGCTCTAATTCTCCACAACCTTAAGTCACATTATCTTGAATAAGGCAACAAATTAACACTTGCCCTTAAGTCAGCTAAGCATACTGACTTTGAATTTCCTACTACTATAGAAATAGCGGACTACTTGGAGTCTTTGTATTTTGGAAGCGAGTTGTTAAATTAGGGAAATGGGTGTTCAGTCATGAATGCCTCCTTGTTGACACCTAATTTCCGTTTCTGGGTGCATAAATCCTTCGAAATTTAGCATAAAGATGGGATTTGCTTAATGGCATCTAACAAGGAATGTCGATTTGACTTGTTTGAGCGGCTCATAAATCTCCGAATGGTTAGTCATTTTCTTTGAATTGCTCGATGCATGAGGGTATGGGGCGGAGGACTATGGATTGAACTTGTCTTCCTACGATTGATCATCTTTGTATCTGTATTAGGGACATGAGGTGTGTGCGATTTTCATCCTCTCACAGCTAATTCACTATGAGACTCTTGTGATGATTCCTTGGTTGGAATAGTTTGTCAATTACCTTACCACTTCGAGAAGGGTAGTAGCGGTATACGATTAGCTCAAATGTGCCTCTTTGGAACCTAAGCTTCCCACCTTTGTTTGACCTTGTGGGTTTTGGATGGAGTTGTGATGGAAGTTTCCCTTTCTCTTGTTGAAGGTTACTGTAGGCTGAAGTCGACTTGGTTACTCCCGGGATCTCCATCATTCGGAGCGGTTCGGAGTTACGTGTTAGAGTGGATTGTTGGGTTTGTACAAAGCGTATGGCCCCATATCTTCGAGACTTCTCTTATGTGGAGGTTGGTAAAAATTTTGTCAATTTTGATTCCCTTGGTTCGGTGGATGATGACCTTGATTAGAGTTTCCACTGAAATCCTTGGGGGCCTTGATTACGAAATGGGAATGGAATTTGGAAAACCTTGGTTTGGATAGTGAGGCCTTGGTTGTTTGGCGAGGTTATGTAGTCCTCCCTCATTTCTCCGGCTAAATTAGGATGCTTGCTTACCGAGTTGTAAGTTTGGTATGGGAATTGAAGGTTTCCTTTGGTAGTTAAGGGCGTTGGCTTGTTCAATTTGAATGGCTCCCTTAACTTGAGGAAGATTTGGGCAGTTAATGGTCGAGTGTGTAGGGTCATCGCATATAATGCATGGCTCATCTACAGGTCCATTTGATGCTTGAGGAGTAATTGAGGCACACCCCTAGTTACCTCATTCACCTTTTTCATCTCTGTGCCTCTAATTTCCTTGTTAAATTTGCAATTTTGGCTTGCAACTCATCATTCTCTCTTAGGTGGTGGATTCGCCACCGGGTGGATGTGCTATGCCTTTAACGATGTCTAAAGGGTGTTAGTCTCCCAAGTTCGAGCATTCTGCTATAGTGTCAAAAAGTTGAATTGCCTCCTAGCACTCTTTTCATAAATTCTCCTGCGCATCATTTGGATGTATTGTTTATTACTTAAAGACAATCCTTGATGGAAGTATGCACAAATTTGTCAACATCTAACCCATGATGAGGGATAGCATGGAGGAGATCCTTATATCTTTCCATACCGCTCAGAGGGGTTCACTGGCTTTGGAAAAGTTACGAGATTGCTCGCATGAGGGCATTAGTACGTCACGGGAGAGGAAAAACGTGAGGAATTCGTTCGCATGTTTCCCATGTAAGATTAGAATTAGGTCTGCGAGGGAATGGGAACCAGATTTTGGCCTTCTCCTTCAAAGCAAAAGGAAATAAAACCAAACAAATTATATGAAGGTAGACGGTGGAGAGGAATGTCTGCGAGACATCCTGCGAAATCCCTCATAAATGAGTAAGGGTTCTCGATTCGAACCCTTGTGGTATCACAGTGAAGGCGGATCATTTCGACTGTCGGAATTGATTCAAATCATCAGGAAGGCGAATCACAAAGAATTGGTTGTAGTCCTTTGAGGTTGTAAGTTATCGAAGGGTTCTTTCTACATTATTGAAAGATGGGGAACTCTATCTTGATTTTCTTGAAGGTTACCATTCCTCCCCTCTCATTACAGATTGTTATTGGAAGTGTAGCATTGTCCACAATATTGTTGGAGTGTGAGTCCTTGTTGGATTATCAGGATTATCCATTTTGAGGTAAAAATGTTATCTTGAGACCGCTTGGCATTATGGATTCTCGGAGTTTCTAAAGTCGAGTCTGACTAGTCGGTGTTTCTCGTTGGGCGGCTGACATACTGCTTTGATCCAGAAACACTTACTAAGATTTCTCACTAAAAACAAAAATAAAAGAAAAGTGGAGAGCGTGCGGGTGCAATGCAATTTGCAATTTACCTCTAACTCTCTTCGAGATCCAGCGGTTGGTCAGCACTCCATTGCAGCGCCAAAAATGTAGATCTGATTAATTGTGCTAATTCTATTTGGCGTAGGTGTGGTCGTCTAGCATTTATGTCTGTGAATCCACGAGTCGTCTCCTCGAGAGCGGTGCCACTTTGATCGATAGGGCTATTCCCCCTTAAAAGTATGGATTTAAAGTGTGATGTTGTGTTGTTGGTGAATAGTTGATTAAGTTTAAATGTTTTAAACTAGAAAGAAGACAATTCTTTGGGATTTTGGGGTTCCACTGTGATCAATTAAGTCCCACCTCTTATTTTATAAACTCATCTAGGAACCGTTGATAAATGGTCTTAGATGGAGGATTTGTCTTTAAATGCTATTTGGAAAATAAGATGATCGAGGTAATACTAAACACTTGTTCTCGAAATTCGCAGACATAGTTGTATTATAGTCAAGAAACCCCAGTATCAGAGCTCTAGTTAACCGTTGTCAGAATTTGCCAATGAAGGTTTTGACTCTTTCTGCTGATGATCGTATTTTTAATCCATTGAAGATCAAAAGGGATGAGGACATTATATGATGGGGTGAGTTTTCCATCGATCTGAGTGACGCAGTTGAACTCCATAAACGTATGTTGAAGATGAAGGAAACGGTCAATCTAAACAATGCAGATCTTTCCGACATAACGAATGAATGAATATGTTTAAAGCGAGTAAATATTATCTTTGAAAGGATGAATATGAATCAGAAGCTAAAATAATGAATCTTTGAGTGCTGGATCTCGCAGGTCGCTCGGGCTTCTTGGGAAAACTCTTTGTTATCTAGAACCTATTATGAGTGAAAATTCAACTTCAAGAAGTCTCTCTTCGTGTATCACTCTCTTTTGGCCTCAGGTATGGTTTTGTTTTGGACTGTTGAATGAGAGTATAAAATGCGGATGGATTCTTGAATAGATTCATAGTTCATTCATGGATGTGCAGAGTGGAGCAAGATTAAGGCAGTACTATCATATTCAATTGCTGATAGTTACAAGATGAACTTCAGTTTCTCAAGGTGTTTCATACTAATGATTTGATAAATTATCTGGATGACTTTAAAAGTTCTCTGGCAGAAAATCCTGAATTTTTGTTTAACTCAGTTCAGACTTGTGATTATGCCATCTTGACATTACTGTTCTGAACAAACATCTTGTATTGTTTAACTTTAAGACTTGCTGGTGACCTCTGAGAAAATTAAATACTGTTCTTATTGCCAAATGTGGGTAAATTGTGATTTAAATGTGCTAGATTCTATTATAATTATCACTCAAATGTGTATTCATCAGTCGTTCCCATTGATGGCGCCAATTGTAGTCTCCTGAATTTTAAATTAGATTTGGATCGTCAGACATTAACTTGCCAACATGTGCACAGCAAAACAAGCAGCGGCGGTGATGTGCGTGCCTCTCGATACTTAAGTGAATCAAAGATACGGGTAAAAAATTGATCTTTTGGTAAGAATGCCATTACCTTCGCATTTGTCATTCCTCCTTCCTTTATGGAGGAGGAAGATGATTCGATTTGCATGGAAAGTGGATGGTTCCTTCAGCGGAAGGGAAAAGCGAATTCTTCGCGGCGTCGTGACTCTTCTTAACTGATGGTCGAGTTATTTGCGACTTGTGCGCTAGAAGTATTTATTCACGCCAAAACGAGTTATGTGTATGTGTGGTAAGAGGGGGCGTCTTTAAAGCTGAGAGATCGGTCAGATGTAATAATTAGTTGGCGTAATTCTTAGAGATGGCTCAGGCTAGGAGAGGATAGAATCGGTGTTGCATCCATGAGCGGTACGGAAGGTAATACCCAGGCTGGCGCGGGTAAGGTGTTTGAGCACAGTGAATGGTAGAGGCGCTCTGGGCACAGTACCCACAATGCTCAAGAATCATCTATGAGTCTTATTTGTAACCACCATAAAGCCTTTGTTTTTGATTAAGTCAGCGTGTGGAGTGGTGATTCACGATTCTTGTTATCACCCAACAAATCCATTGTTTTTATTTGTTTCTCATAATCTTAAATTTTCAATATATCATTATTATTAGTATTTCGAGAAACCATTTTAAACAATGGTTGAAGGAATTGATGGAGTATTTTAAAGCCAACATAGTCAACCATCGAAGAGGATATTCATAACAAAACAATCATACTTGCAAGATCCTTCCTAGCATTTTCTTAATCAAAAGTATATGTACTAAGCGATAACTTTCTACTAGCTTCTTTTCTAGGATTCAAAATTGCTTGCTTAATATCTCTTTGTTTTCGAAAAGGACATCTATTAAAATGATCATGTAGATGTTTTGTCCCATTCTTACTTTCACCATCTAATTTTTCTCACAATAATTACAAATAGCCTTGTCTACCCCATCAATCCTTTGTTTTTTATAGTGGTTTCACACTATAGAAGTTAATTTTCTTTTTCCAACTCTAACTTGGTCAACACACAAATCTACAGAAGAAGAAGTTTGGTTTGAATTCTGGGAGTTGGTAATTCTTCATAATTATCTTATCCACAGGCCTTGTTGAGTGAATTAATTGAGCGTCTTAGCTTACTTAAATAAATAATAAAATGTAAAGAGATTAGAAGGCTGAGAGAACTTTAAGTCAATAAATGAACACAAATTAGAGAAAAAGCCATAAAAACATAAAAAACCAAAATTCCATAAAGTCACCACATGTTCATTTTTATTTTTCTGAGCTCCGAACATATTTGAGAAATTAAATACCATATCAACTAGTTAGTGTAGATTTCAAATCTGGGCATTCAATTTCTGTATGTTTTGTACAATTAGAATTAAGTAATAGTCGAGCCAAGTTTTACATCTAAAATTCTAGCGATAATTCCAAATCAAAACCAAACCTATCATTTTGAGGATGTGTTGAGGAGGCTCAGCTGTTGTGAGTGAGAGAGGAAGAGAAGGTCGGAGGCTGGTTCTGAATCTTCTGATTGGTGCGACGGCGCCGACGCTGGCGTGAGGAGGAGAAGGGGAGGCCGGAGGCTGGTCGTTGGCAAGCTGTTGCCGGCGTTGGTGATGTGGCTCGTGAGAAGATCTGAAGATGAGAGATGAGAGACAGAGTGAAGTGGGATTTTGATAGAGAATATGAGAATGACCGATGAGAGAGGGTAAGAGTGAGGAGGAGATTGAGTCTTTGAGAGACGAGAGACAAAGTGAAGACTGAAGAGAGAGAGTCGATAGGCTGAAAGTGAAAGAGGGTCAACCATCACAAAAATCGACAAATAAAGGGTTTCCCGTAAAAACAACAGATGAGAACTCCCTCTTCGTATTTTATTCAGCACTCTCAGCAACCAAACATAGAATTATAACAAATAAAGATCAAAGGCCGCGTACAAGAACATCCATTTCTCAAAAAAAAAAAAAAACACACAAAATGATTTAAGAATCAAAATAAATGAAAGATTTTGAGTCAAAAGCAGATAATTTTTCCATCTAAGTAAAAGCCTAAAAGCACTGAATAAAGCGATCGCGGGAAATGCACCGACAGATTTGTAGATTACGTATAGAAAAACTAGAAATGAAAAAATGAAAAAGAAAGAGAGAAAATTATATATATATGAAGAGAGAGAGAGAGAGAGAGAGAGGGAGAGAGAGAGAGAGAAAGGACTTACAGAGACAATAAAACCTGCAGACGTATTGTGGGGGTTAGGAAGGTAGAGGAAAACGAGTAATGGGGGGAGGGAGAAGAGAGAAAACAAGGGAGGAGGAAGATGGGGAAGGGAAGGGAAGGGGGGTTAAGGAGGCGTAAGGACAGAGAGGTTGCGTATTAGGTTGGCCACATATTTTCCATTTTCATACATTTGTATAAAAGTAAAAACAAATAATAATTATATATATATATATATATATATATATATATATATATATATATATATATATATATATATATATATATATATATATATATATATATATATAAACAGGCGGGGATAGTATTCCCAGGCCTTATCAACAGATTATGCGGGGAATCCCTGGCTCGTTAGGGAGAGACCCGTTGGGCGCGGGTCGGGGCAAATTGCCATGCCTATATATGACACTATTAATTATGGTAGTGCCCATGATTATTAAGATAATTAGTATATTTTATTAAAATAGTATCTAAATATTACCTATAATACCCATAATAAAAAAATAAAATAAAATAAGAGGGGTTGCAATTTCTCAAAGTTGGGAGGGGCTCTTGATTAATATATGAATGTTTTTCTATAATGAGATTTTCCCTACACAATCCTAACCTTCTTCATCATTTTTTTCTTTCTCAAGGAGATGAGAGACGAATCAGGGTTTCAAAGAGAGTGACTTCAAGCTTCAAGAAACATAAACTCCAAATAAGTATTCTTTTTCACTCTTGATACTTAGTAGTTAAGATTTTCAAATATTTAGATTTACAAGCCTAGGGTTTTTTAAAACTTGAAAATAGGAAACCCTATAAGTGATTAGGATGTACATGGGGAAGAAACTTGATTAAGGTTTGATGTTTAATGTATTTGGGCAAATTCTTATTATTGGAAACTTATATTTGAAAACCTAAGATTACCTAAACTTTCAAGTATGAAACCCTAGGAATGTAGGAAACCCTGAGAATTTGTATTTGATGTATTTTGGTAGTTTTTGGATTAGTAAACTTTTGATTTGAAACCTTAGAGGATTTCCTGCAAGTTACAAAGAACCACTTGTTCATAAATTTTTTTAGAATTTCAACAAAAAACCATGTTTTATGGTAAAATCCATAATTTTTTGGATTTAAGAAATTGATAGAATTGGAAAGTAGGTGATGTTGAGACTCTTGTGGAAAATTGTATAATTTATTTGAAATTCTCAAGCTAAATAAATTTTGAGATTTTAGATTTAAATATTTTGGTTCCTATAAAAGAAAATTATGAAATTATTATTATTTTTGTTTAATAGGATGTTACTCATATTATTCAGGTGATTTGTGACTCCTTGAGACTTCTTGGTTTTTGCTAGTACTTTGGAATACCGGGTAAGAAAGATTAATGTAACTTTTCATATCAAACAAAATATTTTGTTAGTATATGTGGATATGAGTTTCGGAATTTTCTAGTTATTTAAATCACATGCATTTAACAAATATGTGTTTTGTATGAAAAATAGATTTTAGAATATTTACGGCAAAGATTGGAAGTTATGGAGATATGCTTTTGTGTTATTGGAAAATTATAAACATGAAAAAATATTTTATTTTGGTTTATATGATCCATGTCAATTGATATAAACTTGATAAATATGACCCGTGTCAATGGGTATAAACTTGACAAATATGGTCTCAGTCAATGAGTTCTAGTAGTTGATAAAATGATCATCGTTAACGGGTTATAATAATTGATATTTTATTTGAAATAAATACTTTTGAAAATCACGAGTTTATTGTTTTTTTTTTTTTTTTTTTGGTGGATTGACTATGATATAGAATTGTTTGAGAAATACAAAATATGATGAATATTAGTTTGACATATATTTGTCTCTTATTTTATTGTATTCAAGGATTTTATGGGATTTTTTAGGAAAAGAAAAATATGTTATATCTCAAATTTTGAAAATTTTAAGGTATTGATCCATGAAAATGTATTAAAATTATTTATTGAGGCTTTAGATTTCAGCTCATTTGATGATCGTTTCCAGGTGCCTTAAAACTTGCGAGAAGTGATGTTAGGGTAAACAAATATGAGAATTGAGAAATAAAAATATTTTGTTGGAAGAGCAAAATTATTAAGGAATTTCTTTTATTGTTTTGGAATTGAATGTTTGTAAATTTTTATTTGAAGGATTTATATTGCTAAAATGTTATGTTTTGAAGATGCCATTTATAAGTATGGTTTTAGAGTCATATATGTGAATTGATAATAATACCCTTAATTTAAAGTTGGGGTATTATGTTATCAGACCTGAAACATAATTATTTCATACGAAATCGAATTATATATTTGAAGGTTTACACTTATTTAAATATAGAATTTGAATAATTTTTATTTTATTGATATTTTTACCAAAAAACCTATCAATATTTATCACTGTCGGCCTGATTCCATGATTTTCCCGCTCAAAGATATTGAATTACGCAGAATTCACAAGCCAACCACTTCATTACCTTTTATTAGTTTAAAAGGCCTTGACTGTTCTATAAAGTCAAGATTCTGATGAAGCGTATTTAGTATTTTCCTTCTATAATCTTAAATTCCTTTCACAATTAAACACACTTACTTCGTTTAAAAAAAAAAAAAATCGGATTTTATTAATTTTAAAATTATACGTTTCTCGAAGGTGCAAATATAATTACAAGCGAGATAGTTTATATTTATTTTAGTAAATTGTATTTTTTTTTGGAAAGGTTTAGTAAATTGTATTTAAAAATATGATTAATTAATGTTTAGATGGAAGACAGCATAGAAGCAGTGGTCAATGGTCAACAGAAGTACTAGGGAGAGGAAAGCGTAGGCCGGCTGACAAATCTGCAGGTCTCGGGCGAAAGACCCAACAGCGGATGTGGGAGACACGCGCCGTAAGCAGACCTTGATTTCATGAAACATCCGCAAGAATTGGCCGTCACTCTAAACAAAGGGCCGACTTCTTGTCCATGTTTCAGAAGGAAACAGCTTTTGTCCCTCCCTCTCAATTCATTAGGTTTTTTTTTTCTGGAAAGTGTAAAAAGCCCGCGTTTTTTTCTGGGTATTTTCATGGCTCCTTCTCTGAGAGAGACACTGTTGTAGAGGGGGAGAGAGGGAGACACTCACACACAGTGATTCAGAAAACATGGGTGCTCTTGCTCCTATCACGCCATGGAAACCTGAAGATGATCTTTTGTTAAAGAACGCTGTTGAGGTAAGCGTTTTTTTTTTTTTTTTACTTTTTTTTGAATACACTTTACTCATGTCATTTTCTTCAATAGTTTTCAAAGATTCCGTCTCTTTCTTTACCCGATTTTACAACCCGGTACCCTTTTTTTTCACGCTAGAATGCTTCTTTTTAAATTTTATTTTTCTAATTTTTGTATTTTTATGTTTGAAGTTTAAACTTGGGCTAGCAACTGAAATTTTTTTGGTTTTATATTTTGAAGAATAGGAGAAATCGATTCCTTTGTCTGGCGTTGCAGAGTGTGTTCTTCTGCTATGGGTGTGCTTCATGTCGGGGTACTCTTTTTAGGGGTTGGAGTTCTTGGTTCTTTGGGTTAGAGAACAAACTTTGAGAAAGATAGGGCTTTTCAAAATTGGGGTATAATGCTATTAGTATGATTAGTTTATGGAAGTTTTGGGGTGTGGGCTTCCCCTCATTCAGTGGCGTTAGTTATGTTTGAGATCTTGGGCCAGCGGGTCAGTTTTCCTAAACCCATTTTTTTAGCTAAGCATGAGCTTTGGGAGTGTCATACTTAGGGAATACATAGAGAATCCTGAAACTAATTGCATGATGTCCTGCCTCTAGGAAACGTAGATGTTAAGTTAGGTTCACAAGTCATCTCAGGTGTCATGTAGGGATAGAGCAGGTTTGACTCAGTATCATTTTTAACTAAAAAAAAGCAGGTTTCTACTTTCTAGTTGGTTAGAATGTCTTATGCGAAGTAATGATGTTTTGGAGTGTGAACGGAAGATCAGAAGATGTCTTGATAAATTAATGTTTCTGACATGCACGCCTACATGATTTTTGTTTTTGAAAAATTGAAACAATATGCAACATTTTGGGTTGAAACCTAACCAAGATTGTAAGTTCTATTATGATTCTATATGAACTCATGATTCACATTTTGACATTGCATTTGATATGAGGCATGAGGTGCTGGACCTGTAAAATTCCAAAATTTTGATCCTAGACATGGTTGTTTCCATTTTCTGATGAATGAACTATATTTCAAATGTTTATTTACACGTATGTTCACTTTTTAATTAAAAATCTAGAGTGAAGTATTGAGAAGAAAATGCTCTAAAATAGAAGAGAAGGAACGGCTTCTTAATAGGCTCTGCTTGACATAGTGAAATACATGCTTTGGAGGTGATTAAATGTGGACAGTTTATAAGCCTCCAAACCAGTTTTCTGACACGTGTAAGCAGAAGTGTCCTGCCCCAGCATGTATGGCATAATTAATCCTGCTGACATGTGTTTGACATGCCCATTATCAATGGGGGAGAAAGAGGTAATCCTCTTTCACATCACAAACCAGTTCACTTTTATTATTTTTATTTTCAAAGTTATAACTTGTAAGGCATGAGACATAAGGGTGGTGTCATACTAATCACAGATTGTTCCTTTATTTTCTTTTAAAAGTTATAACTTGTAAGAATATGATATGTTCATAAGGAATGGTGTGTTCAGTGGCAAAGTCTTATGAGAACAATTGGATCTTTGAGCAATTCAGGGTTTAAGCTTTTAGCTTGGAAGCATGCAGGTTTTTCATTTAATGAGTTTTACATCGCAAAAAAATGGAGGAAAAGAAGGTATGGGAGAAATACTGCAGGTTATATCATGGTACATCACAGTCTATTCTTGAATTCCAGTTTGTTAAATCTTTTACGGCTTTGTTTTGTTAGTGCTAATGATAAAGGCTTAATCACTAGGGTACAGGGATTGAAAAATTGATTCCACATCAGTGAAATGATCCTGTTGTATCCAGCCAATTATGATTTGTGGGATATGCCTTTCCTGTTAAGGCCCAACAGAGTCTGTTTGGAGAATGAGGACATTATGAAACAACTTTTAATGATCAACTATGGCCTTAAAATTCGTAAATAGAAATGTTACCTTGAAAGTGTTTTATGAATAAGAAATAGTGTGGTTGAGACACTGTCATGCTAGTTTAAAAAAAAAAAAGAAGTAAAATACTTGTAGTGATCTTGCTAGATTCCCAGCTAGCTAGTAGAAGATTGAAAAGCAAAACCTAAAAACATAGTAGAAAATGTCAAATTTCAAACTTATAGATGAAAATTCTGTGTTTGATTTGTGTGACGTTCAAGAATGTCACATTAAATGGTTTGTGTGATGTTCAAGAATGTTACATTAAGTGGTTTCTAAGTATAGGATGGAAACCTTAATGTGAAGGAATGAACCTTAATAATCTCTCATCTGGGTGAGCACATGAGAAACCCATAAATGCCTAATGATTGCAAACCAATAAAAATTGACAATCCTCCTTTGGTTGGTTGCTATTTGTTTGCTTGTTTCTTTTCTGATTTGTTGGAAATAAATGGGACCGAAAGGAAAATGAGAAAAGAGCTTGGGATCACTAATGGCCTATTAGTTTAATTTTATGGGCATTGTGAGACCTCGATTGAAGTTTGAAGGTTTGTACTCATACGAAAATTTTTGTTTTTTAGATTGATAACTCCTTGTAAACATTAGTGACATGGGTTGTGGTAATGCTTTGTAAAGATTTTTGGGTTGGGTTAGATTGGGTTCTTGTAATCATGTGACACTCAATAAGAAAATAAAATTTGTAGGTTTGTGAAAGCATTGAATTGACATTGTATAAGCATTTGTAAAACTAGAAATTACATTTAAGTTGTTGGGAGGAAGTGATTGTATTTTTTTTGTTTTGTACTATTTAGGTAATTTTATTTTTGTATTATATCATGACTTTTTTTTGGATTTGCAAATAAATTAAAGTGTCTAAGGTCATGGATTTTATTATGAAAAACCTCCTAAACAAATGGATCGGATTGAAATTTAAGTGAAACCAAACTTTGAGTATTAATTATAATTTTAATTGCTTTCTATTTTCCAACACCAATTGGCTGTTATGAAATGGAAGGCCCCTTGGTCGTTTTCTTGTATATATTGTGGTCGGTTTAGATTCTCAAGCCTATTGAACTAGAATGGGTTGGGTTGATTTATGAATTAGGTTTGGGATGTGGTGAAAGGCTTGTTATTGCCACCCTACTTTGGCAATGTATAACTGAAAAGAGACTGAATCGCAAAATTGCCTCCCAACTTTAACAGTGTGTAACTCATCAGAACTCCCTATAGAGTTGCCACCTATGCTTCTAGCATTGCATGATGCCACGTTCCAACTTTGAGACAAGGAGGTCAATTCTTGAAGAGTTCATTATCAAGTCATCTTTTCAACTTATATTGATACTGTAAAATATTTTTCTATTAATGATATGAATTTGCTACTCATTCTTCACCCTTAGGTTCCAGTTTGTAAAGATTCCTTAAAAAGAGTTCCTACTAATTCAATTTCTGATGAGGCTATTGCAAGTTATTCCATTTGATGAGACAATAATATTTATTTTAGATACCTCTTTCAATTTCTAATGATGCTATTGCAAGTCTTTCCATATGATGAGACAATAACATTGATTTTTGTTTTAATCAAATTTTATCATTATTATTTCATCTCTCCCCTTTGTTACACCATTTCTTGGTTATTTTGTATTTCTCTGGTATCATAAATTACAGGCTTTTAGCCTATAAAGAAAATAGAGCTTTCTAGACCTTCATTTTTTATTCTGGGATGAGCATGACGTAAGCCAAAATGTAGTCCTTGTTTCAATTTATGGTGTTTATGCCCATATAATAGAAGCATCATGGCCTTTTACTTTTAAATGATTAGTGCATTGGTGCTATTTTTACAAACAGTATCTACCCAAGTATCACCCTTCATTAAAAGGAAAAACACCTTATCTTGTCAAGTGTTGCTCAAGTTCTAAGGCTCGTATGCTTTCTAGATTTTGGGAATGGATATATGATAGTGTGAATTTGATTGGTGGTTCTTTTTACTTTGTAAGTATGACTTTTTTTTTTGTATTTTTAGGCATTGGTGATGTGATTGGGCTGTCTTTCAAGATTGTTGTTAAACCCTCCTGTGGTATGGAGTCAAATGCTGGAAAATGAATTTAAAATGAATAATGCTATTTGGAAGTTCAACGTATGGTTCCAGTTATTCATGTGCTTAGATCTTTGGCTAAACTGAGACTTTGTGACGTCTTAGGAAGTCCCGTTTTGTAGCGATGGATGCCAATTCATCACATTTATAGTATTAACTAATTTCTGCATATATGTAGGAATAGTTCACATTATCACAGTGAACCTTGAAAAGAAAAAGAGTTTGTATCGAATAAAATATATATGTGGACTTTCTTACTTATATAAAAAAAATTTATATATGTGGACTTTCTTTGTATTAGAACTGTAGTTATAAATATGAAATACTGTTCATGTTTTTATAGGTTAAAAACAAAGCGTGAGAGCATCTTCAAGCGATTCTCCATTTTGACTCCATCTCATATTTGGAGATTTATGCGCACTCAACCATCCTCCATTTCCATCTCCATATTTGGAGATGTGAATAGTAACTATTATTTCCCTTTTATTTTAATATTATATTACCATTCTCATAATAATAAAAATAATTATTTTAATAATATTTTTGCAAAAGCATATTTTGTTTTTAAGATATGTTATTTTTATTATTATTATTTTATTAAATTTGAATTATTTTCCATTACCATTTTAATAAATTTGAATAATTTAATATTTTTTTTTATTATTATTTTGATAATGATATAGTACATTTTTATTTATATTGTAAATATAAAGCATTTTGATTTTAGTTAACTAATTCAATAATTTCTTGGAAATAAAAATACAACTTCAAATTGAAAATAAAAAAGAACATAGAGATTACTTCATATGATGTTTTGTATCATTTACTAAAACTAATACATTTGAGCTACAAGAAACAAGGAATTAGAGTACAATACTTGAAATCATTGAGATATTCAAAAGACGAGGAGAAAAGAAAAGAGATGAATGGTTTATTGAAATGACGGAGTCGAGAGAAACATTCTTAATTGTTGATCTTTACAAGCTAAATATGAATGCAACAAATATGAGTTGGAACGTAAAAGACAAGAAAAATAAATTATGGAAAAAAATTGAGATTATTGAAAAAATGACTCGTAAATCCCAAGCAAGTGGATCAAGTGGTCATAATTATGATAATTTTAGTAATTTTAATGAATATGACGGTGGAAATGATTGAGGTGATATATCACCGTATTAGTTTTTATATTGTATTTTTATCATTTAGTTAATGTGATTTTATTATGTAGCTTTTATTAATGTTGTTTTATTTTCTAATGTAATATGGTGCTCTATAATATAATATTTATTAGTTTAAAAATGCATTTTTAGGTTTTAATATATTTTTATTTATTAGATTTTATTTTATTTAATATAATTCCTTTATGTTTTAAATTAAAAAAAAAAAAATTTCATATATCATATTTCTAAAAATATTCTAATTTGATAAACTAAAGATTTGAAGAATGAATACTGATTTGGAGTTAAAAATGGAGATTGATGGTTAGAGTTGGAACTCCAAAAAGTGGGCCCCATCCCAAATATGAAGAAGATGTCAATTTGGAGTTGGAAATGGAGATTTGTAGTTGGAGATGCTCTTAATGGTATTTCTGTTCATGCTTTGTTGAACTCTTTATTTGATCTCACCTAGTGTTTCTTCTACTTGATGAAGGTTAGAGAGGGAGGATTTATGATATTCTAATATTATTTGTATTACATGGGTGTAAGTGATGAATAATTGGTTATGGAATTATGTAAATGTAAATGCTGAAAAGAAAAAAGTTTGTTCATCTCTACTTTGAAATGCTTGCGTAGGAAGTCAACTATCAAAAAAAAAAAAAAAAGAAGAAAAGAAGAAAAGAAGAAAAGAAATGCTTGCATAGGAAGTGTTAATTCTGCAAGGGTTGAATCAACTTGGTAATCGACTTTCTTAGAATCATGTCTGTTAATGGGGCAGCTTTAGATCGTACATAGGAAGCTGTATTGCCACAAAAAGGCTAGCACAACTCTAGAAAGGATTTTTAACCATGTTTTTAACAAAGGAAATTATTTATTACTCCATTCTACTACTAGTTCTGGGTTTAGTAGGGCACCCATTGTTCTATTGAAACCACATGTATATCTGTTAAGTATTATCTTTGTGACTATTTGTCCATTATAATATTTTTATATACATCAATAAATTATAGATATATCATTTTCTATCCTATTAGTTCTGAGTTTGAGTACCAGGGATCACATTATTATCTTGAAATCATGTTTATATCAATTCGTATTAGCTTTTTGTAACTTGCTTTATTTAGTCGTAAAAAGTTAATGATCTATAGAAACAAATCCCTTTGGATGTTGATATTGACATTTAAGTTATGATTAAAGATAGACCACCAAGATTTTTTTTTTTATTGCTGTAATTTTAATTTTAAAGAGACTTGAAAGTAGAAAGCCTTGAGTGGTGGTGGCGGCTTCTAGCTTGATTACTAGCACTGGGAACTGGATTTACATTGCAGGGTTTAGTGATTTGATGATCCCATATCTTCTTTCTTTTCTATACCCATTTCTTCTCCAAAAAAAAAAGACAAAAGAAAAGGAGAAAAAGAAAATTAGTGATCCCAACCTGATTGACTACACTTTGTGTATTTATAATTCACTTCCCCAATTGCTAGATATCAGTGGTATTCATGTATTTGTGTAAATGGGTGGGAGTGCAATAGTGATTTATCATTTAAGATTTAAATAATTTTGTCTTGCCATGATTGTCCAATAACTTATGGTAGTCTATTAGTATAAATGGAAGGAGAACATGAAAATGAAAAATGCTTATGGTTCTTCTCTCTTTCTCTCTCTCTCTCTCTCTCTCTCTCACTTTCTTTCCTAGCGTAATAGATGCATAAAAAACAAATGGAGGCCTTGAACAAATTGAATATAGAAATTAAAATCTGTTGTCTTGTCAACAAAGCCAGTAGTCTAGTGAAGAGATTGTTGTGGTTACATTAGTCGAATCTAAAGAGAAACCTGGTTAAAATAACAATGGTCATTTGTTAGAAAACTTTTATGATGGGAGATGGGTTGTGCTGGTCCTTTTCAAGGTTGCAAAGGTTTCATAGAGAACATGGGCATTTCAGCATACTTTGTCGTGTTCACAGTCTAATGCTTTCTTAATTATACTCAATATTTTGTATTTTCCTCAGTATATTTCTTTTCTGTTTTATCACTTCTGAAGAAAATGATATGATGTCATACACTCTATAGGGTGAGACATTTCTAATTCTTTTTTGAGTTACTGCTGGATTTGCATAGTAGAGCTTTGGACAAGAGGCTGAGAACAGTGTGGAGGATTTCCTCTCTTTGCTTGTTTTGGTGCATTTTAAGTGGCAGCTATGAGACAATTTTTAAGGAGAATGTCCACTTAGATTAGTTACTGAAAGGAGCTTCCCTCAGAAACCCCTTTTCATTGGTTAGGGTTCCCCTCAGGGGCATCAGGCATGATATGAATTTTGTTTTGATTTTGTTGATGGCTTGAGCAAGGGTAGGGTTTGAAACCCTTGTTTCTTTTCTATCATTCTTTTTTGTGGTTCACATGCTCAGTGTACCTTCGCTGAATTTTGGTTGAACCCATTTTTGTTAGCTGGCCTTTAATATATTTGTTTTCCTATGCGAATTGTCTTTTAGTTCATAAGCTAATTCTTGATGGAGTGCTTGTGTTGTCATTTGATATTTTACAATAGTTTTGGTTTGTGTTTCAAAATTTTGAAGAAAAATGGCAGTTTTGTAATAATGAAGTAATTTGAGACATCATACCAAAAGCTTAAATTTTCATGTTGCTATTTAGAGAACTCGTGTTTTGGAGTATTACACTTGATTGTTGGGATATTATTCACTACCTGTTGTCTATTGACTGTTGTAGAGGGCTGATCATTGCAAGGATATGCTGCTTTATAAAAGGAATATAGCCTTGTTGATCAATATAACTCAAATCCCGCTCATATACTTTATGAGCATTTTATATTTGACTGGATAACATCCAAGAAGAGTCAAATGGTATCTTTGATGGCAGTATCCTTGGCTGATTTTTTACTGTTCTGTATCAATTAACCATTTGAGGCTACCCAGTTCATTTTAATCATTTTTTCCATTGTTATATGCACCATTCTACTAGAAGTTTGACAAAATAATTCAGAAGCAAAATAAGCTGTATATTCCTGAATCTCAGATGGACGTTATTGGGACATCGGATTCCTTCATACTATGAAAGTAAACTGGGTTTTTTTTCTGCTCTGTAATCTGTGGTTTTTTTTTTTGGGGGCAATTCCCCACTGGATTTGCAGGCTGGTGCATCATTGGAATCACTTGCTAAAGGAGCAGTGCAATTTTCTCGACGATTTACAGTTCGAGAACTGCAAGATCGGTGGCATTCTCTCCTCTATGATCCCGTTCTTTCTGGAGAAGCTTCTGCTCGCATGATTGAATTTGAGTGTTCTGCTTCAACTCTTCATTGAAATTTAATAAATTTGGAAATCAAAAGAAAACAAATATGTATTCTGAAGAAAAGCTGAATGTTATTAGTTGCTTCCCTATGCCATGTAAAGAGATCTCATAATAAGCCTTTTAACTCTATGGATCTAAGTTTTCTGGTTGCACCCAGTAATAGTAATTGTGTAGGAAATGAAGATGAGCCTATATCTGCAAATTACATACTTGAAGTTCCGATTTCAAATCATTTCGGAACACAGGAACCAAGCTTGGATATCATGCATTGTGCTTATAAATGGTGGATAGTAAACTGCCAGTGTTACTGGAACCAGTGCCCATGGATTGCATGCAGCAGTCCGGAATCCTGTGAATGGGGATCTTCCTATTGAGCAAAATTCAATACATGAAGAGATTCCTCAAGTGCGTGAAGAAAACTTGCCTCATACTGGGAATTGCTCTGGGATTGATGAATTGGATCAGCCAAAAGAATTGCTCGCCTGCGACCTATTTGAAACTGATGATTTAGAGGCAAAACCTCCTACTTTTGACCTAATTAATAGTGATCTTGGTAATGTGTGCTCTGAATTTGGAGGAAATCAGACCTTCAACTTGCCAGGTTCAGATTGTGATGCTTCGTTTGACAATTTAGAGTATTCATCTCCACTTCCTGGGATGCCAATCTGGGACACAGTTGAGAATTATCTCAGACCCAGCTATTCCAGTTGATGCAAGCCTTGGGAAAAAAGATCACCACTCAGAAGATCCATTTGTAATTCCTGACCATGGTCATGCTGAGATCAATAGTGTATCTGGATATGATGTTTCCTCAGAAGCCCAAGTTGAAAAGAAGCCAGTGCTGTGTGATCAATTGAACAATTCTAGCCCAGATGGTTATTTAGTTGAATTATCCAGTAGTCTTTTGGACTTTCCCAATGATGAACTCCTTTTCATGGATGTTGATGGAAAAGATATAATTGATAAATCTTACTATGATGGTTTGAATTCACTTATTAGTTCTCCAGGCTAACAGTAATCAAAGATCTGTCACGACATAGCGATTCAGAGCATCCATTAGGTCAGATGCTTATCTAGTGATCCTCAGGGTGCCTGTCCTAGAGACTAGATAACAATGGAAACCTTCAATTGTGGTGATGGACACTGGTGCAATCCAGAGGCACAAACACTATCTTCTGTGGTGGATTCAAACCCTCAATTTCACAGGATGTCAATGGAGTTATTGCTCATTAAACACTGAGGACCCAGATATTCCATGCAATGATGATGTTTACTAATCAGTTTCCCTTGTCATCTCTTCCATCTGCAGCCCAACTAAGTTTCCATGAAGCCCAATAATCAAGCTTCTTCATCTGTCAGGATTTCACAAACAATCAAAAGAGTAGTGAAAGATGCCCAAGCCTGTAAGAAGAGAACTGAAAAGCCCTGGGCGATCTCATGTATCTTCCCAGATGATAGGATCACAGGCATTGACCAAAACAGGTCTAAACCATACAGTTGGTGATTGTGACAGTAAATTTGAATTGACTGAAAGCAATTCCAAACATGGGGCATTGAGAAATTCAAGCCTCAATCCAGCTAGTGTTAAAGCACATTATATCTTCCTAAAATGCTGAAGGAAGAGAGTAGAGGTGACAGCAAGGCAGATAAGCTACAGCTCAACTGATTCTCCTGTTGATAAGCCAGGTCATGGTTCTGAAAGTAGAGTTGAAGCTATCTGCAGACAAATGCTTGTGGCATTAAACAGGAAATAGATGCTCTATCTGCAGCTCAGATATAAGCATTAGATTTTGCTTCTGGATCCAGTAGTGAATCCACTCATCACCTGATCAGAGCAACCTATTGAGAGTGATGATGAGATACCATATGTTTCTGATATTGAAGCCATGGTACATGTTAAATATGAACCTGTTAGTTTGATAGGCAATTGTTCTGTTCCCCCTTTTGGACTTGTTTGTCACCGCTTCTCTTGCTTCCTTGGTTTTTTTGGCAGATACTTGATATGGATTTGGATCCAGATGACCAAGAGTATTGCTGTGAGGAAGGTAAATCTTGGTCTAGCTCTAATTCTTTCAATGAAGAAGATAATACTGAATAAAATGAAAGAGATGCATTATGCCTGATTATTGTTATGTTAATGGGTTTCCTGTTTCATGAATCTTGTAGATAACATAGTAGCTGTTTGTAAGATTGCTTTCTGTTGTATTCCACCACAAGATAAAACTTCATAAATTTTCTAGAACATAATTTTAATTTTCCAACAATGAACGTAGAGTATGGGGCAAAATGGAAAATATTAAATAATGGGATTTAGGTAATTCTCCTTTTTCTTTCTCTCCTTTTCTTTTCTTTTCTTTTTTTTTTTTTTGAATTTTGTTGGGGTTGGAGATAAATGTAATGTATAAACTGGGTAAAGCATCAAATAAGATACTCTTATACTGACTTTCATTGAATGGGGTTTTTTTTTTCCTGATTCAAGCAAAGCCCTCGACAATATGAATGAAAATCTGCAATCACTTACAAGTACTAATTAATGGATGACTAACTTATGATGATCCGCTGCAGAGAATGTTTAATATTAGAACTTGTTCTGTCATAGGAGCAAGTTCGAAGACTAGAATGCTAAATGAAGAAAATTACAAATAGCTGATATATGAGATATTTGTAGTGTTTATGTTATTTTGTGCCAGAGCATGAAATTTTTATCATAATGTATTGATCAAACTTACATGATTCATATTCTGAATCCAGGCTTATATGATGCATCCAGTCACTACTATTGTGAGCATCCATGTAGCTTATGTTTCTTGTTAATTTTATATGATCTAATTTATAACATTTAGATTTTGAAAAAAAAGCTTTGTTGAGTTAGGTACAACTTACCAGTGCAATTCTTGAACTAGTGTAAATTAATTTTTTGTATATATTATACAATTTTCAGTTAGTTTCTTTTGATCTCTGTTTGATCACAAGATATCAGTACGAGAACACTAAGAAGGCTATCATAAGGCACAAGGCAAGGTGTTCATTCTTATATACAAGAACCACTTGCAAACCATGGGGCATTGCTGTTTTTATATGGACGCCATTCAAAGCATTATATTAAGAAACCAGAGGTATTTCAACCCAACAAAGCCATAGAATATTTGGGAATAGGTGCAATGATTATTTGGGAATAGGGACAATGGTCATGTTTTGTTGGATTCCTTTATGTTAAATGGGTTGCTTAAGGGTGGTACTACCTACTTGAACCACCGAACTTACAATTTATGGGTTTGAGTTAAGTATAATCGTGTTTGGGTCAAATTCATGTTGACCTGCATAACCCGTTTAATAAACGGGTTATATTCGTGTCAATCCACATTACATGAATTTGACATGTATTGACCCGTTTAATTATTATGTTAATTAATATTTAACCTAGATTAACCTATTATATATATTATTTGTGTTAAATATTGATGAAATGAATTCCCATAATTCATATTATTATTTTAAATTATCAAATTAAAAAATGGATTACACGTGTCTAATCGTGTTACACGATTACTAATTAGGTCTTGTTTGAATTTGGTATTTCTAACCCGTTTATTATTTGTGTTGTGTTCAGGTTAGCGAATACTGTAGAAAACCTATTATTGACACGATCCGTGAACTAGAATTGCCACCCCTATTTATTTACTAGTGAGCTGTAAACTGCTTGTTCTTTAAAGTTTTGTTTTAGGAGTGGATCTAGTTGCTATGGAAACTATGGTTCAAAATTGTTGTATCTGTCATTGGCTGAGGTCTTGAGATGCAAAATATTTTCAACCATTAAAAAGTGATACTGAAATCACCTACAATAATATAAAAATCAGTTTTTCTATCAAATATGTTATAAATAAAACCATTATAAAATACATGGTTCTTTATTATTTTTATGTTCATTTTTGAATAAATAAAATTTAAAAAATTAATATATTTCATAGACTATTCTATCATTCATTTTTAATTATTGTATTGATTTGTATCTTAATTATTTCATTTTAACTTTGATATTTATTATCATTTCATATAATTCCAAATACTCAGATAAAAAAACTCTCCCCTGTTTTGGTAAAAAAAAGTCTCTCTCCCATTTCTCTACAATTCATCCATTTCTTTGGAAGTTACGCATTTCATCTTCTTTGAACCCTGATAGAAAATTTTTATTAGCACAGTTAAAAAATGTGACAAAACTCTGAAAAGCTTGGTTACATGCACGAGTGTATAGGGCTGCTCTGGACCCAGTTTCTTTAGGCTCCTGCTCATGGCTGGGTCAGGTTTTTTCCCATTCAGTCTGGCTCCTTCGACATTTCTTAAGGCCTTGGGTTGGTGGCTTATTTTTGAGTCTCATTGACCAGCCCTAACCCTTTACTTCTAAAATGGATCTGAAGTAGGCATGGCAGTTAATGAAGGAGGGGACCAGCCCTAAGTGGTAGCTCAGTTGGTCTAAGGCTTTGGGGTTAACTCAATGGTCACCAGTTGAATCCCCTTAAGGAAGTTGGAGTTTCTCGGCCGTGCCGGGCGCAGGATTAATTCGGTGTGCGTCATTTGGCGAGCAATCCACACGGTTGTCAAGAAAAACAAAAAGAAAAAAGAAAAATGAGGAGGGGTCGGACCTCTGGCCCAGGTCAGGCCTGCTTGGCCAGGACTGTGTTTTTGGTCCACATGACCAAAAAACAACCTTATTACATGGAAACTTTTGGGATATCATGTAGAACTCATTTATATTTAAAAAAACCCCTTAATGATGTGCAAATTCATCGTCACTTACCTTGTGCTTATCCCATGGACCTTAATTCCCAAGTTGGCCGCTATTTTTATCCGGTCTTATATTAGGATGCAAGCTGATGGAAAATTATGGTGCAGCTGTGCTTAGTTATCTGATTATTGGTTGATGCTGTTTTTGAAATCAATGATATGGAATAGTTAGATGATTTGAATGGAGTTTGTACCTCTTTGATACAAATGTTGTTACCTGTTCTTAGACTAGTGAGATGTTAGTGTTGACATTGACTTGGGAAGAGAAGGGTGTGCAAATAAAATCTCACGTCGGCAGGTAAGATTATTTGGTCACTTTAATCTTTGTAAACATGGTAGGAACAATGTTTAATATGTTTCCTCTAATACATCAATGAAAAGATTTTTCCACATCTTTTTCTTTCCTTGTTGACATTTTCTCCACATGTCTATAATATCATGCCTTCGTTCAAAGAAGTGGCAAAAGTACCATGAGTGAACAAATATCAGAGGATCCAACAAGAGATGCCCCATTCCACATCGCATTACATCTCCAGTGATGTTTGTCCTACGAAAAGGGGGTTTAGCCCTTTTCATAGGAGTAAGGGCCTCAAGACAAATATATTATAATACCGTGACTCTATGAACAGAATTTCCCCTCAAAATTTGCTGTAACTTTGTGCATTTGCTTGTGGTTTGTCAAATATTAGGTGAGCTAGACAGGTGGTAGTGTCTGTTTTGTAATTTGCCTTAGAGTGGAAGCATCAAAACAGAAAACTTTAACAGACTGTATAATCTTCAGAATGAGGATTTATCATTAGTGATGATGAAGCGTTTTAGATCCCACAATGGTGTTGAAGTTTTAAAAAAGGCTGAAGCTGCACTCAAATATCCACAATGGTGATGACTGGAATGCTAGTTAATTTCAGCTTCCATCATTGGTAGTTTCTACTTAATTATGTTATTTCTTTGATTGATGATAATCAGATATTCAGATATTCTTAACAGATTTTAGTTACTTCCAGAATGACATTTATTGCCATGTTATTTTTTTACTAATTTTTAAATTTGCTTGCTGTCTGTTTGAGAATGAACACCTCTATTGTTTCTTTAGCTGCTTAGGAGCACTTACCAGCTTGTTAGACGTGTTTTACATTCTGCTGTTGTATTTTTTTTGGTAGCAGCCCACTCTAGATCATACTCTACCCTAACCTGAATTGTAATTCTCTTTCTTCCATTTTATTTAGGCAATTATAAAAATGGAAAGATGTGGATCATTCTCTCTAAAAAATCTTGGCAAGCGAGCCATCTTAATGAATGGAAAGGACGTAGCCCCTGGCGAGAGTGTGAGCCTTACTTGTGGCTGTTTTATTGAGGTAGATATTCCTGCTTTTCCTTCTTATCAAGAGCAAGTACACAAGTTATAATCAGGTTGTGTTTTTATCAGTTATCAGTATGATTTTAATCTTATACAAAATAGAAAGAAAGAGAAAAACACGATAGAAAGGATGGACATAATTCAAACTGGATGAGTGTAGCTCATGTTTTCATATAGTAACTACATCACTTTTCTATTTATCAATTAATGGGGAATTTCTTATGCAGGATTTATACAAACTTTGCTTCAGTTGAGTTTTGGTTTCATGTCTCTTGTGTATGTATGTATGTATGTATGGGGTAGTTTTATGTACTTGGCTCCAATATTTATATGAATGTATGTACATATTCCATTCTCTTTCAATCAGTACATGATGGTTTATTTATTTATTTTATTTTTTTGTATACTAGTTGCTTTTCCCACTTCCTATGGTCCATTCTCATTTTTCATATAGATGACTGGAACCTCATCAAGTTGGATATACATTTGTATTTTCTGCAACATATTCTAAGATATACATTTATTCCCTACACCTACTTTCTGCTTATGCTATCCAATACTTGATATGAGATGGCACTATATTCTGGTATTGCAAAGAAAGCTTTCTAGTAGTGTCAATGCATTAAAAAAGCGTGCAGTTTCTATATTTTAATTTGATCATAAGTTATGAACCTCAGTATCATCTTGTCTTTTTTTATCTAGAATGTTTTGAACATTAGTATTTACATGGGAATGTATGGATGCAAGGAGCCCATGACTCAATTTCAATGACTGCTGTTTGAAGATATTTAGACACGTGAGATTCCTATTAATTAAAATCCCAACTCTAACCCTAATATTTGCAACAGATTGAAGGCTCAGCGTATTGAGCTTTTGTGCTATCTGTGAACTTGATTTATATGCAGAAATTGTTAAAAATTGCAGTTAGAATCTTTCGTATTGAAACAAATCATTACGTGTCAAGCTGTATGCGGATAACATCAGCAGGGAAGCCAAACCCAGAAGAAGATAAAGCAGAGGGTTGATGAGGGCTCAATCCGTTGGGAGTGGGTATCAGAAGGTGCTTGTTTTTACTGCACTTTCTGCAGTTTACCCAGGTATGCTACAGCCCACGTGTTGTATGTATTCATTCCTTTTAGAAGTCGGGACTTGCATCTGTTTCTTGTTTCCCAGTGTTAAAAATAGAGGCTATTATTTTACGATAGAAACATGATCTTCTAGAAAGCTCTCGCAACATTCAGCCCAGGACGTATATAGGAAGTATATGGGTAGAATCTAAGCGAAGCATCGCCCATGTAGGGAACGGAGCTCGTTAACCACCCCACCTGCTTGGAATTTCTCTGGAAAATGCCTGAAATTACAAGATGTGAGATGTGAATGGCTTCGTTTTCCTTGTCACTGTGCTTGTAAATGGCTTGTTTTTATAGGTAAGTCATTTCTTCTGCTTGATTCTTGTTTTACTAACGGATGTGGTGATCTGGAAAAAAAAAAAAAAAAACACTTCAGTCTGAAAGTATAGCGTTTTGTTGATGATAGAGTTCTGAAATTTGTTCGTATCGCCTTTAAGGATGGAATTTATTATATTCGAACGCAATGGTTATTATTCCTTGGAACTTGACCGTGAAGAACAAGCTAGGCTTTGTTTTTATTTATTTTTGTCCCCGTACTCAACAATCATAGTAGGCTAAAAGTTAGAATAGAAAATAATTTAGGTTTCTCGCCCATGTTCTTACTATAAGTCGGAAGGAGGTGGTTGTATTCAGATTTCCCATTCTTGGAAAAAAAAACTCTTGACCATTTTGAATATTTGATTTGTTTAATAGAAGTATCTCACTGAAAAGATAAGGTGGTCTGTGATCCTCCTCTTAGTAAGGTAAATAAAATAGCCTTGTTGCAGGTGGATGGTATGGACCAACCATCCCATTATCAGATCATTCCGTCCAGGAAACTGGTTTGGATCAAAAATTCACAGAATGAAGAGAGAAGAGGTAGCCTGGGTTTCTGTTTCTCTTGTCTAGTAATGATGATTACGGTTTCGGAAATGGTGATTACGGGAGGTTCAAGAACACATTTAGGAGATATTCAAGCTCTGAAAGAGTTTAAACATGGGCTAAACCCCAACTCCATCGCCCCGGGCTCTTGCTTGAGCTCCTGGGACTTCTCTGTGGATCCATGCGATCACTTATTCAGCGACCGCTTCACTTGTGGCTTCAGGTGCGACCGCCTCGTCGCCGGCCTCCGGCCCGAGTCACGGTCCAGCCTCGACCAGAGCCAGTTCTCGGCTCACTCTCTCTTCCTCCTCCTGGAATCTCCCTTTTCTGCAATTTCTTGATCTCTCTGATAACTCTTTCTCCGCCTCCATACCAGCTCCTTCTCAATCCTCACTCGTCTCCGCGCCTCATCTTTACTCAAGAGCTCCTTCTCCGGGAAGTGCCAACCTCCTCTGCTCTCTCCCTAAATCTCGAGGAACTATATCTCGATAACAACCATCTCCACGGTCCCATTCCAGCAAGCATTAACGGTCTAAAAAGCTTGAAAACGCTCGAACTTCAAGAAAACGTCATATCCGGCGAGTTTCCCGATCTAAGTTCTCTCAAGAGCCTCAATTTTGATTATCAGCCTGCTCTTATCTCCGGCAATTCACAAATTCTTTACCGGCGTTCACTTGTGGAGCTCTCGATCGAAGCAACAAATTGGAGGAAACTTACCAGATAGTTTGAGGGCTTGGGAACACTGCAGGTAATGGATCTGAGTCACAACAATCTCTCCGGCGCGATATCGTGGATCGTGTTCGACCATTCGTCTCTGCAACAGCTCACGCTCTCACACAACAACTTCTCCTGGGTTTGGCGCCGGTAACGCGGTGTGGTAGCGAACTGATGGCTGTCGATCTAAGCTACAGCCAGCTGGGAGGACTGTTGCCGGAGTTCGCTGGCGTCGATGCGAAGCGTCAGCGTGTGACAGAGCACAACAAGTTCACCGGGATGATACCGTCTCAGTATGCATTGAAGACGGTGTTGGTTGGTAACGGTGGTGGAACTGGCGTCGTTTGAGAGGCTGTTGCTGGGTGGTAACTACTTATTCGGGCCTATACCCGGCCCACTTATGTTTCTGAAACCCGGTTATGCTAACGTGAGCCTGGTGGATAACTGTTTATTACGTTGCCCAATTAATTTCTTCTTTTGTCAAGGTAGAATCAAGTCTCTAATTCGATTGTAAGAACAGGCCTCAATCCCTTAGCGCCAGGCCTTGGGAAATTAAAAAAGAAAAAAAAGAGAGTATATATAATAATATCTATAACTTATGCCATTCACATTTCAGTTTCTCCCATTCTTCTGTTTTGTTTTATAACATAATTAAATATGATTAAATTATTGATTTTTATTTTTATTTTTTTTGTTACTTGAAGGACTAAATGTGTGACCCACATATTCGGATGACAAGCGCATGTTGCACTACTATGAAATCAATTTAATGACTTTATAACAAATTTTTTATTAAAAAAGAACTTGTATAAAATATAACATCAAAGGAGACAAATTTTATTAAAAAGAACTTTACTATTCAACAAAAAAGTATAAAATATAACATCAAAGGATACGGACGATAAACGCACATTACCGCGTGACTTGTAGTGTGCATTGATTAAAAGGGAGAGGAAAAGTAAAGGTACTACAGTCGCATGGATAGCCATTGAAATCCCATGACATAGTAAAAAATTAGCACAAAAACAAAAAATAAGAAGCCCCCTTCCCTCTCCATGTGCGATTAAGTCTAAGGTCTCAAATTGGATTGAACCAGCAATATGAGACAGAGGACTAATTGTAATGACTACAGAAGTCATGCCGAGAAGGAATCCACTTTGAATTGGGCATCAAGTCATGAAGGAATACCCGACTGTAATGGCCAAAAACCATCGGATGATACTCGAGACATAAAAGTACAGCCGACCGAGATGAAACTTATTGCCTGAGGCTGGCCCCCAACATGGTCGAAATAAGGAAACGAGTCCCAAAGGAACCACAACTCGAATATTTGTAGAAAGGTGCAACACACCCATCAGTCGGCTCGTGCCGGATCTCTTTTAACAGCCGAATCATTACCTTAAACCAACACTGCGAAAGACATGTGTTTGGCACTACGAAATAACGGAACACATGTTCCACTTACTATGGCCAGCATGAAACAAATCAACATCAGACACATAGGAAGCTAATATATATAGAAAGAAGGGTGGGAAATAGCTTGACAAAAAAGTAGAAGTTTGTAGACTTTTCACATTCCCTATACGATCTCTTTCAGTTTTAGGCTTTTCCCCGATTATATTTTTGAGCTAAATGCTCGCTACAAACTTCAAGGTCATAGGCCCGATTTATATTTTAAAAACTAAATGTCCGTTATCATCTCTCCAAGGTCATGAGCTCGATTATATTTGAAGGCTATGTGTTCATTATCAACTTCTTGGTCATACGCGATTATGATTTTAAAGGCTAAATGCCCGGTATCATCTCAAGCGCAGGCCCAAATATATTTTAGAAGGATAAGTGCCAGTTATCATCTTCAAGATCACGTGCCCGATTATATTTTCGAAGGCTAAATGCTCATTGTCATGCGCCCCGATTATATTTTAGAAGACTAAATGTTCGTTAGCGCCCCGATTATATTTTAGAAGACTAAATGTTCGTTATCATCTGCATGGCCATGAGCCCAATTATATTTTGGAAGGCTAAGTGCTCGTTATCAGCATCAAGGTTATACGCCCCATTATATTTAAAAGGCTTAATACTCGTTATAAGCTTCAAGGCTAGAGCAGTTATATTTTAAAAAAGTTAGACCATGTTTGTCATTCAAAGGTCATGAACGATTACATTTAAAGGTTAAAGGTTTGTTATCATTTCCAGGGCATAAACCCTATCATGTTCTAAAGTTAAAGTGTATGTTGTTAAATCTAAGGCTCAAAGCCTGTTATCAGAAGTCATATACATGTTCCCTTCCCGAGGGTGATAAGCCCACCACATTTCGAACCTAAAAAAAACAAAAACTGATATGATATTTTTTAGGAAAGAAATAAATTTATTGATTTAAACATTAGTAATCGATGAAGGCAGCATGTCCAAAGTCTTGAAAACTTAGAGGATGTGTAATAATGAGAGGCCAATAATCATTTCAAGATCTAATGTTGATAATCAAAAAATGACTAAAATATCAAATATTAGGATCACATGCGTCTTGTGAAGAAGATTTGATCTGATGACTCTATCAGTCCAATTTTCAACATCTGAAAATCTTACGTCTGGAAACTTCTGAAAAATCTAATAGTGACAAAGCAATACGCATCCCCCTTTAATAATTAATGAAAAAGCGCTGAGCAATGAACCAGGAGGAATCAGTATATAAGAAGCGGGAAGCTGTTGGAAGCGAAAACACAGATCTAGGAAATAAAATGATGTAGGGTGATTTCGGATAAAATGATAAAAGTAGCATCATCCCAGCAGAACAGAATCAGAAAGAAATAGGAGGGGCTTGAAAAACTGATATGGATCTTAACAAAAATAAGCATATTGCATATGAAACATCCATAAAATTATCAACATTCACAGAAATCCTTCCATACACATCAAATAGAAGCGGAAACTAAAACAAGATACAAGGTCAACAAAACACAAAGAAAAAAATTGACGCCTCTTGATGCGGTCGAGTTCTAAAGCAGCTCTGCATCACATTAGCCTTTGTCTCGAGGCGGACCACTCGCTCAGCGCCTGGATGAATCTCTTCTGAGGGGCTTCGCGTTTAACACGCCCATGAGAGAACATAAGGAAGAACCGAGAGATGAACAACAAAACTCCGATGAACTCCCAATGTCAAGTGCGAGAAATTTCCAAAAAGAAAAGAGAACACTGAATGCTCCTATTTAAAGACAAAAGTGTTAGCATAATGATACCTTTAAGTGAGATTTTGATTATAACAAACTAATATTATTTGTTACTAATGAATTTAACATGATTAAGCGATTTGTAGAAATTGATCAAACATCAGGCGAAGTATTTCAAGCTTAAGATTAATAAACATGTATTTGATTAAGCTATTGGAAATGAAGTTCACTTAAATCAAAGAACCAATATTTCAAATCCAAAATAACAAGTAACAAAGACTCAAGCATGAAGTGAAAATTTTGTAAGCTTAGGAATCTATGTAAAATAGTGTATTAATTGCGCTAGGGTATATCATCTTTTACATGCATAATCATAATAACTTCGGTTTTGTGTCTAAATTGAATATTTTGAAAACTTTAGTATGAGCATCAAAACTTAGGCTTCTAAAGTTTAAAAGTATTCAAAGTGTTTTCTAAGGTTTTGAAATTGATTTGAAATGAAAAGAACCTAAAATGACACTTAAGACATTTTCACCACTCTTTGCAATTTTGTTATTTAATTTGGTTTGACTTCAGTGATTAAATATTTTAAAAATCTATGTTTTATCTATCGACATAGTTATTTGGAGTTTAAAATGTGCTTAAAAAAAGGTGTCCCAAGGTTTGAAGGAAATTTATTTTAGGCGAAAAAAGAGTTGAAAGCGGACCCAAGCGACTTTTTCGACTAATATTTAGTTGGCTGCGCCGTCAGCCGTGGGTTGGTCAGCGTCGGCAGTTCAGCTCCAACCCGTCGAGGTGTAATGTTGACCCTTTGGGTCCAAAAGAGTTGTTTTCATGTTTATGAGCCGTTAAAACAAGCGGTCGGCGAGTTGAGTTGTCGATCGAAGTAAGCGGTCATCTCAGCGGTCACCTATAGTACATTAAATGCGCCCAATGACTAGTTTATTAATGGAACTAGATCATTTAGTTCAGATACAAAAAGCTACCTGAATCTCACCTATAAATTCTTGGTTGGGGATCATTTTATGGAAACATGAGATGTATTATTGCATTAAAGTTATCGAAGCTACCCGATTTCTACAAACAGTCAATCCCAAATCATTTCTTGGTGCATTCAATTCTCATTTGTATATCCTAGAGTTCACCTTTGATTTCATCCTAGTTTGACTTGAATTTGTTCAATCTTGTGAAATAGAGAGATTGTCTCATTCATTGAGTAAAAATTTAAGTGTGTATAACTTGAAGGATTGTGAGAGCGATTTGTGGCGCTGACTGACGCCAGGTGTCAGAGTGAGGGTCTTTTTTTTTTTTCTTCACGTATAAAATTTAAGCTAGTTCATTCATATAATGTTAAACAATTAACTTGTATTATATTAAGCGTGGATTACAAAATATATATATCTGAGTTAATATATGGAAGTGTTAACCAATTCTGATAATAATTAGGTTTGAGAATTTCGTATACAAAATAGGCGCAAGGTATTTCCCGGTGGGCTTTTTATTCTTGTGTGGCCTTTGGTGCTGATGTGGATGAGTGCAGGTCCTGCGGTCTCTCTCTTTTGTACCTACACGGATTGAACTGCAGTGCTAAGCTTTACTTAGTGGGAATTAATGCATGGATGGCCTACATTAAGGGTTCTGGCGCCCATCTGATTACCTTTAGATTAACATTTCTGATTCTTATCATTTCTTATCATCTTCCATATACTTTTCATGTCATCTTGTACTTTTCTTCTTGTTCTTATGGCTTGTATACTATCGTCAGCGTAAGCGATCTTATCTCTTCTCATATCGTAATATATATTCTCTACATTTCCTTTGCATATACATCATTTCTTTTATGTTTCGTATGCTGCATGCTTGCCGTTGAATCTGAAACCATGAGAGCCGAAGGCGACGCTATTCAGCATGTAAACAGTGGTCACGAGCGGCTAGCCCCATTATCATTATGCGAGACAATGACCCCGTTTATAAAAGCTTGGGAGTGATATAATCTGAGAAGGTATCGTCGGCTCATGCGAGGCAGTGACCTATGCCGAGTAATATGATACGAAGAGTATCATCAGCTATGCAGGCAGTGATGCATCCACTTGAGGGCCCCGGCGTGGTGACCCTTTCGGGACCACCCAAGTGATCGAAGCGGGATGTATCATGACCTGACAGGTCTCGATATCGAACTTGTATCTGCCAGGGCTTATTTTTCCTAATAGGCATGCCCATCTATCCCTCTACGGGTTCTAGCGAACCAAATCGATATGTATTTTTATGTTCGATTATATATCCCGTATTCGAATAATTATTGTCATTCGGTATTCATATGGGATATATAAATATACAATCATTTATTCATATCTTTGCATTTTTCATATCGTTGTATGTATAAATAACCATGCTTACCATGTATGCTTTTTGAGCTATTTATAAATTCATAATCGACTAAGCTATGGTTACAACGGGGCCTACTTGTTTTTCGCGATTTAGGCCCAATATAAGTTCGATTTTTTATCAAACTATCTATGGATGGATTCTTGACTCAATGGGCTTTCCATAGGTTCGAGAACCACGAATCGGAGTTCAAATGAAGAAGATATGACCTTAGAAGTTGGAGGTCATGTGATCCAATCTTGACGAGTTGACTGAAGCCCGGCCAGGCTAACTGTCTGGGCCAGGCTTGATCATCACCTCGGTCGACATCTAATATCTTCCTCGAGGCATATGAATGTATTCTTGACTCAATGGTATTTCCATAGAGTCCGAGGAACACCAATCGGAGTTGGCGAGAGTTATGACCTTCAGAAGTTGGAGGTCATCTGTGATCAACCTTGTGAGTTGACTAAGC
Organism: Tetrastigma voinierianum; assembly: GCA_016808115.1. Classification (NCBI taxonomy): domain Eukaryota; kingdom Viridiplantae; phylum Streptophyta; class Magnoliopsida; order Vitales; family Vitaceae; genus Tetrastigma; species Tetrastigma voinierianum. Next base: position 82,411 of record JAEQBH010002443.1, read on the forward strand.
GGCGACACATCTGGACGAGCTCGATCTATCACCTCGGTCTGACATCTAATATCTTCCTTAGGCATATGAATGTATTCTTGACTCAATGGGATTTCCATAGAGTCCAAGAACACCCAAATCGAAGTTCAAACGAAGGAGATATGACCTTCCGAAGTTGGAGGTCATGCGCAGTCAATCTTGACGAGCGGCACAGGCAAACATTTGAGCTAAAGTGACGAGCTGGAGTCTAACACCTTAGTCCCTAACATCTAATATCCTCCCTTAAGCATATGAATGTATTCTTGATAATGGACTTTCCATAGAGTCGAGAACACCGTCGAGTTCAAGCGAAGGAGATATGACCTTAGAAGTTGTAGGTCATCACGTAGTCGATCTTGGTGACTGAAGCCCCGGCGGGTGACTAAAGTAGCGAGCTCAGTCTAACACGCTGAATCTGACATCTAATATCCTCCTCGGGCATATGAATGTATTAACGACTCAATGGGCTTTCAGTGAAATTAAAGAACACCAAATCGGAGTTCAAACGAAGGATATGACATTCAAGTTGGAGGTCATGTGCCTGATCGATCTTGACGGTGGCTGGCCCAGCGGCCCGGTGACGACTGGATTGAGGCTGAGGCTCCTGAGGAATGACCCAGGCTCTTGGGGCCAGAGGCTCTTGGGGCAGTGGCTCTTAGGTGAGATCTGCCCGAGCCTCTCTGAATGAGGATCTCTTGAGGCCTCGGTTGCATGGTGTGTTGACCTGCTGCGTGAGTGTCTTTGACCTGCAGCCGACGACCTCATAGGTGACCTCTCACCAGTTAAATTTGTTCGAGTAAAGACCATAACTTGGTCCACGGGGGTCAGACAGAAATTCAAAAGCCTAACATCAAGTTCATTGATGTGGATACAACAATTTCCCGAAGGACTTACTTCAAATTCTCTTTATTTCACAGCTCCAAGAAACCCGTTAAAGGTCAGAATTTAGTTGACCCAGGTGTGGAAATGAGGCAGAGCCAGATCACAAATGGACTGACCTCGGTAAAGGACCATAACTTGGTCTCTGAGGTCCAAATGAGAAATTAGAAAGCTAACATCAAGTTCATTGATGTGGCTACAATTACTAGAAGGACTCACTTCTGAATTCACTGTATTTCTGACCCAAAAACCCGTTCTAAGATCAGAACTCTGCATATGATCGACAATAGGAATTTTAAGGTTCAACTTGCAACTAGACCCTTCTCAAGCACATATTTAGGAGCCTTGAGCTCTTCTTAACTCAACCCTACAAGAAATGAGTTTAGGAGTTCCCAAACCCAAACCATACACAAGATAGGGTTCTTAACCATGTATCTAAACTTTATAGTCAACTAGACTTCCATACTCCACATGGTTCCATACAAACTATACTCAAATTCCATACCAATACTTTCGAATTCCATACTGTGATCTTCTTCTTCTTCTTCTTCTTCTTTTACTTTCTTCTCTCTTCTCTCTTGTGTATTTGCTCTCCCTTTCTCCAAGACAAAATAAGATATTTCTTTTGATAACATCTTCAAACAAGTCTTATCGCTTTTTATTTTATTTGGTCTACAACTCTTATAATATTTGCAAATCAATTTATAATATTTTACAATAGCCTCAAATCTTCTTTATTATTTGTAATTTAACTTATGCATATTCCACACTTTTGTTTTTATCTTTATTTTATTAGAATAAATATATCTTTCGTTTATATTACCCAAACATGTTATAAGCCCATTTAGGGTATAATTTGAGGTGTTACACGATTAGAGTCAAAATCAGTGTAAAAGGGAAGAAGTTAGTTCAGACTTGAAACTAATGCTTAACCCTTATTAGTTGAGAGGTTGAGGAGAAGTAGACATAGGTAAAGGGTGTGTTGAACCACTTTATAAATCAAGTTCGAGCTTCTCTATTCTCTATCTCTTTATTTAATGCTTTTGTAGTTGAATTTATAAATTTCTTATTGATTTGTAAAAATATTTTGAGAAGAGCCAATTCATCTCCTTCTTGGTTAATTTGTTAGAATCATATTCAAGCTTCCAGGCATATCCATAATCATGGCCGTGTTTAGAGCATGAAGATCGAAGCGCGCCGCAGACTAAAGCACACTAGCGCATCTGAGCATTAGTAGTTGCATGAAGACGAGAAGGACCCACATTTGTGTGATTTGAAGTCCTAGAAAGACGGCGCTCATTACATGCAGGGTTTAGGTCTCAAACCGGTCGAACAAGCGAGGAAATGAGATCGGGACTAGTGGGTGAGCAAAATGACAATTTGTGACACCCCAGATCTCGGGGGTCGGGTTGACTACGAAGTCGACAGTGGAAGCACTCGTGTCGGGTGACCCAGACATCTCCACGAAAATCGAATGAGTCTCCTTTATGCGAGTAGTTCTATCAAAATACAACACACAGTATATAACTTTATCCCAATATACCTGACCACAGGGGTCTCATATCTGACTATCTTAGGAGTAAAAATGACCTCTTAATTTGCATTATACTCACAACATATATCCTAACCATCGATATAATCCATCACATGAGTAAACGGCCACTTGGGCACGCATAACTTGATACTACATCAAAACATCGAGCTATATATCATAGTTCTGAGAAGTTAATGATCTACTCTTATATAACATATATTAAAATGAAAACATTCTAATCGTGCAGAAACCATGAAGCCACATTAAAACTTTCTTCTAAGCGGCCTCTATGATGAGCGAATGCCATATACGCTCTATATCGTAAAATAGTATCCCTCGTGGGGTGAACTAATGCTCGATAGTGGAATCACCTAAATGGGCTACTCTCGCTTAGTGCATATCACGATGCTCAGAAGTAAACACACGTTCAAGCGAAGTGCATGATCGCCTTGCTTGAATGTCTAATTGATCCAACTCCATACCACAGAGGTCCTCAACGGCTCCTCACTGAAAGCCACGTATGAGACCGCCCAGTTTTGTTGTGGACAGCCTCCGATCTTATATATCAATTGGGCCAACTCAGCGATTGATGTTGTGTATGGACTACCCTGGAGTGTATATCAATTAGGGCGTCTCAGGCGTTGATATTTTTAGTATGGACTACCCTCCGATCATTATTATTTTAAGCAACCCTCGAAACCATTCTCTCTAGAATTTCCTCCTTTTCACTCTATCGATCTGGGTACCTCGGTGCATATGGAATGCATGATGCCAATTCATTTCAATTCTATAACATGCAAATGAAATCATGCATATATTCCACATAACTTCATCCAGCATGAAACATGTTATGTAATTTTTGTTCACATTCATTACATAAAAATTAGGCTGGCAGAATTTAGTATCAAGCAGTGATTCAAGCTTGGATGCTACGACGAATACATTTTTAAACGCAAAAATTATTTTGTGAACACTATTCTCAGGGAATAGCGAGAGCATGGTTACTATTCCGGCAAATCACAAATCATCGGTTCGCAGTGAACGAATTTGTGATAAATTTTCGATGCCATCTGTCAATGCATCATTCATAGCACAAATTTTCCCTTGGCACCCCAAACGGCCCATGGGCCAGTCCGCAGTTTGTCCACATGGAGTTCGAAAATCCAACACCTCGGTTCCAATTTGGAAGCCGTCAGTGATCGCGGCCTCATTAAAGCTCAAGCATCAATAGAAATCTTACAAGTAAAAATACGAGTAAAGGAGAAACCCACACCTCACGAGTTTGTCAAAACTCCAAGAGCAGTGCCCTACGTTGCCCTCGATGTGTAGAGCGGCTTTCATACCGTCGTAGTGCGATCGGATCTCGGGTATTTTTGAGAGAGTCGGGATGTTCTCTATAAAACTTCATTCTGCAACTCCACTGTAAAGTCCCCCTTCTCTTCACGTTTTTCTCATTTTTCCCGTTTGTAGAGACAACACTATTAGTGTTTGTCTCATTATCATTTAATCAAATTCAAATGACCATTTGTCAGTAACTCAGGTTTGACATTCGTATTTATCTCGTGATCATTTTAATCGTTTCTCTACTCATGCCACTTATGGCATATGAGTCGTGTTATATGTGAGCTTTTGTCGCTGTCGAAAATGGATTTTCACGGCGCGGCGCGATGCGCAAAAAAAGTGCCAACTCCATTTGTCTCGAATTCGACGAAATTGACGTGCTAGCTAGATTTAGTGAGCGATTCAACGGTGAAGTCGTTTAAATCATCGAGATCACAGAGAATAAATTTCAGATTTTGATCGAAGTACGATTTTCTTGAATTTTAAATTGAATTTCTCGGGTCTTACATTCTCATAAGCCAAAAGGAATTTCGATAGAAGTGCAGACCAGTCAAAAACACTCACATGCATGCAATGTGCACTATACCATGCATTTAAATTCGACTAAACCACGTACCTTCATCACTAAGCGAAGGGATGAGGTGGCGCGTCGTCCTCGCGTTCCACGTTGACTCCCTCCTCCACTCTATAGTGCCGCCATAGCACCCTCACTAGTCTCACGGTCCTTGCGTCATGAAAACGTCCGCGATATCAAAATGCACATTGGTCCCTCACTCGAAGGTCGTCAGTGTCGACCTCAATGCGTCCCGATCCTGCATGAGTTGGATCTGGGTATACTTAGGAGCATGGAGGCGTGAAACACCTCGTGGACACGACATGCTTTGAGATGTATAACCCGGTGCAGCTACAATGCCTATCATCTCGAGTATCTAGAAAGACCCAATGAATCTCGGCGATGGCTTCACGGCTCTTAGAACGACCACTCCCTCTCTTAGGCACCACGCTGAAAACATGATCCCCGACCTCGAACTCTAAGATTCGACGTCATGCATCTGCGCTGGCTCTTACATCGACTTCGGTAGTGAGAAGGCCATTTGTCGTATCAAGCTCACCTTCTTAGAGGTGTCTCCTAACAAGATCGAACCATTGATGGAACTCTCGCGCCCAGTCGACATAACGGTGATACATGGCCTCGTCTGATTCCTTATATGGTGCCTTGTCCTGTATCTTCGTGCGATAAGCATTGTTGTAGGCGGAGTCCACTAAGGGTAAGTGCTCCTACCCTTATGACCCAAAACGTATGCTTTCGCTGACATGTCCTCTAACACACACAGTATATAATCCTGCATGACGTGTAACCTGACCCTTACTTTATGTGTGTGACCCGACCGTCAAAGTCATGATCATTGACAATCAATGGACCGTCAACCTATTCCATGTCATGTACGACATCCATATACCGAGCCCTTGTCGGCTCATCAACGCAATCGCGACATCGAAGGTATCGAATCTTGAGTCGCATAGACTCCACATCACTATTCTGATGCGTGATCGCACGGCCAGTGTGTTTCATCTCGATTAACATAACTCTTAGAAACACACTTTGACCTCTTGCATTCACATAGAAGTCGGGATATCCTGGGTCTCTTACACCACAACTCGATTCTCACCTTAGGGATTAACATTACTGCTTTATGACACACTAATTACTCTTCATTTCCTGAATCAAACTATGAGTCTTCATTAGACGTAGTCCTAAAGACAAACTCAACCCACACTCACTAAGAGTGGTGAATGACCATACCGTGCACCCACACCCGACTTGACGCGATGCTACCGTGCACACGAACGCAATGATGCCATGCGCGACACCCGATCCGGGGTCCCACCATGACGAGAATCTCGGAGATCTCTCGCTCATAATCGGAATTTATCAGGTCGACTCACCACATCCTAGGGAAGAACATATATTCTGGCTTACTCTCAAGGCCCTAAACCTCTAAGCTGAATCCAAGGTGTGTCGGGTATGACAACCGGCTAAGGTCGGTACGACGCCCAGGTGGTTGTCGAGCTCATCCATGTCAAGCTGACGCTCGACAACGATAGATTACGCCACCACTGGGTGCTGCAGCCATTTGCATGACTCTGGTTGTCCACGACTTTGACCCACTCTGGCCCCTGCACTCATCTGTTTGTTGGGGGAGTGCTTGTATAGCGCCCGAAGAAGCTGGCGGTTCCTCGACCCGTACTAGGGTGTGGGAGGAATGAATCTCGTATACTCTCTGTTCTAATTGCTTGGGATTGCAGCTCCCAGAAGTCACGGGATCCTGTCTCTTGGGGCGATCCTGTCTCACGCCCCGATCCACGGCCTGGTCACGAGCTCGTGTGAAGCGAAGTCTTCTACCTCTTCCCGAACTAGAAGAAGGGTTAATACTCCCTCTTGCTACTGCCAACACGTATCCGAGTGCTCAGGAGTATCCTGAATCTCTCTCTCTCCGCCAGTCGAGGAGGTCGTCGACCATGGGTCCATGTCCGTGGCGAAATCCTACGATCACGCCCCGAATGGACAACTTCCGGCGCATTCTCGAATCTCTGTAATACCCGGCCCGATTGAACTACGTATCTGAAGATTGACATTCGGTCTCTCGACTCATCAACGCCTAAAACTTCTGCAGATTGGCCGGCCTCGATGTTGACACCACGTGTCCCAAAATCTCACCTTAGTAATGAAACTGCGCAGAACTTATACAGGCGATGATGCACCAGCAGCGCCAAGAAACAATCCTCGAAGTGATACTCACATGCTCTCACTACGGCGGGAGTAGATCGAATGTACGAAGACTACGTAAGCCCAGTCTAGATAAGGATTTGGAACACCATGCATGAGGTTCATGAATCTTTGCTTTATTACGTCAATCGAGGCATCTTAGTAAACTCAACGTGCAGTAGCATCTACTTATTTGTCTTAGGGATATTTGTCTCCTAAACCCTCGTGATGATAACCGATGGCGAAGAATTACATCTTGAGTAGACTCGCTCCTCATGTGACCAAATAATCGTAATCCTCATTAATGAGTACGATTCTTGATCGTAACCACATTCAGCTGTCGATAATCAATACCCGGTCGAAGGGTCTTGCCCTTCTTCCTCGAATAGAGCGGGCTTACGGTGAAGTGCTCGGTCTAATAGACACTGTCCAATAGCTCACATGCTTGGACGTACGAGTTCACCCGCAGCTTCAGCCCGGTGCCATCCTATCTGCGGAGTCATAGAGATGGTTAGTACCAGGTGTGGCTTTCGATCACAGAAGTCTACGACCCTCTGTGGAGGTAGTCCGAGTAGCTCATCTGGAAAACATCCGCATGCTCTTTTCGAGGTAGATCGTCTACGGTCTCTCCTCGTCCTCACAGAAATTAAGGCTCGCTAGCCAACCCAGCTAGCGTCCACGACACACGGACTCATATCTTGTGCGAGGCCGAGAATATCATCTTGTCCCCATTTGAAATACCACACCGAGAATGCAGATCCTGCGTGTGAAGGTAACCCTCCTAAACTCATAATTGATAACAATCTGTATTGGCGGTCGACCCGATCCATCCACTAGGATGACATCGAGACTCGGCAGTAATCCACCAATCCTCAAGTCCTTTGTGAGTAGAGTCTGAGATCCCACTCGCGACACGACATATCATCCTTATTCTCGCCCCCAATCCTGGGAGAACTCACATACACAGGCTCCTCTAAGGTCTCTAGAGGTCCTTGCCCATTTCCACCATATTTGGGCTCCTCTCTGGTAGAACACGGCTAGTCTAATCTGTAGTGTCGAAGGTAATCTCCATAGCCTCCCAGCACCTTCTCGATCTGTGTATGAACCAATGAGTGCGCCACCGCGGATCTCCTCCCCTGTGAATGTCGGAGGATGATGCGCCTTAAACCTCACGGTTTCTGGGACTCTGACTACGCTATGGTGGCACGTAGATGGCGACCGCCTCGTCCCTCTGACCTTAGCGAGGCACCTTATCAAATCGCGGTGATGTCGACCGTTACCATGTGGGCGCCCTCTGCGTCCTCGTCCTCGACTAGCCATCATCTTTCAGTAAGCGTGAGAGAATCATTTAATTTTCATTTCGGTCACAACTAGCGATGCATGCATTCTAATAGACTTAACAACCATGAAGCCGGCAGTTCATTTCTAAGTGTGCTAAATTCAGCCCCCTCAATTTATTTATTTCAATAAGGTTCTTAACTTTCTTGTTCATTTCAGTATCAATCCCTAAGGTCATAGTTCCTAACCTTAAGCGTTCACCATTTTTCCTATACACATTACCCGTGCATATAGTTTCCTCGCAACAGCGATGCGATCACAATTTAATGGTAGTTAAATACAATCTAGGTATTTCTAAGGCATAAGCTTTTGATACGAGACACTATTCATACAGTAAGTTCTTATACCAAGTCCTTGCATTCATAGCAATCTGAGACATAATTCATTTTAAACAAATCATTTTGATCCAGCAAAAAATTTAATTTTTGAAAATTTTATTTTTCGAAAATTTTAGCTCATTTATTTGATTTTGATGTGACACAAATTTTAAAAAAATATTTTATTTTTTGAAAAATTTTGTGATGAGCAGTGTCCAGGCAGGGTTCATGAGCAGTGTCAAAGGTGACTGAAACGATGCAGGTCAAGCGGGTCAAAAGCGGTGAGTGCACCCAGTGCACGGCTGGCAGCCCGACCCGACACCCGGCGCTGCGCGCTTTGGCGAGGCCCGGTAGCCCAACGTGGCGCCTTGGCGTCTGGCGGTCGTGGCCGGGTGGCCGCGTGTCGTGTGAGCCCCGCCGTCTTCCTTGTATTGCGCCTTGTCGCGGTCTGCTCCGCTGCCGTCTTGTAGCTTGCCCGAGCACTTCGCCCGACGCCAGCGGCGCCTCCACTGCGGCGCCCGCTGGCGCTCCTGCGCCTGCGGCGCGCCTACCTGCGGCGACCAAACCTCACACGTCTGATCTTGTTTTAATAATACCAGTACAACTCAGCCTGGCACCTTTATCTGCCCTGTAGTCGACCGACTGTATTGCCAATCTGTTCATTCTCCGACGAATCTCGACTGTATTATTATTATATTTGCATTTTAACCACATGGTCACTCTGCATTTGAGTGTGCAGAATACTACAGATATCATTTATATATCACAATATAATCCAAATCTTGCAATACAATTTGAAGCGTGCCCGACGATTGCACGAAAAATTTTCATTATTTTTTTTTCATTTCTCAATAAACCAAATAAATTGCTTAAAATTTATTTATTTATTTATTTATTTTCATTTAATTCTGGAAAATGGTCCATAATTTCCTCAAAGCCTCCTTATATAACACTAACCCTAGTGTTCAACCTCAAATTTATTAAAATTTGATTTCATTATCCAACAACTCAAATAAATTTATTAAAATTTATTTCTTATTTTCTTCTTTGTTCCAGTTTACACACTGTAAACTACCAATTTTTTTTTTTCTAACACTTCATTTGTTTTCCTATGTGCTAATCACTAAGCACATAAACAATCTCAACACATAACAACCATGTTATACGCATAAATTCATCAAACATTCGCATGTTGCACATCGTTTGTGATCACCTAAAACACATCAACACATGCATGCGTGTCCTAGTGTTATCGGTGATTTCCTGAGTAATCATACCTAAACAACATCGAACCACACCTAGTGGTGATGTTCTTACACCTCAAAGACTATGGCCTAAACCGACCCCTCAGTACTGAGTAGTCGTATACTGGCTACGATCACAGTGTGACACGCCGATCCCGGGATCCAGTTGACTACAGTCGACTGCGGGCGCTGCTCGTGAATGTCGGGTGTTGGAGCATCTCTCTCATGAAAATCGAATGGAATCTCCTTTGTACAGGAGCTCTACCCCGAATACAACTACACAGTATATAACTTTGTCCCGATATACATTAATGACACGAGGGGTCTCATATACAACTATCTTAGGTAAAATGACCTCTTAGGCTTTGCATTATACTCACAACATATATCTGACTATCGATATAATCCATCACATGAGTAAAAGCGGCCACTTGGGCCCTGTAATACTCATAAAACATCGACTATATATCCTTAGTTACAAGTTAATGATCTACTCTTATACAACACATATATTAAAATGAAAGAAACATTCCTAGCCGCTGCAAAACCATGAGAAACTACGTTCAGGCTTTCTTCCTAGCGGCCTCTATGATGAGTAGTCTCTCATGCGCTCCACTGTGCACAGCCAAAATAGTATCCTCGGCGGGGTGTTAATCTTCGATAGTGGAATCGCTGCCCAAATGAGTGCTACTCGGCGCTTAGTGTATGCAATTGATCAACTTCGTACCAGGAGTCCTCAGGCTCCCTCACACACTTGCCTAAGCCACATATGAAAACCCTTAGTTTTATTTGTGGAATGACCCTCCGATGTATATCAATTGGGCGGAGCTCAGACGATTGATATTGTGTATGGACTACCCTCGGGTTATATCAATTGGTAGTCTCGACCCGATTGATATTTTAGTATGGACCTATAGAGTCATTATTGTTTTAGACGACCACTCGAAACCAAATTACTCTGGAATTTCCTTATGCACTAACTCACACCATCAGTCTCATAAGATTTGAGTGCATATGGAATGCCTTAGTCTTGATTCATTTCAATTCTATAACACGTACAAATATATAATCATTAATATATTCACATAACTAAATCACCTGAAGCATGTTATGCAATTTTGTTCACATTCCATACACATAAAATTAGCTGGCGGGCGAATTGTTATTAAGCCTTGGCGATTGACTTGAATTACTCGACCAAACATTTTCAAACAAAAATTATTTTGTAGAACACTGTCTGGAATAGTAGAAACGCCGGTTACTCTTGACAAATCCGTCGTGGTTGACTTAGTAACGGGCAATTCCTTGACATTTCGCTCAATACACGTCGATGCATCATTAGCGCCTGAAATTTGCACCATGGCACCCCGAGCGGCGGGTAGACGATCCGCAGGCGTCCCGCATGGGTTCGAAAATCCAACACCTCGGTTCCAGATTTGGAGCAGATCAAATATCACCATGATGCCATTCGACTGGCTTGTCAATAAATGCTTGCAAAACGAAGAGTAAAGCCAGTAAGGAGAAACATATCACGGAGTTTGTCAAAACTCCAAGAAACCCGATCTTACGCGCGTTGCCCTCGATGCTTAGAGCGGCTTTCATGCGTCTGGCAATTTCGACGGTCGGATCTCGTATTTTAGAGAGGAGTCGGATGTTCTCTCTACAAACTTCATTCTGCAACTTTCAGCTTTTATAAAGTCCTTCTCTTGCGTTTTCTCCGCGCCCGTTTGTAGAGGCAATGACTATTGAGTGTTTTTGTCTCATTATCATTTAATCAATTCAAAATGGCCAATTTTGTCACATAACTCAGGTTTGACGTTAAATATTATCACGTAGTCAGATTTAAATGCGTTCTATAACTGTCTGAGCATGACCACGTGAGTGCGTGTTATATGTGACTATCGCGTCGAAAATCGTTTCTGGCGCTGAAGTGATCACGCCGAGCGATGTCAGCTGGCCCATCTTTGGGGTCGGCCGGTGCGTCTTGGAAATTTAGATTTGAGGGCGATTGACAGTGAAATCAGTTCGTCGTCAGAGATCTGAGAATAAATTCGGTTACGGCAAAGTATGATTTCTTGCTTTAGAAAGTGGAATTTCTCGAGGATCCTTCTGATAATCTTTACTTGTCAGTGAAAATGAATCGGGCCAGCGTGATTGGAACGAACAACAAGAACAGCAGGCAATGCTCAACATTAATAGGTTGGATTCGGGCATACCGCACTCAAAGGTTCATCTTGTCCAGCTTGAAACAACCAACCTTCGTATTGCGGGACACACCAAACTCTATAGAATCGTTTATTTCCAAACATTGCTCGACATGTGTATGATTTGTCTAACACTTGAATCATCCATCTTCTAAACCTGTTCCAACACACGTCCTGAACATAAAGAACAACTGTTCCACGATCCTAATAACATATATGAGAGAAGATGAATAGAGATAAGACACATGTATATGAAAAAAGTCTATAAAAAGAAAACTAAAGAAACCCTAGGCAACAAGTGTGAATTCCTTTTAGGACCTCTTTTTGAAAACCAATTATCTTTTTATTACATATTCTAAACCATATATTTATCATTTTTTATGTATTTTTTTACTTTTATTTCCAAATCTATACCAGGAGACATACTTTTCCCAAAAGTTTTCTTGAAAAAGTTAGAAGATTTCCGAAGCACCCCTCCCCCTCCCCCTCCCCCTCTCCTCCATGTGCAATTAAAAGTCTTCAAACATGGCCTTGCCTCTCTGCCTCTTTCAACAGTCTGACCTTAACCTACTCTTACCGGTCATTCAACGTACAAAAGAAATCATCTCATCTATACCTAACCTACTCTTTCGAATTATTTCCGTTTCTCTCGGGGATGGCGAAGCATGGCCCATGACTCATGGGCCTAAGTTGGCCCAATTATCTAACAGACCTTTCATTCGTAGCAACAAATCTTGAAAGGCTAAGTCCAGAGGGAGAGGAGGCACCAATCACCATTGTTAGACTCGGAACAACAAAACCAACCAAATATTCGAATATATTGATTCTAAGCTTTAATAAGAAGGGGAGTGGCGCCTTCACCCCCATATCCTTGCCCATTATGATTTGTGGTCCTTTATACTTGAGGAGGAGCAACTATTGTCATAACCGTAGATATAGGTATTTTGAGAATATGCCGATGACTCTGATGGGTGGTTTTGTTAGAATAGGCAATAATGGGATTATGCTGTTTTAATAAATGATGTGGAGAAGGTTAGTAACATTGATCTACAAGAAGCTCAACAAACTCTTGAAACAACAAAAGCTAAATTGAGGTGAGCTGAAGGTAAGAGACAAATAATTGAGGCAAATCTATGGGCAGCCACTTCTCCTCTTAAGCTTCACTTTCACTTTCGCTTTCACTTTCATAAAACACTTCTCTTTGACCTCTCTCTCTGCACTTTTTCTTCCCTCTTTAATGCAGACCGTGGTGGTTCTCCTCTCCTCGCTCCTTACAAAGTAGTTTCACAGTGAAATCACAACATTTATTTTGGGAAACTTGTTTTTCGAATCATTGATTAAAATAATAGTAGAAAAGCGTAATGAATGTAAAATATGATTCTTTTCATAAGAAAATAATTATTTTCGAATATAATATAATCTCTTTGTAAGATCGTATTAAGAAATTGTCTCTACGATTTATTAGATAATGTTTAAGTGTTGTAAGCGATGGGTTTTTTCGATAAAAGCAACAAAGTTGTGTCATGGGCAAAACGAGTTTTTTGAGTTTATATATTAAAAGCTTCGTTTATGAGAACTACTCATTGGATTGAGAAAAGAAATGAGAATGGGCGAAAGCTTGGAATTCGGTGCAAATCGGTGGTTACCCTCCCCTTGCATGAATAGACGGGACACGTTGGTTTCTTCCCATTAATTTTGGTTTATACACCAAATAAAACAACGTGTTTATTTTGAATTAATTCTAGCAATTAAGTTTGCTTTTAATTCGTAAGTTTCGCTTTAACTCTTACAATTAAGTTTGCATTTAATTAAGCAACATTTTGTTTTAATTCTCTGATGGATTGCATTTAATTAGTAACGTTTGAAATTAAATCCTCTTAATGGTAAGCAGTAATAATTTCTTATAAATTCAAATGGGAACAAGTTTGAGATATACTTTTCAGCCTCATTTATTCTACAACTTTTCATCTGCGTTTTTAACCTTACCATTTCTGCTTGTTTAACATCAGGGCGCTCTCGGTTACGAAGGGTACATTGGATCTTGGGAAATAAATTCGCCAAGGATAGTGTTATCTGTTGCACTCGGTCTGGCGATTCTGATTCTTAGATCAACTTTGCATCTCAGGTTCATTGTTTATAAATACGAGTTACTTATTCTGGCTGTTTATTCTTCCCTTTTTCTGTTATTCTTCTTTCTTTCACACCACAACTTTATTCTTCTTCTTTCTTTATTCGCTTGCATCTCTCGAACCTGCCTACAATGATCATGCTGTTCTTTACTTGTCATCATAGCTTATTTGTCATCTCTGTCATTTTATCTTTATTGTTCTTTGGATTGATATATGTTTACATTAAGTACTATTATACTTGAAACAATTATTTTCTATAAAACCTTACTAAACAATTTGTTTTATATTTTTTATAATTATTCTCAAATCGATATAATGAAACACAAGTTTCCCAAACAAGAGGGAAAGAGTGTTACGAATACAAAGCATGTTTACAAACTGGAGGCCCCAAAACCCAAACCTTAAAAAAACCATAACCCAAAAGTCCAAACGAACCCAGGAAATTGGAATAGGAAAAAAAAAAAAAAAGATACATCCCCACAAGTGGAAACCTTTGGGACAAAAGAAGGAGCTTATCACATCCAAATGGGCAAACCTTATCTCTAATGTACACACACTTTCCCTATTATTCAAGATGTTGACCAACCTTCACCATAGCAAACCCTTTGTTCCCCATACCTTCCTCACTCACTCCCATCCCAGTCCCCACAACAACATTATAATTACTTTTATTTATACAAATATCAATGCACATTACATCATAGTTCTCCCCCACTTTTCCCCCACCCCACCATACCCTCTCTGTCACTCTCGCTCTCCAAAAGGCTTTAGAACCACGATCCGTATCAATTATTGGGGGCTAAAAACAGTAACCCTTTATACCCCAATAAGAGGAAGGAAGGGATGGTCTAATCGGCACTGGCGCAAGAGCAATCTGAGCCCCAAGATCCAGTCCACATTAATGGTATTGGAATCATCGAATGAGAAAATATTCGTATTCGTTATCACCTTACAGTGCGATGCCGACAAGACTACTCCCCTCATATATATATATATATGCTGTTCTTAAGATTCTTTTAGCATTATGTAACATCATTCTTCCCCCCACCCCCCAAGAAAAAAAAGACGCCCTCTTGTCTTCTAAGCAACTGTTAAACCCACCCTCCCCACCCCTTTTTCTTCTTTTTCAGTTTTCACTCCGTTCTATCCGGATTTCATATCTCACAACTCACAACTCACAACTCACGACTCTATCTTCTTACTTTAATATCCTTCATGGCCTCACACCCATTAAAAAAATATATATGTATTTGATATGAATCTGAGATTCATTTTTAATAACCCCACATGATTGACAATTTTTAAATCTTTTAAATACGTATACGTGTAGATCCAGGAGGAAAGTAAGGATTGAATGAGACATTTTTCTACATTCTATCCCACTATATGCTATAGGCCTTCCATATATTGCTCGTGTTTGGTTAGAATAGCTGTTAGCTGATAGCTTAGCTATTTTTTGTTAATTGATTTTATTAATTGATTCTATTAGTTGTTTGTATAAACATGTTTGATAAAATTTAATTGATAGCTACTTAATTATATAAAATGACCAAAAAAACATTAACACAATTTATTGTTATGTATTTTTTTGTTAATAATTTAGATTTATAAAGTGAGTTTATTGAAATAAGGTATATTACTATTGAAGAATTAAAACATCATTTACACAAAAAAGATTAGTCATTTTAAAATTTTAAAATATACAAATTTTCTGAGTTACTAATTTGTAAAAATATTAACCTTGTGTAAATAGATAAATATTAATATTAATTTATCAATAGAATTGTGAACAAATTTTTTTATATAAATTAGTGACTAAATATGTTATATTCTTAATAAATCAATTTTTATAATAATTATATATTAATTATTGAAAATAAATTAATTAATTTAGTGAGCCTTCGTAAGACTTTATGAAAATCTTAGGATAATGACGATAATTATTAAAAACGTTGCTTCCAATAGCGTTTTTTAAAATAGCGAATTGGGCCAGATTGGCGTCGTTTAATCGTCTGCCGTGAAATGATAATATTAGAGGTTTTTGATTCCGTGATCGTTTAAAATGATCAAAATTTTTAATTTTGACATAATACGCTTTTCACCAAACAGAGCACAGTAATCCTATTTTTTTAATGTTGGGGGTGGGTGGGGAGGGGAGACAAAGGACGTGGATTTCCATGAATGATAAAAAGTAGTGCCAGCGGAGAAACCCATATGGTTGGGAAGTTAAACTAACCATTAAGATATATAATACTAGCATATAAAAGCATGGACCCCTCTTGATGTTTTTAGTGGATTGAAGATCAGGGCCTTTAATTCGTTTCATTGGGTTTGGGGCTTTAATTTGTAATAAAATTATTTTATAGAGTGGGTGTCCAATCAAGCTTCGCCCTGCTTCAAGCTATATCATCGTTTGCGGAGCCTGGATTCAATTAGAGGGGGTTAACTTTAAGTTTCGTAAATTTTACAAATTTGAGTTATAGTATAATGGTTCAAATTTCATGCATTTTAGTGTGTGAAATGTTTACCACTTGGATTTTATTGAACCCGGCACAAATTCAAATCTTATGTCTCATCCTAATTCAATTAGTAACATCATTTTTCTTAATCACTTTTATAAATAAGTATATAATTTTGTTCTAATTGGGACTTGAATTTGATCCCCTTTCATTCCTATGTTTCTTTTGAACCATTGAGGTAGGTTTTATTGGTTATTTTTTTAACCATTTTATTTTGACTATTAACAATCGGAAAAAAAATGAAGTAAACAATGAATGGTATTAGGAATTTGTATTTTTATTTAATAATTTAAATTTATTGAGAAGATCGGTCTGATTTTGAAGTTTTGGGTTAAAATGATATCATTTTGGGAAGAGCTACAATAAGCTTGAATTTATATAAAATCGAGTTTTTTACCATTAAATATGAATTCTTATCACTTTTTAGAATGAGGTGTATAAAAAAGATGTTAGAATATTTCGATTAAATAGAAGGCACCCGAGAGCACATATAAGTTGGCTTTATTCAATAAAACTTTATTATTTTGAAGAAAAATATTACTTTTTAGCTCGTTCTATAAACAAGTATTCAATCTACCCTCCTTCATGCCCCAGCAAGAGATTACTTAAATAATGTGATATAAAAAAATGTTATTAAAATCATAGTCCTTAATTGCAGTTTGATTTTTGAATTAAAGCTAACTATTTTATTTTTGACTTAAAAGTTATACGGTTTCATTTTTTTATTTAAAGCTAACTATTTTATTTTAACTTAAAATTAACTAGGGTTTCATATGAATTAAAGTCAGTTATTGCTAATTACAGTTTCAATTTTGAACGAAAGTTGTAATTGCTACAATTTCAATTTTCATAATTTCCATATAATTGATGGGGCAGCAGAAGGTCCATTTTAATAATAAGTTTACCCTGGTACCCATTTCGGTAAAAATGTTTTTCTAAATGGGGTAATTTTGACCCAAAACTCCAGCTTGACTTTTGTGTACTCGCACAAGCTTTGTTTTGGAGTTTAAAGTAAAAAAATATATATATTTTTTATTTTGAAAAAAATACACATGAAGATTTATTTTTAAAAGATTTATAAAATTAGTTTATTTACTTTTTAAAACCGTATTTATTAATTACAATTTTGAAAATTAACTTTTAAACATTATTTATCATTTTACAGTTTTAGGTAATTTAAAAGCTGTATTTATGAATACAAGATTAATTTTAAAAGTTGATAGTATGATTTTAAAAATAAAAAAATAGTTTGTTGAATATTTTAAAAATAATTATATATGTGCCAAATTTTTAAAATAAATTGGCTGATATCAAACTCTTTGTTTTGTTCATGAATGAATTCCATGAAGTTGTTAAAATATAACCGCCAAAGTAGTACAAAGGTGGACAGGGAGCAGAAGAGGCTGGATAGAGAGGAGAGAGGAGAGAGGAGAAAGGGAATGGAGAAGAAAGCAACAAGGAATGAATGCCCATGACCTCCTCCAGTCAGTACAAGGATCGAGAGAGTTCCTCTTGGTTTGGCACCTTCTTCCTTTCCTATTCACCAAAAGAATTAAAGAATGTTATAATGAGATGGTATATTGGTATTGAAGTAGAAAATTTATTTATATTGAGAAGGATTGAAAGAGAAAGGCGTACTCAGCTTTTAATGCTTTCATTTAGTGATCAGTATTGCTAATTGCTAATTGCTATTTGCTATAGGCCCCTCCCTCCTTCCTTAATTCAATCAGGGGAGAGCAATAGAGAAGTAAAGTGGGGATGATTAAGAGTAAGGAACTGGGTTGCAACTGTTTCTACCATAAGTAAAGCAACAAGAAGTGGAAGATGAGCTAGGTTCCCTCCCCAGGGAATAGAGCATATTGTCTCCATCTACACTCACCCCTCCCCTCTCTTCATCTTCATCTTCATCTTTTATCTTTTATCTTTATCTTCGTCTTCCCTTTCTCACTCACTCTCAGCTTTTTCTTTCTGTA
This sequence comes from Tetrastigma voinierianum, assembly GCA_016808115.1. Lineage (NCBI taxonomy): Eukaryota > Viridiplantae > Streptophyta > Magnoliopsida > Vitales > Vitaceae > Tetrastigma > Tetrastigma voinierianum. The sequence goes on from JAEQBH010002443.1 coordinate 100,674, forward strand.
AAATCCTGATCATCATCATCATCATCATATGCTGAGCATCAAATCCCACCCCCACTCCTCCCCCTCATTACTTTATGCTAGCCACTTCTTTCTCTCACCTCCTATTTCCTTATAGTCCTCGCCTCTCCTCTCTCTCTGTCTCTTTGCCTTCTCCTACTACCATCTCTTGATCTTGATCTTGATCTAATTACCATCAAATGAAGATCCAGTGCGACGTCTGTAGCAGAGAAGAAGCCACCGTCTTTTGTACCGCCGACGAGGCGGCTCTCTGCGACGCCTGCGACCACCGAGTCCACCACGCCAACAAGCTCGCCTCCAAGCACCAGCGCTTCTCTCTCCTCCATCCCTCCCCTAAGCAGGTTCCTCTCTGCGACGTCTGCCAGGTGAATTTCACACTCCGCCCCCTCCTTTTTTTTCCTCTTCTCCTCCTTTGATGATTGATAGGGTTTTTTGATTATGAGTTTTTGTTGTTTTTGTCATTGGCAGGAGAAGCGAGCTTTCCTGTTCTGTCAGCAGGACAGAGCAATTCTATGCAGAGACTGCGATCTTCCAATTCACACCGCCAACGAACTCACACAGAAGCATAACAGGTTCCTTCTAACCGGCATCAAACTTTCAGCCACTTCCGCGCTCTACTCCTCTGCAACCAGCGCCGCTGATTCGGCTTCCGATCGCAAGTCTCAGCCGTCCATCAAGAAGGCGCCTGAGTCGGTGCCTCCCGTGATCTCCCATCCACCGTCCACCACCAAGAGTTCATCTCCGACAACCGCCATAAACAAGGGCAGGGATGCTTCTCTAACAAGTGAAGGCGGTTCCACCAGTAGTATATCAGAGTACTTGATAGAGATGTTGCCTGGCTGGCATGTTGAAGATCTTCTGGATTCCACTTCTGCTCCTTCTGGTTTCTGTAAGGTTTGCGTTCATCTTTCCTGCTGTTTACAATTTTATTAGTAATTAAAGAAGTTGTTTCTAATTATGCCGATTTTGAATTGATCCGAGCTTTGATTTCGGTTTTGTAGAGCGCCGGCGATGGTGATGGACATGGACTACCTTATTTTCTTGATGCCGATCTTGACAACAGTTTGAGCAGCTTTTCGTCAGAAAATTTGGGGATTTGGGTTCCTCAAGCTCCCACTCCTCTCCATCCTTCTCAATATTCGTCATTTATGGGTGGGCAGATTGGATTGAAAGAGTCCAAGGAAGCTACAACCATGAAAGCCAACATCAAAAAGTGCGGAGAGGATGTTTTTACAGTTCCACAGATCAGTCCTCCATCTATAGGCTCCAAGAGATCTAGATCTTTCTGGTAGTATCACCACCAGGTTTGATGCCCATTTTTTCTGTCTTCTGAATCGATCTGGTTTTCGTTTTTCCCCACTCTTGTGTTAGTTTTTTTTGCTTCGGTTCTTCATTATTTTGCCTTTTTTTTTTTTTATCTTTTTTCCATGGATATGTACTTGCAAGCTGCAAGTTTCTTCCCCTGTAAATATGTATGAAACCGAGGTAGCTTTTTCAGTTTTTCTTTCCATCCCATGAATGAAGCCCAAAAATTTTTGTCCAGAAATGGAAAAAAAAAAACAAAGAAAAAGAAAAAGAAAAGGAAATTTTGGTGGGGATATGGAATGAAAGTACAGAGTAGAAAACTGAGAGGCGAACAAAGTGAGAAAGACAGAGAGAACGAACGAACAAAGTGAGAGAGTCAAAAGCATAACAAAGTCATTTTCTTGATTGGTTGTGGTTGTGGTTGTGGTTGTGGAGGGTATGTATCATGAGATATTATCATAGATTACGATATATCAGAAAGCATGGAGAAAGAAAGAAGACGAAGATGCTTTCATCGGATCAGAGGGAAGATGAGACAATGATGATGGTCTGGCGTTGTCGAATTCGGAATTTGCTGCGGTCTTGCTGTGTTGCGTGGGGACCTTCGCTTCCACACTCCATCCTTTTCCAGTTTTCCTTTCAAAACAAAATTTTGTTTTTGTTTTTTATATTTTTTTTATTTCATTTCGGTTCTTGGTCCTTGCATCTTTCCAAGCTGGCCTTCCAGCTCAGCTTGTGAGTTGTCACCTTCCCTTTCCTCCACGTCATTATTAAAATTTTGAAATTTGATCCTATTATATTTCTTGAGATTTGAGAAAACTCAAATGTCTAAGAAATACAATTTTTAATTAAAATAGGATTTAACGTTTGAAAATCTCGTACTCGTCCGCACAAGCTTTTTAAAGCTTTTTGGAAAACTTTATCACTTTTATAAGACAAATAAATTTTCATTGCATATATAATAATACCTATCTTGTTTAAAAACGGCTTAAGCCTCGTTTGGTTTGACTTTTGAAATTTTAAAAGTTTTCCTTTTTAATAAAAGGACTTTGTCTTGCTTTTCAAAACAAGAATAACTTAACTGTTTAATTTTATTCCAAAGGTTAAAAAAAATGTCTTTTCAATCTCTTGTAATTAAATGGTATGTGAAGTGCTAATCATTTTGCGCAATAGTTTGAAATTTTTCAAAACAATAATAATTTAAACTGTTGTTCCAAAAATAATAATAATAATAATAATAATTTAAACTGTTTAATTTTATTCAAAAGGTTCATCATTTAAGGAAAAAACGTCTTTTTCAATCGCCTATAATTAAATAGTACATGAAGTGCTAATTATCTTGCTAATAGTTTGAAATTTAGGATTTATTTAGTTCATGTATTTTAAAATTGTTTCATGTTATAAAAAACAAGGGGTATAAGAAAAAAAAAATTTGGTTTCTCCTTTTTTTTGTTCTAAAACAAGAAGATACAAAAAACTAATTAAAAAAGAAAATAATAAGATTGATTTTTGAAAACTGTTTCATATGTTTTCAAAAATTATTCTCAAAAATAAAAACCAAATAAACCCTTACGTTTTTGTTTTATAATTTTTTTAAGAGTATACCAAACCTAAGTTTTCCATAACTTAAAAAATTTATAGTAAAGAGCAAAGAAAATATTATTTATTTTCTAAAAAATTAAGATTTTGGTTTTAATTTTAGCTTAAAGTAAAAATAAAAATTGAGAAATAAAGTCTTAACATAGGAGTGAGGATAAGTTTTTTGTATAGAAAATTTGATAAATTTTAATAATTTTTTTCAAATACTAACTATTTACTTTATTAAAATATTAAAATGAAATTTCAAAAGCAGCATCTTCTAAAATTAAATAAATCAATCTTAAATTTAGTTTTTTTGCAATTTTTCTAGAAACTTATTTATGTTTGGTTTTTGTGTAGTAGTAATTTATAATTGCTTTTTATTTATGTTGGATTTGAAATTGATATAGTTTTGTAATATTTATTTTCCATAATTATTTATTATAATTAAATCATAACTATAAAGTATGGACATGTAAATCCTAGGTAAAATTTATTATTAAATAAATATTATAATCATGTATAACATAAATTAAAATCCCTTAAAAAACATAAATTAAAATTTTTTATTATTCAAACTGGTTATGAAAATGTTGTAAAGATATTAAAAAAATGTTGTAAAATGATAAAATGGTATTTGTTATAAATAATTCATTGAGAAATGTGAATGACCATACATTTACTAGTGAATTATTATGGATGTACTTATAACCCATATATATATATATATATATATATATATATATATATATATATATATATATATATATATATATGCCTATATATATATAATCTTTGATAATGAAAGAGAAAGAGAGAAAAATGACTTTTGGAGTTACTCTCTTTATTATCTCAATTCTCTCTTCTTTTCTTCATTATTTATAACGGCTTTATCGGCGTGAGGAAACCGAACGGAATGAAGTTCTGAAGCATTAAGGTATTACAGTATATATATATATATTTTCTTTTCTAAAGAAAATTTTATAGCCAAAAGCTATAAAACTAGACGTTATTCATAGTATGAAGTTATGAAAATATAAATTAATAAAGATTTCTTCCGTCACTGATTCATAACTTGAAAAATATGCACTCTTCTCTATGTGATAGAATGAGGAAATTTGAAGCATATCTCTCAAGTTATCATTTTAAAACATTACCACTTGAATTTAGATATATTATTATTAAATTTTAAGTTCTTAAGTTGTAATTTTCTTATATATTTTCACTTTATTCATATATTGTTAATTATTTCATAAATGACTCATATCTTGAGCTCAAATTTCTTGCTTTTATATTTCGAGGCGAAATTATTTATCTTGGATATTAATGCGAAATCACTTGGATCTTTATGAATCTTGAAATATTTATCGAAAGAAAGAAAATACCACATCCTGACATGATAAGCTGAAACTTTTAATATTTATCGTCATCATATTGATGAAGGCTCAAAAGTGAATATCTTACGAGTCGATGTCAGATTGATTCTGCGGAAGGTTGAAAGAATGGTATAGCAGTAGAAAGAGAACAATAATGCTGGGCCCCTTTATGATTAGATTTGTTACAACTACAACATTTTTAAGTCGGTCGGTGACTGTAACTCAGCACAGTTCGAAATTAGCTTTCATTTAGGTATGTGGAGAAAAGGTCTTAGATGAGGACATGCTTGAGAAAACATATATCATTTTTCATGCCTCTAATATGCTTCTGCAGCAGCAATATAAAGAGCGTCGTTTTATCAAATATTATGAGTTAATTGCATGTTTCCTTGTAACTGAGCATAATAATGAATTGTTATTAAAAAAAACATCAATCTCGCCCTATTGGATCTATATCATTGCCTAAAACCAATGCCTGATTATCAAACTAATAAATGTGGAGTGTGGCGTAGATATTTTATGAATGAAGGCGGAGTGTCGTAGTCGTGGTAGCCATATTTTTTGGAATCAAGGTGATTAGAATCAACCTCACTATAAGAGAAACAACTCCAATAACCAGAAGTTGAATCATTCAAAAATATTATCAAGAAAGGTAACTGGGCCACATAACAAAAGGGTTTATGAAGGGCCGAATCGCTACGTATGTGGAATGAAGATCCTTTGAAGTGCGTACTGTCATGACCCAGCTTGATTGAACTGACCTTTATCCGGCCTCCATCAAAGGAAAAGGTAACCAAATTGAGACTAACTTTATTAAATGGTCAAGAGACAATGGATCTTGATGATCCTAATCAAATCTCCCTCCAAGAAGCTAACAATGAAATTGATGACAATTTCATTGATAATGATGGTGCAATACCTTTAACTCATTTTGATATCTTGGACTTCTTTGAAGATCCAAGTGAAAAAATTGACCATTTGATTGATGATGGCAATGTGTGCTATGATTAACATATATGCTTATTATGTTACTTTTTATTACATATTTAATACAAACTGAGTTCTTCTATTTAAATTTTATCTTTCTTTTGAAGATAAATTGATCATTCTCTGAGCATGTAGCACATTGATTGTGCCACAACTCACACAATTTTATGTGATAAGAAATATTTTTCAAACTTAACTTTAGTTCCATTTAATGTTCAAACTATCTCAGGTCCCATTGACCAAATTAAAGGCTCCGGAAGAGCTACTATTGTTCTGCCTAATGACATCAAGTTTCAAATTGATGATGCCCTTTATTATAATAAATCTAATCAAAATTTACTTAGTTTCAAAGATATTCGCCGAAATTGATATCACATTGAAACTATGAATCATAATGGAAATGAGTATTTACTCATTACTGGGCAAAGACAAATCTTTGAACAACTGATTTCTTCATCATATGGATTATATCAAATAACTATTAGACCTCTTAAATCTCATGTTGTCATGAACTAGAAGTTCAATGACCCAAAAGCATTTTTATTGTGGCATGAACGGCTTGGACACTTGAGACTTTCAATGATGCGCCGTATAATTCAAAATTCTAACGAGCATCCATTAGCAATCTCACAAATTTTAAAATCTCATGATTTTAATTTTACATCTTTGCTTGTTCCCGAACAAATTAATTATTAATTCATCTTTACAATTGTAGTGAATCCCTGCATTTCTGGAAACTATTCTGAGGATGTTGTGAACATTCGCACCTGGTGGACATTTTAGTTTGTTTTATATGGTTTTAATTTTAATAGGTCACTAGATGGTCTCATGTATGCTTTCTTTCTACCCGGAATATTGCATTTTCCAGATTACTAGCCCAGAGAATTCGGCTCAAGATACAATTCCCTGATCATCCTATCAAGATAATTCGTCTTGATAATGCTGGTGATTTCTCATTTCAAGTCTTCCTTGATTATTGTATGTCCATTGAAATAGATGTTATTCTCAATTACGCCGTATTTCATACTCGAGTGGTTGTTTGAATCCTTTATCAAACGTCTGCAATTAATTGCTAGACCATTACTTTTGAACACCAAATTGCCTTTATCGGCAGGGGGGCATGCTATTATTCATGTTGTGAATTTAATTCATCTTTGTTCTACAGCCAATTACGATTTATCCCCATTACAACTTGTTATAGGTTATCAACATAATATTTCACATTTACGTGTTTTTGGTTATGCTGTTTATGTTCTCCTTGCACCCACTCATCGAACTAAATTAGGTCCTCAACGTTGTCTTAGTATTTATGTTGGTTTTCAATCTTCATCTATTATTAACTATATTGAGCCTCTCATAAGTGAGGTTTTTACTACTCGATTTGCAGATCGTCATTTTAATGAAGATGTTTTCCCGCCATTAGGGATAGAAAAGCCAATTCCAAAATAATGACAAGAAATTACATGGAGTGAATTATCTTTTCTCATCTTGACCCTCACAACAATATATGAATTAGAGTCAGATAATTCATTTAAAATCTTACCGTCGATTTCTGATGCATTTATTGATTCAACAAATGTTACAAAATCACATATACATTGCAAAAATATCAGCCATGATTGGAAATTCCAATGGGAAAGTGAAATATAGCCGCGACGATGAGCCTAAACACGGTCGCCTTGACGATCTATTGGCTCCAAAAGATCTGATTCTTTGAAAAGGAAAAGTGTTAAAATTCAATACTCCTAAAGAGCATACAAATGTAAAAGGATTAAATGATGAACTAATAACCCTTGTATAGACATCAATCGAACAATTATCTCATGAGATTGCACCAGTACATAACAACGAAGAGATATGTAAGGGAAAAATATGGGATCGAAATACTACCTTTATAAATGATGCTTTTTCTTTCTAAGTGGCTATGGACATCATAAGCAATGATGAAGATCAAGAGCCACAACGTCGAAATGATTGGTTAAAATGGAAAGAAGCAATTCAAACAAAGTTAAAATCACTGGCTAAATGAGAGGTATTTGGACTAGTAGTTCAAACACCTAAAGATATAAAACCTATTGGATATCGATGAATCTTTGGCCTAAGGCTAAATGAGCAAAATGAAATCGTGCGATATAAAGCACGCCTTGTGGCCCAAGGCTTCTCAAAAAGACATGGAATTGATTATGGGAAGACGTATTCTCCCGTAATAGATGCAACTACATTTCGTTATTTAATATATTTAGCGGTCTCCGAAGGATTTGATAGCGGCCATGGATTAGTCACGTTTCATTTATATGATCTATCGATATCGATGTATATATGAAAATCAAAAGATTCAAATTATCTCGGTGAATGACTCAAAACCACGGCATGTATTCAATCAAGCCATAAACGATTTTTATATTTGATTAAAACAATCTGATCGAATGCTGTGATAATCGCAGTTTCAAGATTCGCCAGTTAAGGATATGTGAATAATTCAATTTGCCCATGCGTTTTTATCAAGAAAGTAGCAACTTGATTTGCAATTATTACGGTATATGTGGATGATTTGAATTTGATTGAGACTCCTGAAGAGCTCATCAAAACAATTGACTACTTAAAAAAGGACTTTGAAATAAAAGATCTTAGGAAAACAAAATATTGTCTTGGCTTACAAATCGAGCATTGTTTAGATGGTGTATTAATCCATCAATCAACATATACAAAAAAAAGTCCTGAAATGCTTTCATATGGATAAATCACACTCTTGGGCCCCCCATTCGCTGTTAGTCGCCAAGTTGATCAAATATCTATTTCGCCTAAAGAAGAAACGAAGAATCGTTTATTCATATCATATCCGCAATTAGTGCACCAACGATCTTCGCAAATTATACGACCGTATTATCGCTTTCGCTTAATTTTACTAGCAAGATACAATTCAACTTCAACTAAAAGGCATTGGAACGAAATTAAACATATATTAAGATATCTTTGTGGGACATGTGACATGGGATTATTTTATTACAAAACATTGGAACCACAAATTTTTAGTTATGCAAATGTAGGTTATCTTTCGGACTCTCACAAAACTCGATCGCAAATATATATTTACTTATGGAAATACTGTTATATCTGGAGTCGCAAAAACAACAATGGCAAGCCACATCCTCCAACCATTCGTAGTCACTGGCTAGCTGCACGGTTAGTCGGTAATGTAAGCAAGCTCGTTGAGATCCATGATACAACATATCGTAAAATCATGTGCATTATCTTCTATCGGAGAACAAAACCAAATGCTATTATACGAAGATATTGCCGCAGGTATTAGCGCAAGTCAAAGGAGGATATATTAAAGGTGATCGGTCCAAGCACATTTCACCAAAATTTCTATACCTTCACGAAGTTCTAAACAACAAGGGAATCAACGCGCAAATGTATAAGCGTCCAACATACCCAATGTGATTTATTGCAAAAGTCATGTCCAATTACAACATTCAAAACTCAGACATTAGATCGGGTATGCGTTAGGTAAAAGATATTCAAAATGAAGTATTACGTCACCACGTATGGGTAATCATAAAGATGCTAAAGATATCGCACTTTTTTTTCCCTTCGTCCTGCGCTTTATTCCAGAATGGATTTTATTGGTAAGGTTTTTATGAGACAGCATTTTCAAGTATCTAGTGACGGTCATTCAAGAGGAGAGTTATATATAATTCATCGAAATATGAATAACTACACATTTATCAAAATAATCATTATTACGTATTTTATTAATGTATTAATGAAGACTCTATATATGGTAGTTCCTAAGTAATAAAAGAGGTGAGAAAAGGGCCTTTAGAGTTCCCTGTTCTCTCGATTTCTCTCTTCCTTTCTTCATTTTTTATAATAATATTTATTTATTTATTTGATAATCGTGGATGACTAGGCTAATCTACATGCATCTCAATTGAATTTTTAAGACCCTAAAGTTATAATCATAAGTTAATGACCAGGTACAACTTTTAATGCTGGAAGGAAAATTAAATTAACAAACTAGGTACAGCCTTTAACGCTTACAAGGAAAATTGAATTATTGATCATTGAGGAACAAAGGCAAGATCGGACCAATTAGGCTATTCATAACGGTTAAAATATGACAATGGTTTTTTTTTTAATGAAAGAAGATTTTTGATCAAACAACTTACAAAGACGATTGAAAAAAAAATCACAATAATCATGAAAGCTTATATTAATAACATTTTTAGAGAAATTAGAACACTAAACATTATAATCTAAACTATTAATCGCTTATCTCTATGTAAATATAACGACAAACATAAATGTACGCGCGGCCCCGCTCTATAGGCTTGCTATGCGTGGGGGCCCCACTTTATAATGGCCCTTGAAATAATAAAATATTATATATATTTATAATTTATAATTAATTAAAATATAATAGTACTCATGTTAATGTTCTCTCAAAAAACTCACGTTAAATGCACAAAGCTCTCAAAAAGACTCCCACTTGCAAATGTCACAATAAAAGCGAAGTCCACACGGCCCCGCCATTAAATGACATACGCCTTTTCGCAAACCAAATTGCCGATTACTTACGCGATTCGCTTCTTTTTATTTTTGTTAAAAAAAAGTTAAAACACTCTTTCAACATCCGAGAGTTTCTCTTCGCTCAAAATATTGCGCTTCTTCCGAAAAATTGTAGCCTCCTTTTCACGATAAAAACAAACGTAATAAAAAAATCTTCGTAATCCATCATAGGTAATAAATAATTTATTATTTATTTTTTAACGATTTTTATTTGATTATTTTATATTTTTTTATCAAATAATAATTTTGTTAGTTTTATATTTTTACATGCTAGCCTAACTGCCAGTTAGCATGTTAGCTCGATCAAATTTATCAAGATTCTCTCATCGTTCTATCATTATCGATCTAATTTAAAGTTTGATCTCAATTGATATCGAATCGAATTTATTATGCTCACTAAAGTATTTGTCTCGATATGAAAAAGAAAGTTAAGAAAAGCAAAATCGAGAGTTTTTACAATCTCAAGTGGTGAGCTATTAAAATTTCTTTAAGAATACAAGAATGCTGACAAATATACGGTAAGCGTCAGCATTTAAAAAGATATTAAATGCAAGAGGGGGGAGAATTTTAGTAAATAAAGAAGATTTGGCTGATTTACAATGTGCTAAATTCTCAAGAATGTGGAAAATAGAATGAACAAAGATGATAATTGGAGAAAAATATGAAACGGTCAACAAGACGATGATACACATGTTAATCTCTTGCCTCGCATTAATACGCATCCAGAAATTGGAAAATTATTGATCAAAAATTTAATAGACATGTTGGTGAAAAGAGTCCTTCTAAAGAAAAGGTTTCGATAATTTTCCTAAAAGACTAAGAAAATAGCATTTCTCTTCTACACATTACACTCAAGTATTTATCAACGGTAAGACCATCGAAAATGATCGGGTTTACTCAATTTCATCGGATAGCGATTTTGCTTTGTTGTAAGTTATTTAAGTAAGATAAAATACTTTCACCATTTAACGGCGAACCAACGACGGGAAAGATCGCTTATACGCCCAAGCTCGCGAAACTAAGAGAATTCGCACACGCAGAACATGAGTAAGATGGATCGAACTAGAAAGGAGATTACAAAGAATTTGACAATTGATAAAGCATTACAAGATCAAATCAACAAAGATAGAGAACATTGAGACAAGTTTTTGTGAGAATAGTTTTATTGCTAGCTTTCTTTGGTAAGAATAATTTGGCATTTCGCTGAGTACCGAGAAAATTTACGAAGAAAATAAATTAAATTTCGGGTATAATTGAAACGACACGAGTTTGATCCACACGAAAGAACACCGCGGATTCAGAAAAGGAAATTCATTATCATTATCTTAGTCACAAAATTCAAAAATGAATTTATACTTATGTCAAGTGTGTGAAATAAAGACCGAGATTATTAGTGCTAGAAGCAAAATATTTTTCGCTATACTTTACTGTACACGATATGTCATGAAGAACAAATGTCTCTCACAATACGAAGCATGGACAAGCCTCTCGCAAGTCCGAAGATAGAAGAGTTCTTTAGGATTTCGAAAATTTATGATACCAGATAAGGATTATTTGATGAATTAATAAATGTTTAAGAACACTTGAATCCTGATCTTGGCATTTAAGAGGTCAAGGTTATGATGTAATTCGCTCGAATATGAAAGGAAATGATAAAAGGTGTACAAAAGATAAGAAATCCAAGAAATTTTCTACACACCATGTGGTTGTCATAGTCTTAATCTGTACTTGGTGATATGGCAAATTCTTGTCTAAAGGATAAATCTGAATCAGACAATGCATATATATATCAAGCTTTCATCTTCTACAAAAGTCGATGAAAATTTTGCAAGATAATGTAAAAGATTCACCCTTAAGCCTATCATGCATGACGCCGAAAAGTCAAGTCAATGCTAAGGCGCAATAAGATTTCAAGCTCCGTAAATTAACCGCGAACTCACTGGGTGGAAACAAGTCGATGATCCTAAGACATCCAGTGGATGCTAAAAGTTTAGTTTCGTCGTGATATCATGGATTTTGAATTTCATTTGCATGGTTATTTTGCACAATATTTTATCCTGGTCATTAATAGAGCGAAAGCAAAATTTTGCAGCAGCATACATTGGACATATTAATATTTGAAAGACTTATTTCTTTTCTTTGAGACCCATAGAACCTGACTAATCCTACAAGATTATCAAGTAAAGAAATTGCCGCCGATGAAATCTGAACTCCACATTCTCGCGGAAAAATGTGATATTTACAGGTAGCGGTTGCGCCATGAAAAATGTTGAATAAGAGATTACACATTCAAACAAGCACCCATAGAAATATTTATTTCATATATTGATCAAGTTATTTCTTCACTCAATAAGAGATTTAATGTACCTCAAAAATACGAAGATATTTTCGATTTTTATCTGATTTTACTACGCCAAGCTACATATCGCAGATGACGATCGCTTCAAGTCTCACACAAGCTTGAAAATTTCGAGACATACCACGCACTCCGATATCGATGCGACGAAGCTATTTTCCCCGGTTCCAAAAGACGCGAGAAAGCGTTTTCTACCAAATGAGACCAAAAGAAAGAATCAGTTGCTGTGATCATTTGAAAATGATGGACTGCTTCCAAATGCATGGATCGCTTACGTATCACTATCGACCATACCACATAAATACCGCTATAGTTAGTTTCTCAAAGTCAGTTAATCAAATCATACCTTCAATCAACAACGCCACAAAATATCACCTGACGTATTTATATTGTCTATTGGAAAACATATGCTAGAACAAATTGATTTTGGTTAGCTTAATTTATCGATTTTTTATCTAAAACGCCAGAATAAACTTTTCTACGTTAGTTCTTATGAATGTCAATATATTTGCTCAATAAAAATTTTATTTTTAATTTATATATATATATATATATAGTATATATATATATATATATATATATATATATATATATATATTTATAATAGGGCCCAAAAAAAAAAAATAGCCTAGGGCCCCTATAAAGTAAGGGCCGGCCCCTGAACATAAATATTTACTTTTGTTAATTTATATTTGTGACAATGGTTTTTTGAAATGAAAAATACGACAAAATGTTAATTGCAAAAGAAAACAACATTTCTTTTTACTTCAGAAAACAACATTTAATAAATGCCTTTCCAGAACAAATAAAAATGCTTCTTGGGCAAGCTTTTTAGAATATGATTCCCGGAGCCTACAAACAAATGTTCGTAACCTGTGGTTTTTAACCCTTCAAAAAAAAAAAGGGAAAATTGTGGCTTTAATAAAAGCACAAATTGTTATTATTACTTTGTTTTATATTACTTAAAGTTTTTTTTTTTGAAGAAAAATTGTTTTTTAAAATTTTCAAAATAGCTTCATTTATTTTTATTTTTTTTAAAACATCAACAAAAACCCTAACCTCTATTTTCTTTTAACTTTTTATCTGCTATCTTTTTTTTTAAAGTAAAAATAGATAAATTTTTTATCATTCTTGACGTAAAATCACCAATTTATACCTTTTTTCCATCTTTTTTTCAATAAAGTGGTTCTTCCATATAGATCTACGTTTTTATATGTTTTTTTTTCTACGATGCAATATCGTCTTAATGCGTTTGGCGATTATCGTCGCATTTATACATACGCTAAGCATTTATCTTACAAGTGACGATTACATAAGCATTTCAAGATAATGCTATTGGTTGCCATTACAAGTAACGCTTATTCAGATTGTCGATTCAAACGGAAGAAATATATACGCATTAAAATCAAATCAATATAATCAATATACAACAAAACTCAATCAAACGTATTCTGGGGCCATAATAATAAAGAATATCAAACATTGCATATTCAACTATCAACATATGTGTGTGATTTCAAATATTAGCTTATATTATTAACCCGAATGTTGTTTTATCTTTTAGGATTTTTAACGATTTTGATTATATGTTTCAATGGATATATTGTTAGTTAAAATCAATAAAATTATTTTTTTCTTCAAAAAAAATAGTTTCAAAATAGCTTCATTTTTTTTTTTTTACCCTTAGACACTTTAGTTAGAATAGTTAGAATGTGATAAACTATTCCAACCAACTCGGAAGACTTTTATTTTATCCAAGTATAATGGACAAATAATTTTATTTAATATCCGTACAAAAAGGTGGTTTTCAAAAATTTTAATTATGTATGCCTTATCTTATTTAAGAACGGCTTAAACTTCGTTCGGGTTGACTTTTGAAAACTAAAAGTTTTCCTTTTTAATAAAAGGGCTTTGTTATCCTTTTCAAAACACAAATATCTTAACTGTTTAATTTTATTCAAAGGGTCATCATTTAAGGAAAAAGAGACGTCTTTTCAATTTCCGTAATAGTATGAAATTTATATTTTATAAATTTGCGTTTCTATTTTATATTTTTTAAAGACAATACCAAACATAAAAATAATAACAGTAAATTTGAGAGGCCCAAACATAAAATTTTCATAATCAAAATAATATAGCTTAAATATTTTTTTTTTTTTTTTTGTAATTAGTTAGACTCGAACCCAAAACCTAGGCCAGATCCCGTTAAGCCTCCACATTGCATCCTCTGCTACAAGTAAACTTCGAAATTAATTAGAAAATAAACTAATATGAAATTCAATCATATCAGCCTACTTTAAAACTTCTTTTTTTTTTAAAAACAATTGAAAAACATATAAATCGAAATAAATTAATTAAATGTCAATAATTGTAATTTTTCTTTTCTAACATTTTTAAGTTGCTTAAATGAATTTGAGGAAAATCCAAGGCAATCAATAAATTTTAATAATTTGGTAGTCATGACTCATGACACCTAAGGAATGATTCTCGAAAATATTTGCAATATATTCAGTTTCTCAATTCTCCTAGGATGATCCCATGGCTTCATGGGGAGGGGTAGATCCAACTCCAAGTCTCCAAGTAGTAGTGCCCATTGCCCATTGCCCATGGCCCAAGAGGGGCAAAAGTGTACCCTTCAAATTTTTTAAAAATAGTGAAGTTAAAGTAGGATTTAGGTGACATTTGTTGTTTTTTACTTAATACTGAATTTTTTTTTTGAGTTTAATGACAGTAAATGAAAAGAAAAGATAAATCTTAATTGATGTGATAGGTTACATTGTCTGCAGAAAGTCCAAATTTGAAGGCATGAGTATGATTATGGTTAATCATATCAGAACATGCGGACACCCACCCATAAATGTCCCGATTGGAAGGTGTGTGGGTGAGGCATCCCCCACCATGAGCGGAAGGTCAATACCCATCTGAAACATCTGGGCACAACGCATCGGATCCACGAATTCAGACCCACATCCCAGCCGATTTGTTTTAGCAGATACTGTCCCACATCGGTACCTGAACTCAGAACGCTCGTTCTTAAACACTCATTTGAATGAATAAAGATCGAGGCAACTTATATTGAAATTTTTTAGAGATATCTGATTTATATGGATTACTAATTGAGACAAATGATCGTATCCGGTGAGTCGCCCATCTACCAGATAAGTTTTCTTAACTTTCTTTTTATTCTTCTTTTATATAGTTATTTTTTTTAATTAATTGTCTTAACTTTCTTTTTATTCTTCTTTTATATAGTTATTTTTTTTAATTAATTGTCTTTTATATATATATATATATTTTAATTTATCATATTTTTAATTAGTCATTTAATTTATAGTCTTATTATTTTATTTTCTTGTAAGTATATTGTTGCTTTTTGTTTATTTAATTAAATTGGTTGTTAATGTTTTTTTAATAATTCAATTTATTTTTCCTTAACATATGAACTATCACCCACCCTTAATTTAAAAAAAATCTCAAATTTAAAAAATTCAACTTCTAAATTTTCATTTCTCAATTGTTAAAATTCAAATGTCCAAATTTCAAACTTCAAATTCTCAATTTCTTATTTTCTAAAAATTCACCAATTTTAAAATTCAAGTCCTCAAAATCTCACCCCAAATTTTCAAGTTTCCACCAAAATTGCAAATTCCTAATTTCTAAAATTCAAGTCCTCAAAATCTCAAATTTCAATTTCAAACTTCCAATTTTCTCAAACTTCACTTCAACCGGTCTTCAAAATTTCAAACACACGACACCCTACAATTCCTATAAAATATCATCTTTGGGAGTTAATTTGTGTATCATATAAATGGGCTTAGGTGGGGCCCGACATTCCATGTATCCTTTTAATAAATAATTTGACATATGATTTATAATCAATTTTTAATTGAATGTGAATAGTTTGTATTTTGTTATTGCACTAACATTGTTTCCTAATTAGTAGCGCTTCTAACATGCCATCCAGGTACATATTTTTCTCATCCTCGAGCCATTGATTATTTAGTTATATATGTCTCAGATGCTTTTGTATCATACTCGCTTATCTCTTGCATTCATTAATCGATTAGTCAAAAAGTCATATTTCCTTCCTTACCATGCATCAGAGACCCGACTTTAGAGGCTTACTGTGCGCGCCACGCTTCAATCGTACCTTCCCGATAAAGAACCCGACCCCTGCACTTTGGCCTCCCCGATTCCCAAACCTACCCGCTTTTATCAAGAGTCACATTTGTGTTTCTTCTATTTTGCTTTTAAAATATATCAAAAATAAGGACCTAAATCAAGTTTAAAAATGGTTTTTCAAAATAAAAACAAAAGATCGCCTTTTAAAACTAAAACGATAATAAGAAAATACGAGGTCCACACCCACCCTTAATGGGACGGGTTTAGTTTAACTATAATAAGGTTTTTAACGAATTCATATTTATTTTCTCTAACCCTAGACAGGCTCAAGTATTGTTATTCCCGCCCCGATTATATTTTAAAAATATTTTATTACTATTTTAGTTTATACTTTAATATAAATAATAATTATAATTATAATTTTAATAAATAATTTATAAAATTCATAATATTTTTTTTATAAAATATATTAATTTAATATAATAAAAATAAAAACAAATTTAAAATAAAAATAGTACCAAAATCAAATATAAACAAAGATCATTTGAAAATTTTCCATCCCTTACCAAATCGTCCCGCGCACTCTTTAACGGATGTTTAATTAAAAATAAACCCGATCAAATCAAAATGGGGCCACCCCATCCCGAACCCCTCGTTGTTATCTCTAAGAGCCTGAAAGATATTAAATTCTTCTTCCTACAAGAATGCATTTAAATTTAATATAACTTTTTTTTAATTGATAAGTCAAATATTTTCACTTTTTCTATTCAAAACTTTTTAAAAAAAATTTAACAATAAATCAAGAAAATTTTAACAAACAAATAGCTAAATACGAAAAGTTATTTAACTTTCAGCCAAAAAATCAAAAAACAAACAGCCCCTTAATCTCGAGATCTTCAATTTGTAGTCAATTTTAGGTCCAACATATTTTGGGCACATGAAACTAGGACTTTGGAATCCGGGGACCGGGAGGGGGGGGCCACGCTCCGCTGTCAAAATACCCAACCTTAGATATTCTCTAAGGTTGGGTGCTTCTATCATTGATCAAACGAATTATCATACACCTAAATGAGTGGGTCATAAAATATTAAATAGGATACAACTATCCATAATATATAACATTCGTTCCGAATAAAATATATATTATTTTGAATATATCATTCACATGGAGGGCCTGACATCGAATGTCCTACTGACTCCATTAATTAATTGACTCATAGGATTAGTCCCAAGATACATGTCATGCACTTAATGTTTATTGGGAGTCGAGCCCAAACCCGATTGAGCTTATTTGATCCAGACTTAACCTACTTATAAGCATTTGAACCCAAATAAAAAAGGATAAAAATACGGGTAATAAAAAAGGATAAAAAGATGGGTAACAGCTCAAAATGACTACCTTAGAAAAAGGCAAACAACCAAATCAAACATGAAAATGAAAAGAACGATGTGTACATTACAATCCTTCCGCCAAACATGACGCTTTAATCAGTAAGAAACAATTAATATACAAATAAATATATAACATAAGAAGGTAAATGACCACTCATAAATACCCCAATTATGAGCATTAAACATGTAACCTTGACCTATGGTTATAGAAAGAATAGGAGCGAAAAATAAATGAGGACTTTTTTATTTAGCTATTACTTTATGGAAGGACTAAAAACTTTTTCCGCCCCTCCTCTAAGTACAAAAATTATCAATCCTTTTTTTTAATATTGTTATTTTATTTAAGGAATGTGGGAGCTAATTCCCTATTTGCTTGAAATGTTTTATAAATATATATATTGTAAATCTCTTCTAATCGAGAAAGTTATTGGTTCTATCTCAAAAAAAAAAACTACATTTGCTATTTAAAAAGTAATATAAATATATGATAATTTTTTTAATTTTCAGTAGATTTTTAGTACTTTTCAAGAATTAAACATAAACATAATATTAATGTATAATGCGAATATACCTGGGTAAAATATATAACACAAATGCACTAAAATTAGCATATCTTATAAAAGGACCATTCGTCTATGATTTGTTTAAAAAAAAATTAGTACTTTTTAAGAATTAAACATAGACATGATATTAATCTATAAGACAAATATACCTAGCTAAAACATAAATGCACTAAATTTAGAATATCTTATAAAAGGACCATTCATCAATGGTGGGCAGAGCATATGAAAGCTACCACCATGACCTACCATATTAAAAAATGATGCAAGATAAATGCCCCAACACTATGATAGCTTATAACATTAAATATAAAGATACCTTCAAAAAATAATATTTAATATAAGAGATAGGTACAGCATAAACATATTGAAAGTGTCAGACAGTGCACACTAATAATTGCCTTAACTTCGACAAAATATAACATAGCATATTAATAAAATGACACCACAAAATAAATAAAGGATATGGATGACATGATTAATAAAAATAATAACTCCAATAATTATCTAAAAAGAACAATATCTGTACTACTAAAAACAAGATAACTTATTCCAATATAATTTGTTTTTATTTGTCCCAAAATGGTAAATAAAAATACAAAAAGGTTAAATAGTCAAATTAGATGACCACCTTCAAACGCCTTCTTGGAGACATAAAGGAATTTGCATATTTTACCGTACTTTTAATTACTCATTGTCCATTTATAGACCTGTGAGTGATTTCTCCTTTTTCAGATTCCATGATTTTAATTCACAACTTAATTAATTCAAGAATTTTCCTTTTAAAATTATCTTTTCTTTTATATCTATTCACTATGATTGTTACCGTAGTACCATATTCTTACAAGGATTGTAACCTCCTTCCCACTTTTTTATCATTTGAGTCGGACCTCAAGAGCCCTTTTTAAATTCTCTTTAAACTTACATGAATTGTTAATTAAACATATAATCATCTTCTGACTCAAGTGGTAAAGGAGTGAAATGGGGTACGAAGTTCCCAGGCTCAAATCCAATGAATAGAGTATTACAATGTAATATACAAAGTAAATACTCGAATCAAAAGAACAGAGTATTACAATATAATATGTAAACTTAATAGAAGTAAAAACAAAAATCATATAATCATTCAGGCAGATCATAGAACCAAAACAGGGAACTATGCCTTTTACGGATATAAGATTCAGATAATATCAGGAGTTAAAGGGATGTACAAAAAAGGAATCTTTCACAGAAAGTACATGGACAGGGATTCCAAATGACTAAAACCCCAACAATAAGTAAAGGAGTCAAAGAAAAACATGATTTAATCATTCCTTTCAATGTAATATATAAACACCTATATTGATGGGGGCACACTGCACAGGATCAAAAGCAGCACAAAATAACTTCATCCCATGTACAATGCACAAATAACCCAAAAACTATATTCCACTTAAGAATATACGCATGCTCTAATCCCCCACGTATGTCAAGCGCAAAAGAAACATGGACGACCTGATTGTAAAAGATTCTAGACTTACACCAACTTACTTGCAAGGACACGTTCTCTTCTTTCTATGTATCCAAACGGGAACCAACCGGCTTTTCCTCGGCATTCACCTTCTGCCCAACCACTGTTTGACACCTGCCAATCACAGAAGGTAAGCCAATCTCGTATAAGAACTGGGTAGAAGATAATCAAATCCAAACATGCTAAGAATAATCAGGATGCTGCATTGGGTGAATTGGGGTATCCAATAAAGCAACATATCTACAAGGTTTTAATTTCTCATACTAGAGGAAAAGGGAAAACAGCTGTCGAATTTAAAATAACAATATCACTATTATAATTAAGGGAGTGAGGAGAATCATTAAACTTTAGTTGTGGTCCTGGTTTTGAGCTCAAAAGTATTGCAAGCCTTTACCAAATATTTTAGCATAATTGGCATGAAAAGAAATTTGAAAAGTAGAATTCTTTGGTTCATATGCATACAATCTGATTCCATCACCCAGGATCAGAATATAAACTGTACACAGTTGTCCTTCAGACCTTTTTTTCAGGAATTCTCTAATCAATTTTTTGCCACTCAATTAAGATCGCAGTGGAACAAAGAATACTGAAATCAACATAAAATTACAAGGTGCATCTTTAGCAGTTCACACAACCAAACAACAGAAGATTCCTTAAGATATGACAACAGGACCGGCAGTTGCATGCCCCAGATGCTATGGGAAGAACAGAGGAACCACGAAAGATTGTTTTGGAAAAACCAATTAGTAAAACCTTTTGTGTTTGCCTGGGTTTCGTCCAGACACCCATGGAGTCTCAGTGAACAAGTTGGGAAGTGAATATTTTATACTTAATCCTAATAGAAGTTACAATCACCCTTGAATGCCAAATGTATGTATCAATGTATCCATGAGAGTAGAGTCTAAGGTGAAAACCTTTCGTATCACAACATGATCACCAACTAACAGATTCAACTCCACATCAGATTCAGCTTCAAATGAATGCATGACCTGCAGTAGAAATAATATACAGCAGAAGAGTCAAAAGACTATGAACACCAACATAATTAAAATGGTTGATGAGAATGATAGTTACTTCTCCTAAGAAGAAGCCCGTGCTGTCTGTTGATTCACCATATGTTTGAGAAGCAAAGACATTGTTCACTTCATCATATGATGGGGGAGGAGGCATAGCATTATTTGCAGCTGGACTAGGTGAAAATTCAATTCGTTGACGCTCTGCCTGCATCTGTTGTCAAAAACAAAAAATGCATATCATCACCGGTAATGATTTTTGATACAGAAATCCAGGCCTCATCCCTTAGCTCAGATGGTAGAACATCGAGAGGGGGTTGGGATTCACTGCCATCCAGATTAGAATAGAGAAGCCATGTCTGGGTTGAACCTCACATTCAGACACTCCAGGACAACACTTCATGCATGCGTTCAAAATTCTAACAAAATATTTATTTTATACACATGATCTACCACATTTGAAAGAAGCAATATGCACGGTAACATGAAACTAAATACATTAATAAAAAAGATTATATTATTCAAAAAAGAAATAAGAAAGATAAATGGACCAAACAAAACAAAACTTATTCCAGCAGCATACATTGTGTTTTACATGAACTGTCATGGTCAAGCATCTCTCCCAATTTATACAATTCTTCATACAAAAATTCAGATTAATAATCAAACTAATATGTTCTTCACACAATCATAAACCCTTGCCTACATTTTCAACTCCCTTATTAGCTTCCAAGTTGGCTCATGAAAGGTGATGTTTTCATGTCATATCTTTGTATCCTTTACAAAAGCAATACATGAATGCAACTGAAATGAAAAGAGATGCCATAGTACATAAAGGAACTTGAAAAATTAATACATACTTCACTTTCAAGCTGATCAAGTATCTGCAGGACACTTTGATGATAACTGCGCTCTGATTCAACCTTCAGTGCAAAAATAATAATAATAATTAAGAATATGTTTGAACACACTTCCTGTTTTTTGTTTTTAAAATTAGAAAATAGTAGTAGTTTTTACATAAGATATAAAACTCTAACAAGCATACATTAAAAAAGTAATGATTTTAAAACTGTAAAAAGAAGTCTTAAAAAAATGTATTACCTCAATTTTAAAGATACAAGAGAAATCTAAACTTTCTGTACAGAAAGTTCTACTTTATGCAGAAATTCATGATTTTTAAAACAAAGAAAAGAAAGTATATCCAAACAGATACCAAGGAAATCAGAAGTAAAATAATAGAAAAGACAATTCCAGCTCCAATTTCCAATTATCCATATTTGGGCTAGACCTGGACAAGTCCCAAGATTGGTTAAGAAAAAGAAAAGGCTGAATATCTGCATTACCATGGCAATAATTCGCTGAAGAGTCAACCTTTGTTGTTGGCTTTCAACAGCTGCCATTCCAGAGACCGCTTCTTTACCTAATATCGCAGTGTTTGACTTCAGCTCATGAAGCTTAGCTTCAGCAGCCTCCAGCTTCAAAACATTATCAGGATTGCCCATGGATTCCCTCACCTTAACTTGACGTTTGGAAACTTCTATAGCCTGTCTGGGCAAAAAATTAGAATGTAAAGACAATCTTAGAGGAGAAATCTCAGGTAAGTTTGATATTCCATGTAATCTACATTTTTCTACTAAGATTATTTAAAGCTTTTACAGTGTACCAAAATGTCATCACGAACTTGGTATTCATAGTTCCAAACTGAAAATCACTATTGAGAATCATCTATAATAAAACTGAAATGGAAATAACAGGAATATGACAATGAAATGAATCAGTCAAAATTTGGCAAGAAATGGAAGGTGCATCCATCAAATTGTAGACGTAAAGAAATGTCTCCTATCTAGCATTACCTGAGCTTCAGCTTCCATTCGCATTCTCTCATATCGTTGAGCAAGATGTCGAGCATCCTCCAATGGAGCTCCAATGACCATTGCTCTTAAGGGTTCTCCAACCTGGAAACAAAGAATCAAGCACTGGATAACCACACATTATAGAGATGAACCACTGACTATTAGATGGAGAATTTAGAGTGACAATGCAAATATGCCTTACTCATTTTCATTCTGTAGTTCATGTAAAAAAGAATCCATAATTACTATAAAGTGGAGCCCCCAGTAAGAGATCCAGTGGAATGAAAAGTTTTCAATATCATTCAATGGTTTTGATTTTGCAATTACCACACGGAAAGTAGTAGTACATATTCAACAACATAATTTCCAACAATTTGGACTGAATCCAGCCAGCATTATATTTCTTGTCAAATACATATTCTGCAGATACATATTTTAACTTAGTGTCACAATAACATAAGATCAAACCTTGGTGCCAAGAGCTTTCAGTAGATTTCCACGCTCCTTTTCCATTTGAGCACGAGCTCTAGCAAAGCTTAATGCAGCCTTAGATAAGGTACTGCCACTTGTACAAGTGTTTTCAACACCATATTTTCTGCTGTCTTCTGACAACTTGGTACCTGTTATAAAAATTGCAAGTGTAAATGACAGTATATCATGAAGTGAAATACCAAAAAGGAAAACAAAGTCTCAGTAGTTCACCTATTTCAATTTGTTTGGACCCCGTAACTATGAAACCTTCCACACCACGGACAATATCCCTTTGGAAATGCTAGCAAGAGAAAAGGAGATACAGAAATTAAGAAAGAAATAAACCATACAGTTTCAAAGAACTAAGAGGCATTGTATAACCTTGCCAGCACGTGTTGATATGTAAAGTTTCTCAAGTTTTTGATGTTGCTGAAGTTCTGACTCATCAGTGAGGACATTATCTGGACTGCCATAACCACCACCAGAAAATTGCTTGAGAACAGCCTGGCATGAAAATTTAACATTAATCCTAATTTTCAGCAAGGCACAAAATAAATCCCAGAAAGTCATATTACTTTTGAAGAAGTATAACCATAGAGATGAGGAACACGTGAAACTAGAGAAGTTTCAGAAAATGATATATAGAGACAAGTCAAAAAATAATAAAAGACGCACATAAAACAGATGAAAAGCTACTGCATCCAACAAAAATTCCAGGAGAAGCATCCATCACCAGGTAGCAACAGAAGGGGGTGGACGGAGAATACAAGACCCAGCAATTCAGACATGACAATCAATATAACAGGAACACATGGCCATGAAAAACAAATATATAAGAAGCCATGGATCTCAGGATGAGTTATTTGGACAAGTAATAAAATTCAACTGCATGTTCATGCTCATCAAAGTTTGTATAAGCTGAGCATAAGACTAGGCAGATCAAGAAGAACTGCATTTCCAATTTGAATGTTGCTTGTGCAGCATTCCAACCACATAGTTGCATTATTAGATTTTTTTTTTTTTTTATTTTTGATAGGCAACAGCAACAGGAAAATAAAATAATATCAATAACTTATCTTAATTTCAATTATAAAACCAAGTAGAGTGCATTGGGGGTACCAAGTGTAGGAGAGGAGAGGAACCAAAAATTCGTTTGTTTATATTGATGAAACTTTTCCTCGTATAAAACAAATGTTGCATTGAAACAGAATGGGCATAGGCATGTATTTAAAAGAAAATCAAGAAATAATGCACTTGCAATCAACAATGGAATGATATCATCTAACCCATTGAATTTCATTGCAAGAGGAAATCAGGGGAACAACAGAACAAGTGTTTGTTAACACATCAAGACCCTCTTTGAATTTCTTTCATGCAGAAAAAGAAAATAGTGAGTGTATAAAAATTGAGCTAGTGCATGTATGCATGTGCATTTTAGATCATAACCAAGACTGTGCTAAAGCAATGGTTTTATTCGGTTCATTTGCTTCTGAAAATAGTAAAGCCCATGCATTGCTGGAAGAGTAAATTACAAATTCCAACAATTCACTTCTTTAATTCCATGTTTCCCAAATTACCAGTCTTGAACGGATTTAAAATACCCAAATATAAAAAATTTCATTCCAAATTTACATGAAAAACCAACAGTCATGTTTCATGAAGTGATAAAACAACAAATCACATCCCAGTACCGATCTCCAGACCCTGTAGTGCACAGTAATAACATCCAAAACTGTAACCCGCCTTTAAATGCTTCAACATACAACAAAGAATATATTCAAGATCTACTGAAATGAAGACAAAGACATGTCATCATACAAATAGAAAGCTTCGACCTATTAAGAAAGCCAATCGCTTAGAATGTAAACAAGAGGCTGTGAAGAATCAGGAAAAATAAAAGAAAACATAGAAAGAAAGGAAAATTTAGAACCTTACAACAGCCACTTTAGCCTTATTAAGTTTCCTTGTATTCAAATATTTCACATCATTTTCCCCATATTTTCTCGGCAACCCAAACGAGGCGTTAGGGTTTCGTTAATACCTGCTGCTGCTTTGCGACCTGGTCTATAATCTTCGTGGCTTGCTTCCTGATTGCTTCCATCCAAGAGAATGAAAATTGAAAAACGTTGGGGACTTCCACTCCCAGATATTCGGCAACAGAAACGAAATTTCAAATTTTGAAATCAAAATGTTTTTGAAAAACTGTTTATCAAAATAAAAAGATGTTGTTCTCTATCATCTAACCACTCAACAAGAAATGCAGGGGGAGGTACGCTTTTCAGTCTCGAGATTGAAAGGCGCGGGAGGACACGTGGAAGCTGTCCATTGGTGAGGTTTATTGCAGCCTGTTGGCCATCATGGTTCAAAAAGTCGTGGAAAAAGCAGTGAACGTCACGATTTTATGGGATTTGGTTTTATTTCCTTCTTTGTGGATAAAGAAGTTTCCAAATGATTTGAAAAAGAAAAAAATATATATATATGTTATGAAGCCTATTTTTGGTTCTGTGTTCTGATGTTATTATTATTTTTGCAATTAGACAAACGATTTCAATGTTTGTTTGAAGACAAAATTTTAATGCATCACAACTTTGGTTACTATTCATTTCATGATTTGGTTTGATAACTTCATTTTGTGCTTTTCATTTGACGGTTAATACAAATTGTTT
The DNA here is from genome assembly GCA_016808115.1 of Tetrastigma voinierianum. NCBI lineage: Eukaryota > Viridiplantae > Streptophyta > Magnoliopsida > Vitales > Vitaceae > Tetrastigma > Tetrastigma voinierianum. The sequence goes on from JAEQBH010002443.1 coordinate 126,453, forward strand.
TTGGATTTCAGTATAAATGGTATTTGTTGTTTAACTTTTAGATTTTAATTATTTGGTTTTTTATTTTTATATTTTACTTTTACTCTTAAACTTCAACAGAATAAAATAAATTAAAATATGTGAATTTTTCTTAATGTAGAAAGTTAAATGATTCACACTTCTAACCCCTAATCCTCACACCATATTCAAGATGAATACACCCTAGGTCCGGGGCATTTATTTTTTGAAAATAAATATTCCTTTGTAATTAAGTGATTCTTTTTTTTTTTTTTTTAAATTCCTTTGTAATTAGGTGATTCAAACTCGGTTACTGTACTCTGCCCCCACTGTAATTTATAAATACTAAACTTTTAATATAACTTAAGTTTGCCCCCACTAGTATTAATCCTTGCTCCCTGATCATATTCAATTAAAAAAAAAATCTATCTCATTAATTTTTTATCTCTTTCTTAAACATGACATCTTATTCATAAATATTTTTAACTGGATAAAATAGTTAAAATATTTACTTTTTTCTGAATTTAAGTTGTTTGATGTGGTATTAAAATATGAAGGTTATCTTTGATTCTTGGATAGTTTCCTATATTAAGTTATTCAATAAAAAATCCTAAAGAAAATTAAAAAAAAAATTAAAAAATGTGCACATTTTTACATTATTTGATATTTTTATATCAATAAGTAAAAAGAATTTGAAGTAGTAAATAATATATATATATATATATATATATATATATATATATATATATAATTGAAAATGAAACCAAATAAAGTGATAACTAATTTTGAGGAAACAAAATAGCTGTAGTTATTGAGTGTAGCCATTGATGTTCCGTGGGTATGAGTGCTATGTATTATAATTTTGGACAATGATAACAGGGGACATGATTCAATGGCTATTTCCAAATGAATTCGACTATTTTGTTTGCCCAAGCCAAGACCAAGACCAAGTGGAAGCTATCTTCATCCAACCACCAAATACAAAGCGCTTTGGACGAATTTAGTTTTTTTTTTTTTTTTTATGAATTATTCGAATAATTTGAAAATAAAAATAATGTTCAAACCAGTACGTATTACAAACTAGTAATATCTGATTGCGACATTGAAATTTTGTTTAAATTAATATTGTACTTATTAATTACGATATTATAAATATTTTAGAAATTTTTTAAGTTAATACCATAATCATTATAGTATTATTATTTCGTGTATTAATTTAGATATTATTTTATTTTTAAACTATTTTAGTAATTTAAAAAAAAAAACTAAATATGTCTAACTGCTTTTCATATACAAAAACCATCTTAACTGCTTTTCATAAAATATGTCTAAAAGTACCCACTTGTCAGATGGGATTTGCAGTCTACTCGAATCCTTTGCCTACTGCTCATGATAAAAGGTCACTCACTCCAACCTGTCGAGGGAAGCATGCCTGCAATCAAAAATTAAAAAATATATATATAAAGGGTGTAATATAGGGCTGCACTGCCCCAACCCATCGACAGTTTGATTTTTTTTTTCTGATAATTATGGAAAGTAAACACACTAATCCATGTAGGTACGTAACCGAGTTAAACTACTCACTTTAATTAATCTTATGTAGGAGTGTAAACGATTAAGGTATTGGAGTTCGACATGTAGAATATTTGAATTTGATTTAGGGTCAATCGAATCGAATTCGAGTAGCTTGTCGAGTCAAATCTAATATCATAATATTTAATTTGAACTGTTTACGAGATTAATCGAGTTTTACTATTTTATTAATCGAATCGATTTCGAGTTAAATTCAAGTATAATTATTTATTTATTTTTTTAATTAATTCAAGTTTGTTCAGTCGAGTAAACACTATTTTTCTCGAAACAAAATTTCAACATTTGAAAAAACAAAAAAATGACTCTGAATTTGAGCCTCGCTGAAGTTTTGCTTTCAGACACTCGACTCAACTCATCACACTCCTCTACTTCATGCGCACTAAAATTAATCCACAAATAAACCTACAATGACCATGATAAGATTAGAACTAGTGATCATAGGGGTGAAAATCCAATAACAGACCAATTGAGCTATCCTTCGATGATGATCAAAATTAGAGCTGTTTGAAAGATTAAGGTTAAACAAAACCTCATGCAAGATGGTAATGTGATATATGCATGATAAATAAGAAGGAAACATAGAAAGTTTTTTCTTTTCCCAAAGCCATAGGTAAGTGTTCCAAAGTTGATTGAAATGATCTTACATGCAGATTGGGGATGGCTGAGGAAGGAAAGATTTGAGGAAAGGGAGAGAAGATGAGAGGAGGATTAGTGATTTAGTAGAAGATAGGTGGGGAGGGGGGGATTGATGAGAGATATTCTCAGGGACGTCGACAGTGAGCTTTGCACATGTGGTGACAGTCGTAAAGGCAAGGGCCACCGCAGTGAAGTGGACAATCCAGTCTCATTCCTTTACACCGCCCCCCCCTAACCATGCATTGCGCGAACTCTCCCATTACATACTCTTTATTCCGCTGCCATTGCCTCTGTCTTCTACCTCCCTTGGACTTAGTTTGACCCCCACATCCCCATCTCCATCCCCACCAACCACCACCCCCACCACCTCCCCATCCCCATCTGCTACCACCCCCTCCTCCTCCACCACCGCCACCCCATCCCCATCCATACCCACCACCTCCTCCTCCTCCTCCTCCTCCACCTCCACCTCCACCCCCACCCCCTCCTCCCTCCTCCTCCTCCCCCACCTCCACGACCCAAGTGTTTGTTCTTCTTGTTGTTGGTCACAACTTCAGTGTAAGCTCCCTTCCGTTGAGGGACCCTTAAAGAAGTGGCATTGACTTGAGCAGGAAGACTGCTATTCCCCAACACATCGCCACACACCCCAACAGCCGCAATCACCAGAAACAAGACGGCCCAAAAGCCTCTTCTTGTTATAGCCATCTCATTGGTTGTTTCAGGGACAACATATGTGGGCTTCCTTTATACTATCCACACTCGTATTTAAAATATTGTAATGAAATCTCGGCAGTTAGGCTTCTAACCCCCCCACCCACCCTACCACTTTTTTCAGATCTCAAAGCTCTAACCAAAAATAAATGAGAGAGCAAGATGCCTTGGAATGCAATTTGTCCCCATCTGCAACTGCAGAGATAATTGAGGCATGCAGAAAGTGTTTCACTGTGCAATCATCAACATGCGCCCCCCTCCCCCGTCTCGTATTGCCTACTCAACTTCTTCTAGGCTCAACCACGGACCCATCATTTTGTTATAACCCATCTCCAACCCTTTTTCTTCAGCTTTAACAAAAGCAAAAAGTACCATGCTCGAGTCTAATCAAGGCCACTAAAGGTAGGTTTACCCGATCATTCACTTAAGGGTACCGTGGAATTGGTCGAGATGTGCGCAAATTAGCCCAAACATTCACGAATATAAAAAAAAAAAATTACCATGTGAAATTCCCAACCAAAATGTTCCCCTTTGTTCTTGAGCTGATTAAGCATCTTGCAAAGAGCATTGTCTCCCTTCTTTGTAGCTTTTCCCTAATAAATGAGATCGTATCCTTGTAAAATTCACAAGCCAACAAAGAGAACAGAACAAGGACTAGAAATCCCACATAAACCTCCAAGAAACTAAGACAATCAATTCAGCATCAGCAGCCAAAATGCCAAATCTTATAATAAATCATACAATTTGAACGCACTAACATATAAAGTAAATGAATTGTTTGAGGGTTTTCACATGCTCCTAAAGGGAGAGGAAAGATGACTATGTTAAAAAAGAGTGGCAGAACATTACCAACTACTACCTTCACCAGACACTTAGCAACAAGATCCCTGGGACCCTGTTCAATACCTGAGAGGGAAACGACCATACACTCAATGACAAAAGAGCTTGTACCTGAACATAAGCATATATCATTATCAGGCAAAAGCCATCCAATTAAGGACAGCTTTTGCTTGAAGCAGTGGAGGATCAAGCTAGGAAGCTATGGTACAGAGGATGGAATTGCAATGATCATAAAATTATGCAAGATAAGCAAACTGCAAAAATGTTGTAACATATGTCATGCATGCTGTCAAGGTTTCTACCTCCATAGTCACGCTTGTGATGACTACTAGAGCAAGAATTTTGCAGAGGCACTCCATCTCTGAATTTATTTTAACCATCCAAGATGGATGTCCTTTTCCATGTGCCTAGGTTCCTCACATAAAATAATCATCCCAACCCCATCTGTGAGCCTTATTAAGTCTTCCATTCCCATATAGCGTACCATCTTCTGATGGATACAAATCAGTTGCCTACAAATAGGTTTCATCAGGCCTCATTCATTTACAAGCTAGTCTACCTGATCAAAGGGAATCAGTTGAGGAAGGGTCCAGTGAGAATAACTCACCCACACGATTCCAAGTGGATGACATAATTATTATAATTTCCTCAAATCCCTTGTTCAGGATATCAATAAGCCTTATGAAAATGCTAGTGCTCTTGTAAAAAACCCAAAAATTAATTAAAATAAAACAAAAGTTAAAACTAAAAGGAAAATCTGCAGTCCTTGACACTAAGGAGGTTCTTTCGAAAAAAGCACAGCTCTTCAACTGGTGCCCAGTAAAACAAAAGCAACTTACTCAAGGTTGATACCTGATCTAATAAACGGTAAAGTGATCCAAAAGATATGTACAATACGGATTCTGCAATATGAAGAAGTCAATACAACAGGACAAACAGTAAAGTCTTCAAGACAACAGGGCCATATCCAAATAATTGTGCAATTAAGTTGCATGGCATGGCCAATTTCCACAATTCTCAAGTACCCATACAAACATTCAGAAGTAGAAGTAACAACCGCCATAAAAATGGCTCCAGGATGTTTGAAAATTATTATAATGAAACCAACTAAACAAACTCACAACAAAACATATGTTTAAACTACCATAAGCTCCCTTCTGAAGAGTGCAGTAGAGAGATAGACAGACCTGTAATTCAGTTAACTCAGTACCGACGTGGCATACGGTCCATAAATCTTCCTGATGGGCACTCGAATGCCATATGGCCCCTACCACCACAATTATTGCATATGACCAAGGAACCCATGCAATCCCTGCTCATATGGCCCACCTGGTTGCAGCTCCTGCAGATAACATCTCGAAAACCACTGTTGCGTCCTCCACCACCACCCCTCTCTCCAAAAACCTCGGCCTTTGGGCATTGCCTAGCAACATGCCCAGCTATGTTGCACAAGTTGCAAACTGGTTCATTTTGACAGTCACGTGCTATGTGGCCAGTCTTCCTGCAGTTCTTGCATGCCTTGTCATTTGTACAGTCAGCTGCAATATGGCCTTGCTTGTAGCAGTTATTGCACAACCTCACGTCCCCTGATGGCAAACCAGGAGTTGGGCAGTCTCTGGCACGATGGCCAACCTTATTGCACGAATGGCAGATTCCCTCATTCGGACAGTTGCTGGCCATGTGACCTGGTTCTCGACAATTCCAACATAATGATTGTGTGGTGCACTCTGATGCAATGTGCCTGTGAACAAATGTTGAAGGCATGGATAAGATAATCCATCACAGTAGAGAAGAAAAATTTTCTATGCCTTAAATATGGTTGTAATGAATGGAAGATTTCTTTACCCAGGAAGGTTACAGTTGTTACATATAGCCACATTAGGGCATTCTCTAGCAAAGTGACCTGGCCGCTTGCAGTTGTTGCACAGGTTGCCTTGGCTGGATACATATCCCACATAAATTAACGTGATGAATTCATACATAATCTAAATAATAATAATCATCTGACTCCATGCTTTCTATTCTTAAATCCTCTAAAATAAAAAAGAACAATCCATGCCCTTCAAAATATTTCAGGATAAGTCTACACCATAACCTATGAAAAAATGCCATGTGATGATCTCAATTTTTGACAGGAAACACACTATGTAGTGAAACTAAAAGATAAGCAAGTCAAAATCAAGCCAAAAAGTTATGTCCCTAGAAGCCCTGAACCCACTGGAAGTCCAAGAGAAATGTCACTTTTCAAAGGCTGATGCAAAAGGAAATTAAATAAAAGCTTTGTATTAAATCATTCAATGCAACCCTATAGTTCATGTAGTGGTACACCATTAAATTTTCCATATGATATATGGTGCATCCAACATATTCTAATAAAATTACACACACACACACAACACACTTAGAACCCCACTCAACTCAACAGAATATGGTGATTCATCAATTAAATAAAGCAGCATGCTTCAAATGTAAAAGAGACTTGAGCCTTGAGCAGCAGAGAAATTTTGATCAACAGTTCTCACACATGCCAAAACAGTCAAACAATAAGTGTGATAGTGAAGCTTGCTGTCTTCAAACCCCAGCAGAAGAAGACAACAGAAATCACACACCAAGCCTGACATCTGAATCCCGGTCGTCCCCATGTCTGTAATAGTCATCCAAAAACAACATACGCTAACAAAGCTATCCAAACACCACGACCAAATATGTTATAAAGCGGGGAGAGAGAAGAAGAGGGAGATAAAAAGCCATGCAACAAACAAGTCATCCCTTGTTCTGAACTCAATGCTCTGTGTGTGTGTGTGTGTGTGTGTGTGTGTGAGAGAGAGAGAGAGAGAGAGAGAGAGAGAGAGAGAGAGAGAGAGAGAGAGAGAATATCAAACAAGTCAACTCTTCTAGGGAGCAATTTCCACAAAATTTAAAACAGGTAAACACATGATAACCAACATATAGAGTACAAGCTTGCTCATTTACAAGTTAGATTCCACACATGGTGATGAAGAATTTCGAGTTGGTGCAATATATGATCTACAGCATACTAACAATTAAATTTGCATTCATTATGCCCTCAGACCAATTTAAAGATGATAACTTTAAGAACATGAATACCAATCAAAAAAACTTTTAAGAACTTGAAAACAAAGATTTTGGCAGTAGCATTGTATAAATCCAAATCAATTTTCCCACCTGGAACTGGAGTGGACAATATTGCATGAGGCATAAATTGCCATATTTCCAACATTAGTTGGGTATTTTGCATAAATGTTCAAATTTATTAAGAAAGAAAAATGCTAGATGCATAATAATTCACTCACATCCCATATCTGAAAAAGAAAAGCAATTTATAACATGAAGTACACAATTGCTATCAAATTTAAAATCTAAAAAATAAAAATTTATAAAAGAAAACAATAAATTGCTAATTCAATCTCAAAACCAATTTAGTCAGAAATATTATGCTAAATATATATATATATACACATATGTATATAGCACAACCAGAACCACAAATATGGATAATCCACATTCTAAGGGGCACATCCCAGTGATATCTCTTTGAGCAAACACACATCATCAAAGTCTGTCTATGTGCCACGAAACAGAGCTATCAATTACTTCTTGTTCTATGCTGTCATTCCCCCTTCCCTCTTGAAGCGACAAAGAATATTAAAGAAAATATCAATCAAAAACCAAATAACCTGAAACCCCTACGTGACTCTCTCCTATAAGGAGCATCACGATAGGAAAAGCGTTGAGATCGGATCCTGCGATCTCGTGGACTCCTGCTCCGGCTCCGACTCCTGCTCCTGCTGGTGCTACGTGAACTCATGTTCAAATCTCCTCCAACCCACGCTAACCAACACCGATCTACAGATACAACACCTCCACCACCACCACCGCTTCTGCAGCTTCCCTGTCAACATTAATCATACATCGAATTATCTTCCTTAATCCACCTCATACTCCTATCTTTACCTTCAAACAGAAACACCAAATTCCAACACTATAACAAAATCCTTGTCCAACAGACAACCACCAGTCTAGTTACAAATCACTATATCCCACACCATACCATATTTGCTTTAAAGGAACACTTTTCTTCAACTAACACACAATCTCCCAGGAGAACTATATACGTCTTGCAAATAACAAAATACCACATAAATGCTTTCAGTGCTTAGACATGATGATACACAATAGCCTATAGCTCCAACCAAACAACAAATCCACCCACGGAAGAAGCAGGCCCCCTCCTCCATATTTTCACATACCCCTTTCCATTTTCACATGAAAAGATTTATGGAAGACCCAAAATTTAGTCAATAAGGTCAAGAAAGGGCAGCAGAGATGTATGTTTACATTAGAAGGAAAAAATAAATAATAAGATCATTAATATACATGCACATAACCGTGTGTCATAAGCATTAATAGTAATCACAATTACATTCCTCAGATGCTCAGCATCATAAAAATGATTTCATATGGATTCACTTTCCCATATTGGCCACAGTCTTCATCATATTTTGCTGTTACATGCTCAAACAGATTTTACTACTAGGGCTCTTCCACAACAGTCCCTTGTATATCAAGGAAATCAATTAACTTAATTCAATTTCTAAGATAGCTGATTAGCAACTAATGACCAAGCAATCGAATATTGGGGAATTTTTTTCCCGTAAAGAGAAATTGAAAACAGGATTTGTCTTTTCTGAGGAGGCATACAAACATTTTTTTTTATCAGCAGGGGGCATACAAACATACACACGCACATGAGGTGCATATTTCATCAACCCTAACTTGTATGGAGGGTTTCATTTGATAAATTCATACCCCTTTATATATGTACATATAAACTGTTTCTCACATGGACCAAACCTTAAATTTCCCAAGATCGAAGGGCAACATCTCCTCCTTTACTTTCCCCTCCACCAGCTTCACCCCCTGACTACTCGACTTCTATGAGTCATTGACTAGGATTTCTTATCACAAGTTAAACAATGCTATAACTTGACCTGTGCTAGATGTTATCTTGGCTTCTAACAATCATTGACTATGATTTCTCTTCACCAGTTAAAGAATTCTATAACTTGGCCTAAGTGGCATTTAACATGCTATATCTTTACAAAGTAGATCCAAGCACAAATAAAGGATGAGTATTATGGTTGATGGAGAACAAACGTAAAACATGTGGTACACCAAAATTGTCAAAAAAAAAAAACCATGTGGTACACCAAATGAACATGAATCATGAAAACCAACTCTAGACAAAACGGAATGGCAGAAATGATTTCATATAAGTTGAAACTAAAATAAAAGGTGCAAAAAACTGACCCAACCCAATCAAGCTTATTTTGGCAGAGGAATTGTGGAAAATGGTCCCAGTTGGTTTGTTTTGCAATTTCCTTAACTCCTAACAAATAAAACTGATACTTCAAAATGTAGTTGTCAGTGATTTATAATTGCAAAATGTTTGGTGGGTTGTTTACATTTTTTTTATCAGTTGTTTACATTTATTACTATATATAATATACGAATTCTATTAAAATAGTTCATCATTCTTGAGTTATGGCTCAAAATGATTTTAATATACATCCATTATGCTTGGCATTTGGAACCCCAAATAGATCTTATGCAATCTTTAAGAACTAATCAGGCTTACGGCCCAAATTGGTTTGGGTCCAGTTAATCTGCAATCCATCTAGACTGAATCAAATCGGCCTAAACAAGGTTTAATTCAGTTTTTCCACGATTAGAAAAAAGGTTATGTTTGAATTATAAACCAATGATGTTGATTTGGCCAATTTTTTCCTCCAAGAACAGACCAGATCAAGCGTCATTAAACCCCTAACCCTAACAAACACTATGGAAAAAACATATACTATTTTTTTGTCCCAATTAAAACACACTTATAAAACACAAAAACAGGAAGAGAAAACTGAAAAGCAAGATAACCAGAACTAAGAAACATTCATGGAAGTCAACCAAAAGATTACATGGAAGAAGTAGCTTGAAACTGAAAATATTGAATTTATTTGCAAGAAGTATGGGTTCGCTAAGGTTGAACCTTATAACAACTTCACAGTTGTGTCATGTAATCGGGCAATGGATCTCACCAGTTAAAAAGCATAACCACCATACTTTAAAAGAGTGAGGAACATAAGACAATATATACAAGAGCGACTACAACAAAACAAAATAGAGGGATTTTATCCTATTTTCCCTGGCTCATACAACAAATCCTGTTGAAGCAAGAAAAAAATTTCTAATAAATGAGAAAACAACTTCAAAAGTATGCATACATACACACACAAATAGAACTAGCCTACCCAAAGGGTGGGTTTAGAAATGAGTTTTGCACACAATTAATTAATAGTGCATTTAGCAGTGATTGTAAGAAGTGTTTCAGCCAATCAAAAGAAAATTTAAGAAGTGTTTCTAATATTTTTTTAACACTTGAAAACTTTCGTCTTTCAAAACAATCTAAAATCCTTTTTTTTTCTGGATAAGTAACACTGTCTGAAATCAATGTCAAATGCAATCTAAGTTTCATGCTCAAATAACATCTAAGGTGTATGCGAATACAGTACAGGTAACATACACTCAAATAACTACCATAACAAGGGGGTAAAACTCAAAGCGTGGAACAAGGGGGTCTTTGGTAATGTGGATGAACGTAAGAAGTCTGCATTAAAAAGGTGGCTCTATGGGATGATATTGAAATCCAAAGACCTCTGTCTACTAAAGAGCAAGAGGAAAGGATGGTTGCTATGGAGGATTTCAAGAAATGGGCGATTATGGAAGAAATTTCTTGGAGACAGAAATCGAGATAAATTTGGCTCAAGGAGGGGGATAGGAACACTGGTTTCTTTCACAAGATGGCAAACCCTCACAGAAAGAGGAACAACATTGACAGGATCCGTATAGGTGGCGACTGGTTTAATGGTACAGAAGAAGTAAGGACATGCATTGTGAATGCTTTTAAGGTTCTCTCCGACCCTGGGGACTGGAGGGCTAGCCCAAAGGGACTGAATTTCTCTAGGCTGAATGACACAGAGGTAATAAGACTAGAAGTGTCTTTCACTGAAGAAGAAGTACACGCTACTTTAGCTGACCTGAATAGGGACAAGGCTCCTGGGTCGGATGGTTTTACTACTGCCTTTTGGTAGTTTAGTTGGGATGTTGTTAAATCGGATATCATGGGGCTGTTTAGAGATTTCCATGAGCAAAGAAGCTTTGTCAGAAGCCTTAATTCAACCTTTATGGTTTTAATTCCGAAAAGAGGAGGGGCTGAGGATCTGAAAGATTTCAAACCCATCAGCTTGACTAGAAGCATTTATAAATTGATAGCAAAAGTGCTGGCAAATAGGTTGAAAAAGGTGATGAATAAATTGATGAATTCAGCTCAGATTTCCTTTGTGGAAGGGAGACAGATTCTAGACGCGTCCTTGATTGCTAATGAAGTCATCGTCTCCATTTTGAAGAAGCAAGATAAAGGGGTGCTCTGTAAATTGGACATAAAGAAAGCATATGACCAGATTAATTGGAATTTTCTCACAACAGTGCTTATTAAAATGGGCTTTAAGGAGAAGTGGCCGGGTTGTCTAAAGTATGGTATGGAGGATGGGGGATGGTTCTCTAACACTCCTAGAGGCAGTTATGGGGTCGGTCTCTGAAAGGATATTCGCAAAGAAGTGATATAGATGAGGCAAAACTGCTCGTTTGAGGTTGGTAACGAGCGCAAAGTCAGATTTTGGGAGGATGTTTAGTGCAGAGAAACCCTCTTTGCTCTTCTTTCCCTTCCCTCTATGATGTGGCTAGCTCTAAAGGGGCTAAGGTGGCAAGTTATGGGAAGTCACAAGGACAGGATGAGGGTGGAACTTTAGATTCGAGAGACACTTTAATGATTGGGAGTTAGACGAGGCTCAAAGATTCATATGTATTGTTAGTACCAAAAGCTTAAGCCTCTTTCTCGATGAGATAGGCCCTAGTGGACCGGGGCAGCGACGTGACGCTCAATCAAGTCTAGTTATGGACCTTTGAAGGAGGGTATAATTAGCTTAGAGCCCGGTCAAGATGATTTGGAATCCTCTTGTGCCTACAAAGGTGGGGTTTTTTTGTGTAGGAGGTTTGGTGGGGGAAGATTTTGACTATGGATCAACTTAAAAAACATGGTTTCCCTTGCCAACCGGTGTCCTTTCTGTGGGCAGACAAAAGAAGTATTGGAGCATCTTTTTATCCACTGCACTAAGATTTGGGGCCTATGGACTACCTTGTTTTCTCTATCAAAAGGCGGATGGGTCTATCCCTACCTGGTTAAAAAGCTGATAATGGGCTAGGTCTGCTTCTTCCCTTCAAAAAAGAAGCAAAGTTGTGATCGTATTCTCCGTGTTTGTTGTGGGCAATCTGGAATTGAGAGGAACAAAGCTGTGTTTGAGGATATAAAGTGTCATTTGATAGGCTGTCCTTTCTGCTGGGTCTTGTGCTTTCTGGGCAATCACATTCCTTTATATGACCTTTGTAAGATACTTGTTAGTGTTCCCTGTTTTAGCCAGGTGGCTGGTAGGTTTTTGTCTTAGCCCTCTTTTTGCGCTGGTTTCGGTCCCCTTTGTATACTTTCTGTGTGCTCTTTAGGGGTGCCCCTTTTGGCTTCCCCCTTTTAATATACTGTTTTGTTTGCCTATCAAAAAATAAAAACAAATATGCACCTTCCAGCCACAAACACTACAGTATAGGAAAATTATGAAAATGAGAGTCTTCTTTTCTCTCCATGTCACCAAATAATCTCCTTTTTTTTGTTATTTCTCACTCTCTGCTTTCCAATGGATCCACCTGAATGGATAAAATACAGAAAACTTCCTGGCTGTGCAATATCCTTGCCATCTAAATTTTTCTCATATTTATTATCAGCTGAATAATAGTTATATGAAGTGCCTGAACCGCAACTTTCAGATTTGCAGCATGCTTACAGGTGCAAATGAGAAGTAATACATTTATAGATTCAAAAAATTTGTATCAGAGAATAACTACGAAACAGCAATCCAATCATTATCCATCGTGTCAAGAAACATCTAGTTTGCACATAAAGCGTTTTTTCATTTTCCACGAACCCTAGAAAAGCCCTAATCGTTCAAATTCTTGATTTCAAAAGAGAGTGAGAAAGAGAGACCGAAATAAATGAACAAAAATAAGAAAATCTAGGATTCAGAAAAAAAAAAAACGGATCCAATATTAAATAAACCAACCCTAGAAGACCAGAAATGATAAAAATAAACCAACACAGGCTCTACTTGGAAGATGAAAAATATTCACGAACCTCGGAGCTTCTACCCCTTGACGACGATGGCGGAGTAGATTTGTTCGCCTATCTCTGCAATTTAAGGGAAGTGATATATAGTAGAGGCTGGACCATGTGCCCTAGACGATTACTCCAATCGAACACGTGGCTCTCGGCTAAAGGTGCAAACCGACTACCTCAGTCACCCTATGGGATTTTTTTTCTCTTATCTTAATTTTTTTAAATTCTAAAACATCATTTTATATCATTGAACAATCGTTCTATTTTTATTTTTTTTTGAATAAATAATTGATAGTTTTTTTTTTTTTGTTATAATTTATGGTTATTCTTCTAAAAAACACAAATCATTAGTTAAGATTATAAGTAATTATTTTTAGATTTTAAAAATATTATACAAATTATCTTTCATGCCTAATTCATATAATACAAGCGCTTAATATTTACAAAAACAAACATAAAACTGGTTCTATAGTTTTTCAAATTTGGCAAACACCTAGGGGTAGTACTGTAGTTATAGTTAAAAAATATTTAAATATTTATTTTTTCTATTATATCGCCCTACTGAAATAAAAAAAAATTATAAACTTACCTCATTAGTTCCTTATTTTCTTTTTTGCCGGTGTGGGAATTTATTTATTTCATGTCAACACAACTTTTATAAGTGTAATGTCAATAAACGCTAATAAGATAAGGATAAATTATTTATTTTTTAATATTGTATTTCAGATTGCAGACAGCTGTTGTTTAAACGCTAAATTAACATCTTAAACATATTTAAAAAATAATTTAAATTGTACTTATTTATGTAATAATTATTATGGTAAAATAAAAATATTTGCATAATATATGTATAACATATTAATATATTTATAAAAAAAATTAAAATAATAAAATTATAATAATTTTAAAAAATTATTATTATATTTATTTATTTTATATAACTAAAATAAAATATATAAAATTAACAATTCAAAAACTAATAGATTGATTAACCTAAAATAAAACATTCAAGTTTTGAAAAATATTTGGTGTAGATTTTAAATTATTTTTGTACATATTCTAAATATAGTTTTTTTCTAAATAGAAAATATCAAATATTCAAAAGATACTTTAAAATTCAAATAAATTATGCGAAAATAAAAAACAAACGATTTTAAGTCCGAAAGCAAATTGATTTCAAAAAAAAAAAAAACAATGGCCTTTTAGAATTGCTTTTTAAAATACATTTTAAAATTAAAAACTGTTTCTAAAACCATCCTCAATCAGACCCGTAATTCAATACCATTTCATTGTGTTTTTAGCATAATTAATTATTCAAGGAAAAATAAATATCACTTTTTAAAAAGTTCAAATTTATGTCTGTTATTGCATCAATACCTGATTCGTGATTATCTCAAAACTTCTAGAGATAAAAGTACTTAAAATGTTATCATGGAGGGCTCTCTGACCGTGCTTTTTTAAAGTGCTTTGGTAATATTTTGAAAAGCTTTTTTGAAACTTGAAAAAAAATATCACTTCTAGCTTTTTTTGAGAAGCACTTGAGGAGGTGTTTAAAAAAAAAACACTTTAAAATTTGTTAAATATTCCTTAAATATCTATTTATTTGTTCTTCAAATATATATTTATTTATCCTAAAAATATTCATTTTTTATTTAAAAATAAAAATAATATGATATACCTTTAATCATTAATTCAAATGCTTTTACGAATGTTTATAAAAAAATTATAACCATAAAAATAAAATTAATTTAAGTTTTTATTAATACAAATGTTTACATAATGCTTATTCATTACTTTAAATGTTTTTGTAAATATTTTTTTCGTCATAAAAATAATTATTCAGGGTTCTATTAATACAAATATTTATATATTTATTTATTAATTAAAAAAATTGTAAATATTCTTTTAAATTTTTATGATCATACAAATAATTATTTTAGGTTTTTATTAATACAAATAAGGTTTTAATTTGAAAAACAAATTAAAAACGTTGTATGGAATAACCATTTTATTGAGAAATAAAATGATAGAAAAATATGTAGATCATGATTTTAAGCCAATAATGGCCAAAAATCACTCCTTCCATAGAAAATGTTTAGAAGAGAGAACATATGAGAGAAGAGGAGGACGACTAGGGTTTCTTCTAACTTATAATATTAGTATAACTTTATTTAGTGGGTGGAGTTATCATCTTAACATAATAATTTTTTTTCTTTATAATCATGGATAAAAGCTTGCACACACCTCACTTAATCGTATGAGACGTTGAAGTTAATACTTGGGTAGATATCCAATGACCTTGAAGGAACTCAAACCGATGGTCATTGATGAGCAAACCCAAAGACAGACCAACCAAGGTACCTGCTAGGGTTAACATAATAAATAATATTTTAATTTTGACATATTCTATTGTGCTTGTAAAAATAATATTTTGTCCTTAAAAACAAGAAAATATAGTGTTTTAGATCAAATATTTTAATTGTTTTGATTTATTTTTATATGTTTCTTAATATTTGAAAATATATATTTTACAAATACTAAGAATAGTAATAAAAAGAATAATGCACATAATTTTTTTTTATTCACCTTCCGATACATCATTGTAATACTCTATTATTGGATTCCATAACGGGATCTACATAAACTCATCTCATCCCTTTACCACTTGAAGTCAAGCCTCAAGGGCACATAAAAAGTTATTTTAAAAATATATCTAAATAACTTAAAGTATTCTTAAATTCTATTGTTTTCTAAAATAGTTTATTTAGTCTAAAAACCCTTAGCATCATTTTCTCCAAACCTTTTCTTCTAGCCGCTCATTTGCATTAAGCAATAGGGCTGATTTTTTGCAATTCTCAGCTTGAAATCACTCATTTACATTTTTTTCTATCTATCTATTTCTTAGTAAAGTGATTATTCCATATAAATTTTGGTTTTATTTTGCTTTTCATGATTTCATCGTCTTATTACAGTGTTTTTATTTGTGTATGGGTGACTTAGACGAGCAAAAACATTTTCAATACGACAAAGACAACAAATCAGATTATAATCATTAGTATGTTACAAAGCGAAGTCATAGGCAGTATGGTCACTGTAGCATTATTAAATTTATAGGTTTTGATCCAATTTAATATTTATTATCTTATTAACCTGAGTGATATTTGAGTATTTATGGTTTTTAAGGATTTGGTATCTGAAAGTTCAATATGACTTAGTAACCTAACCAAAAAGGTGTGGGAGAAGGGGGGTGGGGGGTGAATTTGTTTTCTGAAAAACTTTTCGCTCAACAATAATAAATTTTCAATTTTCAATAAAGTAAAAAGGTAAGGATAGAGAAAGCAAAACCCGAATTTATAGTGGTTCGACATACCCTTACCTATGTCTAGTTCTCTTCAAACTTCCGCCGATGAGGGTTCCACTAGTGTCAAGCTCTAACTCGAGCTTCATTATTTACACATTGATTATGGCTCCAATAAGCACCTCTTCAAGCAATATACACTTGAAGTTCTAAGCTTAAATCTCGAACTTCTTTACACTTTAATTTTGACTATAATGAGCACCTCTTAAAGCTATACACACTTAAGTTCTAAGCACTAATCCCAAGTTTCTTTACACTTGGATTTTGGCTCCAATAGGCTATTCACGATACCTTCAAGTTATACACACTTCAAGTTTTTTCACTTAAGCACAATGAGACACTTTCTCAAGCTCTCAAGATTTTTCAAATATAACTCGAGCTTTGATCAACACAAAGATGCACTCTACAATATGTAATTAATGCACTTACAATCTTAGTTTGAGAATTTATTCACGAGATAAATGATGATTGAGATAATATACAATGTGTGTCTTTTTTATCAAGTGATTCTCCATACTCTATTTATAGAGTGGGAACTTGATAGCATTTAAACTATTAACCGGTTGACTGTTTCCTATATACTAGCCATTATACACATAATGTTACCGTTTTATAACCGTTTGAATTTTACCGTTGTACAACCGGTCGATCGTTTATTCATGTGCACTATATGTCACTATTTTATAGTCATTGAAATATGATCGTTGCACTCAACCAAGAAACTGCTTCACACAACCGGGCCAACTGCTTCCTCCAAACTACCAACCGCTTCTTTTCCGGCATTTAGATGAGCTATTTACATCCACCTAAGAGTTTCACACTATCCGATTCTCAACCGGCCAACTGCTTTTATCGATCACCTGCGTATAGAGGCTTATGAGATCCAACCGGCCGAGTTTCACCACTCTCTTCTGCTTAACCGTGAACTGCTTCATCCCAGATACAACCGAATGACCGCAACCAGGGCCACTCTCATCCAACCAAACCCAATGTGTCGATCAAGCTTAAATCCCAGAGACCACGAATCGTCACTAATTTAAATGTTTAATTTAATGTTTTGTTTGATTTAATAACACTACTAAACCTTAGATAAGCATTGAATATCATTTTATAATTATAAAGTCTAAGGTTTTATACTCAAACTCTAGTTTTCAAAAGATATGCAATTTATGAATTTGAAAACTAAGTTTGTGAATGATGCATAATTAATGATGATATCCTAAAGTGCACCAATGCATTTATCTTACAAATATTTCTAAGCTAACAAAGTATTTACTTGATACTTGAGCTTAGATCTTAGTTACTTTGAGTCTTGGTTCTTTGATTTGAGTGAACTTCACTTCCAAGTGTTTGATCAATTTCATCATTGTCATATTTAGCTTGTATATTATCTTCATTTTATGCTTGATCAATTTGAACATATCACTCAACTAAATGTTAACCATTACTAACTAATAACCTTAGTTTGTTATCATCAAAATTTCAACTAAAGTTACCATTAGGCTAAAAGTATCTTTGTTTCCATCAATTTATTACTAGTTTTAATTAATAAATTATTTTTATTTAAAAAAATAAATAAATTGTTTTCTATTATATATAATTTGTTTTAAATAACCGATCATCTTATAAATTCGAAATAATAGTTATGACCATTGATTTAAATTTTATATAAAAAATCAATTATTTTATTTAATATTTACCTTTATTAACTTTTAGTAATAGAGTTATTTGTTCTCTTAAAAAAAGTAATAGAGTTATATTCAGAATCATTTATATGAATGAAAATACTATTAAATATTATTATAATAAAATGATACTAACCATTTATACTAAATCCTCATTTTCTCTAATCTGTTAACTCTTTGAGCTCCTTTTTCCGTTCGTACGGAGGAGTATTTTATGGGCATTTGCCTAAAATCATCCCTCAACGTATCTTTCTATTAGTTCATTTTCATGATTGTTTCACATGGATGTGAATTTTTAATTTATCTTTTTATGATTTTATCGTCGACTTATTATGACGTATAATTGTGTCATTTTAATATTGATTTTTTATCATCTTATTGTAATATTTATTAATATGTGAATGATTTAGGTGACAAAACATATTCAATCATACAAATAAAACAAATTAAATAATGGTCGTTAATATTAGTTTTGATAAATTTTGACACAATTTGTGAATTTGACACGTTTTTTACATATTTGAGTTGACTATAATCGTGTTTTGATCAAATTCATATTGATCTCCATAACCTGTTTAATAAACAAATTATATTCATATTAATATATATAACACGAAATTATCCAAATTGACTGATTTAATTATTATATAAATCAATATTTGACTCGTATTAACCTGTTTAATTTGTTACTTGTGTTAAATATTGATGGGTTAATTGTAATTCATATTAATTAAAATAGACAAATTAATAAATGGGTTATGCATATCCGTGTTATCAAATTATTAAACGGGTTGTGTTTGAATTTTACACTCTTGATATTAATTACTCATACAGGTCGTGCAAGAAATATAATGAAATATATGTATATTGACAAGACCCAAACATGACACGTGGACACGAATTGCCACCCATAGTTAATATACTGCAAAACTTTTGACTAATAGAATTATCAAATGTATTACTATATATATATATATATATATATATATATATATATATATA
This sequence comes from Tetrastigma voinierianum, assembly GCA_016808115.1. NCBI lineage: Eukaryota > Viridiplantae > Streptophyta > Magnoliopsida > Vitales > Vitaceae > Tetrastigma > Tetrastigma voinierianum. Next base: position 145,570 of record JAEQBH010002443.1, read on the forward strand.
TATATATATATATATATATATATATATATATTTTAATTATTTTTCAATCAAAAAAACCATCTATAATAAAAATATCATATACGAATAAGATAATTACAAATATTTATTTTAAAAAATAAGTGTGTAAATGGAATAATTAACCATAACACTTGCAAATTCTATTATCATTTAATAATTTAAAGTAACGCATTGAAAGTGAAAAAATTATCATTGATTTTAAATAATAATTTTCATTTTAAATTAATTTTGCACATTTTTTCTTTAATATTAATGATTTTTCCATTTGATATTTATCTTTATTGTTATTTTGAAAGTTAATCACTTTTTAATACAATGAAGTAAATTTGTCTCTAACCAATTGTCTCTATGTCCAGCCATTTTAACCTTGACACTCTAACCAATTAAGTTAGACTTAAGGACTATTTAATATATATATATATATATATCTATCTGTGTGTGTGTGAAGCATGTCAACCTAGGGATGGCTAAGGGATGAACTTTTTTGGGCTTCTCAAATATATGTAGATGAGTGATTTCAAACCAATAATAACAAAAATTACTCATTCTATAAAAGGGGTTAGAAGATAAAACATATGAGAAAAAAGGAGGGCAGCTTTGGTTTCTTCTAACTTATAGTATTAGTTTTGAATTAGTATAAGTTTATTTAGTGGGTGGAGTTATTATTCTAAATATAATAATTTTTTTCTTTATAATCATGGATAAACTCATTTGTATATCTTGACTAATCTCATAAGACGTTGAATTTAACACCTGAGTAGATATCTAGTGGCCTTCAAGGAACTTGAACGGGGGATCATTGAGGAGCAAACCTAATGACGAACCAGCCAAGCTACCCATTAAGGTTAACATAATAAATAATCTTTTAATTTTGACATATTCTATTGTGCTTGTAAAAATAATATTTTGTCATTAAAAACAAGAAAATAGAGTGTTTTAGATAAAATATTTTAATTGTTTTGATTTATTTTTATATGTATCTCAATATATGGAAAAAATATTTTACAGATACTAGGAATAGTAATAAAAATAATAATGCACATAATTTTTTTTATTTGCTTTGCATTATATCATTATAGTACTCTATTATTGGATTCGATCATAGGATCTCTATAAACTCATTACACCCTTTTATCACTTGAAGCCAAGCCTTAAGGACACATAAAAAGTTATTTAAAAAATATATCTAAATAATTTAAAGTATTCTTACATTATATTATTTTCTAAACTAGTTTATTTAGTCTCAATTTCTCTCGACATTTTCTTCTAGCCACTCATCTTTTTTAAGTATAGAAGTGATTTTTGGAAATTCTTGACCTGAAATCCCTCTTTACACCTCTTTCAATCAATTGATTTTTTAGTAAAATGACTATTTCATATAGATCTGGGTTTTATTTTGTTTTTTGGTGATTTCGATATCTTGTTGCAGCGTTTTATTTGTGTGTAGGTGACTCAGATGGGCAAAAACATATTCGATGATAAGACATAAACAACAAATCAGATTATAATCATCAATATGTTGCAAAGTCGGAGTCATAGGTAGTATAGTTATTATAACATGATCAAATTTATAGGTTTTTGACATAATTTATTATGTTATTAACTTTAATGTTGTTTCAATATCTTTGGTTTTTAGCGATTTGATATCTTTGTTTTCATCGATGTATTTCTAGTTTGAATAAAATAAAATTTTTGTTTTCAAAAAAAATTAAATTGTTTTCTATTCTATAGAATTTGTTTTAATTAACCGATCATCTTATAAATTCGAAACAATGGTTATGATAATTGATTTTAATTTTATATAAAAAAATCAATGATTTTAATTAACATTTACCTTTATTAACTTTTAGTAATCGACTTATTTGTTCTCCCAAAAAAAAGTAATAGAGTTGTTTGGTACTTTGGTAGAGATTTATATTCAGAATCATTTATATGTATGAAAATACTATGAAATATTATTATAATAAAAATGATGCTAACCATCTATAATAAATCCTAATTTTCTCTTATATGTTATCTCTTCTAGTTCATTTTCCGTTAGTAAGGAGGGGTATTTTTGGCCAGTTGTCTGAAATAACCCCTATACATTTCTTTCTATTAATTTCTCTTTCATAATTATTTTACATAGATATAAATTTTTAATTTAATTTTTCATAATTTTATCATCGACTTTTTACAATGTGGGTTATGTCGTCTTGGTATTAATGTATGGAGATTTTTAGATGGCAAAACATATTTGATCATATAGAGAAAACAAATTAAATTATGGTATTCAATATTAATTTTAACAAAATTTGACACGACATGTGAACTCGATACGTTTTTTGAGTGTATGGGTTAACTAAAATCGTGTTTTGATCAAATTCATATTAACCTCCATAACTCGTTTAATAAACGAGTTATATTCATATAAATCCACATAATACGAAATTGCTCAAATTGACCAATTTAATTATTATGTAAATTAGTATTTGACTCAAATTAGCCCATTTAATTTGTTATTTGTGTTAAATATTGATGAATTAATTATAATTCATATTAATTAAAATGGTCAAATTAATAAACATATTATATGTGTCCTATCGTGTTATCAAATTACTGAATGAGTTGTATTTGAATTTGTTAATTTTGATATTATTATCATTTGCATTGTGTTTAGGTTAACGAATACAATGGAATACTTGTATATTGACAAGACCCAAAAATGACATGTGGACACATCTAATTGCAAACACAAATTACCACCCACAATCAATATGTTGCAAAACTTTTAATCTTTATACTATTATCAAATGTATTGCTATTTTTTTTCTTTTTTCTTTTTGAAATTATGTCTTTTCAAAAAAAAAAGAAAAACGAAAAAAAAGACGCCATCCAATCTAAAAATATCACATATGAATAAGATAATTACAAATATTTATTTTAAAAAATAGGTGTGTGAATGGAATAATTAACCATAACACTTGCAAAATTTTTTTTTTTTGAATAAAACACTTGCAAATTATATTCTCGTTAAATAATTTAAAGTAACGCATTGAGATTTGAAAAAATTATCATATAAATTATCACTGATTTTAAATAATAATTTTCATTTTAAATAAAATTTGCAAATTTTTCTTTAATATGTCCTTAATATTAATATTAATGATTTATTCCACAATAGGACATATTTTTTGAGTTTCACTCCATTCCTAATGAGATAGATATGAGATTAGTATGATAAAAAGATATGTAGATGAGTAATTTCATATAAAGGATAACTAAAAATTACTTTTCATAGAAAAATGGTTAGAAGAGAGAACATATGAGACAAAAAGATAGTGACAAGGATTTCTTCTAACTCATAGTATTAGTTTTGAATTAGTATAAGTTTATTTAGTGGGTGGAGTTATCGCTCTAATCTAATAATTTTTTCATAATCGTGGATAAATCCCCAGTATTTTGACTCATCTCTATTACACCAAGCTAACACTTCGATAGATATCTAATGGCCCATAGTAACCTCGAACGAATCGAATTACTACGAAAGAAACTCATGACGAACCAACAAAGCTACCATTAGGGTTAACATAATATATAATATTTTACATGGTTTTTTCTCATATATATATATATATATATATATGAGTTTTTAATTTATTTTTTCATCGACTTGTTACGGCTTATGGTTATGTCGTTTTTGTACAACACTTGGTTTTTCGTCATCTTTGTGACGTTTACTAGTATATGGACGATTTAGACGGTAAAAATTATTCAATTATACGGAGACAACAAATCAAATCATGATCGTCAATATATGACCTGATAAAATTTGACACGACCCATGAACTCGACACGTTTTTTCCGTGTTTAGGTTGACTATAATAGTATTTGGGTCAACTTCGTATTGACCTGCATAACCCGTTCAATAAATTGATTATATTTATGTCAATCCACATAACGAAATTGACCAATTTAATTATCATGTAAATCAATGTTTGACTTAGATTAACCGGTTGAATATGTTATTTGTGTTAAGCATTGATGGGTTAATCATAACTCATATTAATTAAAATGGCCAAATTAATAAACGAGTTATGCGTGTTCTGCGACTCCTGTCGTGTTATCAAATTACCAAACGGGTTGTATTTGAATTTGTTACTTTTGATATGATTATTATTTGTATCGTGTTCGAATTAGAGAATACAATGAAATACCTATATATTGACATGATACGAGGATACGAATTGCCACCCATAATCTATATGGTGCAAAACTTCTAGTTATTATAGTATTATTAAATATATTGCTAGTTTTTTTTTTTTAAATGATCTATTTTCTAGAAAAAAAAAACCATCCATACTAAAAATATCACACATGAATAAGATAATTACAAATATTTATTTTAAAAAATAAGTGTGTAAATGGAATGATTAACCATAACACTTGCAAATTATATTCTCATTTAATAATTTGAAGTAACGCATTGAAATTTGAAAAAATTATAATTATTATTGATTTTAAATAATAAATTTAATTTTAAATTAATTTTGTAAATTTTTTCTTTAACATTTCCTTACTATTAATAATTATGATTTTTCCATTTGATATTTATTTTTATTAATTTTAAATAGCAAATTATATATATATATATATATATATATATATATATATATATATATATATATATATAATTTTACACTTTAAGATTAAATTATATTTTACGACGTTTTTTCAATCTAATTGGAAGCTGAATAGCTTCTAATCGCTGCCATTTAATGGGCTTGCCTGCTCTCCAATGCCTAAGCCGCGATTCCTGATGAAGCAGTGACACCCGCTAGAGAGTGAATTTTTCGTTGCATGTCCGCGCATGTCACCGACGAGGTAGCTTGGTATTTATAAGCAGGATTTTCCCACCAGATGCATGCTGATATCGACTTTCTCTCTTATTGGATTTATGATTTATTTCCTTATCAGTCATTTATTAATAAAGGATAAATAAAACAGCTTATCGGTAATTATCCTACTTCCTTTATTTGCGGTAGATTTGATTGATTTATAAGATAAGTAATTATTTTGGGATTTCGCTATGATCGAATTTCGGGAGGGATGAATTGAGCTCTCGTTTTGGGCCTATTCCAAGAGCCGAGCCTTTTTATTGGGCCTGTTTATAAATATTTTTTCAATCCTCGCTCCGATCTTGCGAGCCTGGTCTCGCGCCTATTTTTTAAAACCCAATCAATAAGAATATGTTTTTTAATAAAATAAATAAAATAATAAAATATAATATCTTATTTATAATATATAATAATTTTAATATAATAAAAATTATTAAAACTAAATTAAAATAATAAAAATAAAATAATTAGCTAAACGGGTGGGTATGGAAATAATTTAAATTAATGGAACGGGTTTGGGGTGGGCGCCCCGGCCCGAACTTGCATACCGTCGGGCTATATCTGGGTTCTGGATTCTCCTTGTTGGGGTTTAGGGTTTTATCCATATTTTCGAGTTAAGAAGTCCGGTGACTCTCTAGGTTTCCTTTTTGAATCTATTTCGTTCGCCGGAATTTGAACTTTTCCGTTCTCCGAAATTTGAACTTTTCCTTTCTTCGGAATAATTGGTTTCTGGTTTCAATCAAATGGGGAAGAAGAAGTTCATCGACAAGAAAAAATCCGCAACCTTCCAGTTACTCGCGCGTGATTCATCCGATCCCAACTACCAAGATTCTCCTGGTCACGATCGAATCTTTATTAGGGTTGACAATAATCCATATTCAATCGACGGTATCCTCAACGAAACCGAAGACCATTCTGGACCTAAGCATTACGCCGACGATCCTGATTCTATCTTCGCTGACGCACCTGACGACATCGACGACGAAGAAGACGATCGAGTTATTGGGAGCCGGAGTTCATCGCATCTATCGATTGGTGCGACGTCGAAGGCGCCGTTGCCGGATCATATTAGGCGAGAGATTCTGGAGCTGGGGTTTCCTGATGATGGATATAACTATTTGACTCATTTAAGGGAGATCAAGTATACTGGAGGCGGTTCGGCGTTTTATCATAACAGTAAGGCTAGGCTCGATCAGCTCCCACTTGATGTAAAGGTTGGTTCTTTTTTGTTTTGGTTGCTTTTTCTTTGATTGTTTAAAGGGCAGAATCATTGAAGATTTTTAACTCATCAAAAAAAAAAGAATCATTGAAGATTTTGGTAGAAAATGAAAATGTTAAGAATTAAAGAAATTTTCTTTTTAACATTCGCAGATTTTATGGCGACTATTCTCTAGTCTTTTTCATCAAGAGATACTCACAATCAGTGCTTTTTTTTTTTTTTTTTTTTTTTCTTTCTTGCTATTCTAGGGATACGATGCTTCTAAAGTTCATGTTGGGAATGTGGAAAAAGACCCGGATGAGAAGGCCCTTTACAGTGTTGCAGAGAAGACTGTTGGTGTGAGGCTTCAGAAAGCAGTTGATCCTGATGTGGCTGCTTTGTTAGACTCCGATGATTTCTCAACATCCGACCTGGAAGAGGATTTTGTTCTTCAGGCTAATATTCATGAAGAAGGGGAGGATGATGTGATTGATAAAAAATTAACGAAAGATGTTGATGAAAATAACGCCCAAGAATCACAAGAAGACCTGGTTGAATTTCTCGATGCTGCAGAAGATGACAACATTATTAAGGAGAACACAAGAGTTCGTGGCCTTTTGGACGAACAATTTGATGAGGTGATTTTCCTCTTTCTCTGTGTATGTGTTCTCTGTAATTTGGTCCATCCTTTTTCAGGCACTTTTGATATGTACCTCACGAAGTCAATAAAAAAACTGTATCATATACACAAAAACTCATGATTGGCCATGAAAGGTGACCCCTCTTACAAGATTCATATAAATATGTAAAGTAAATCCTTTTAGGATGTTCTGTTTTTGAGTTACGAAATTACTAAACTTATCATTTTACAAAACCCTGGGAGTTATCATTTTAATTGATACCACAGCATTAATGCCAGATTGCCAGGTTCCAAATATGTTTAATGCTTACTTCTGCCTTGTACATGATATTTTGTGCTGCATCTGTTTCATTGAATACTTTTAAATCACATTATATAAATTTTCCTAGAAAAGGAGAGAGTCAATGCATTGATTATGGATGGAGATAGACAGATTTAATGTTTTAATATCTTTTTACATGATTTGGGACTTAGTAAAGCAACATCCGCTTTATACACATTCACAATATTAATCAAGTATGTAAGTGCATGTTATATTGTTTATTGATCTCATAACTTTGCTGTGAAGAAGAACGATTTGCTTACAATAAAGATTTATTTCTCTCAAAATATACAATGTACTTGTTTATTCCTCGCACTTTATACACATTCACAGTATTAATCAAGTATGTAAGTGTGTGTTATGTTGTTTTTTGGTCTTATAACTTTGCTGTGATGAAGAGCGATTTGCTTACTGCAGAAAGCAAAAGAGAGGAAAGATTGGAGGAATAAATTCCTTGTATTTTTCCATTGATGTTAGTAAGTATAAATACAAGAGCTAGATATATACAATTGGTAGGTCAATCTAACATTCCTAATTAGTTTCCTAACCTATAAGTAAAGTATATATTTACATTCTATAAGACTCTCCCTCAAGTTGGAGCATAGATGTTAATCATGCCCAACTTGTTACATAGATAACCAACTTGGTCCCCACTTAGGGTCTTTATGAAGATATCACCCAATTGTTCTCCAGTCTTAACATATCTTGTAGAAATTAAGCCGAGTTGTATTTTCTTACGAATGAAATGACAATCTATTCTAATATGCTTGTCTGCTCATGGAACACAGATTAGAAGCAATATGAAGGAAGCTTGGTTGTCACACCGAGTTTTGGCCGACCGGTGTCCTCATGGCGAGACTTCCATCAAGAGTTGATGGCCACATCTCATACACTGATCGCGCTATCAGTTTACATTTAGACTCTCGCACTTAACCGAAATTGCTTCTACTTTTCCATGATACTGGTAAGCTACCAACAAACACATATTAGTCAAGGATCTCTTATCTTTCTTTGACCCTACCCAATCAGCATATGTGAAACGCTCAATTCTGTTATGCCCATGACTACTATATAGAATACCTCGTCCCGACGCTCCTTTCAAATAACATAGAATATGTTCTATAGCTACCCAATGGTCGAGAGTTGGAGCGGACATGTACTGACTTACAACACTGATTGAGTGGGAATAGGATGAGTTATCAGAAGATAGTCACTTTCCCAACTGGGCCTTCTCAGATATCTCTTCAGTAGTCCTCAAATGTTTCACTTTCTCTGGTAAGGTGTACACCTGGAACCATAGGGGAACTGCTTGGTTTTACCCCTAACTTTCCAATCTTAGACAATTGATCAAGCACATATTTTCTTTGAGATAAGAAGATTCCATGTTTGCTTCACATAACTTCAATGCCCAAGAAGGATCTTAGCATCCCTAAGTCTTTTGTATGAAATTTTCTCTAAAGAAAGGACTTAAGAGATGAGATACCTTTAGAGTCACTCCTAGTGATAATAATATCATCCGCATATACCACCAACTCTGACCACTCTGTCTTCTACAGGAACTCCAGTTCAGGTATAATTCTGTTGGTGGTATATGCGGATGATATTATACCTGAACTGGAGTTCATGTAGAAGACAGAGAGGTTGAATTTACTTTTCTGCATGCCAAATTCCTTAATGACTTGGCTAAATTTACCAAACCGCGCACGGGGGCTTTGTTTCAAACCATACGAAGACTTCTGAAGATGACAAACCTTCCCTATCTCCCCCTGAGCAACAAACCTTGGAGGTTGCTCCATGTACACCTTCTTCTGAAGGTCGCCACGAAGAAAGACATTCTTAATATCAAGCTAGTAGACATCCCAATTATGAGTGGTAGTTAGGGAAATAAAAAGCCGAACATATGTCATCTTAGTAACAGGGGAAAAAGTGTCAGAATAGTCCACGCCATAGGTCCGAGCGTACCCCTTAGCCACAAGTCGTGCTTTCAAACGAGCAATTGAACCATTAGGATTAACTTTTAACTGCAAAAATCCAACGGCATCCAATGACTTTCTTCCCAACAGGTAATTGTACTAAGTTCCAAGTACCATTGTCATCTAAAACCTACATTTCTTCCACCATAGTACTACACCAACCAAGGTGAGATAAAGCCTCACAGACAGTGTTAGGCAGAGAGATAGAATCCAGGGATGCACTAAAAGAATAGGAACATGATGACAAATGGTTATAAGAACAAAATGAAGAAATTGGGTGAACACATTGACCTTTACGAAGAGCAATATGAAGATCATCATTGGAGACTGGATCTAATGTTAAAGCAGTTGGTGAAGGGCTCGAGAATGGGGGGTGTTGGCATCGAGTGTAGACTTGAGTGATAGGAGGCTTTGTCAGAGGAGAAACAGAATTAGGAGCTGGCGAGGCAAGAGTATAAACAAGAAAATCATCATCCTCCCCTTGGCTAGTGTGGATCGGGTCTTGAGAAAAAAGAGTATTCTCAAGAAAGGTGACATCAACAGAAACTAGGTACTTGCGAAGACTAGAACAATAACACCTATACCCCTTCTGAACTTAAGAGTAACCAAGGAAGATACACTTCAATGACTTAGGATCAAGTTTAGACACATGCGGACAAATATCTTGAACAAAACAAGTATACCTAAATACCCGAGGCTCAATGGGAAACAAAGATTTATAGAAGAGGTTTCAATGGAGTGACCCAATCTGCCATTATTTAAGGCATACGATTAATCAACAAGCTATGGAAACAACATCGACCTAGAAATGCGCTTATAAGACGGCGGTATTTGAAAGAACTCGAGCTGCCAGTTAGTTGCCTATTTTTTTCTTTCAAAGAACTCCATTTTGAGAAGGAGATCGACACAAGATGTTTGATGAAGGATGCCATTTTACATGAACACCGAAATTGTTCAGACATACATTCTTTGGCATTATCACTTCTCAGATTTTGAACAGAAACATAAAACTGAGTGTGAATTTTAGCACAAAAGGTGCGAAAGTGAGAAAATAACTTAGAATGGTTTTTCATTAAATATAACCAAGTTGTTCGCGAATAATCATCGACAAACGTAACAAAATATCGAAATCCAGTTGGGGACACAATTGGACATGGACCCCACACATCCAAATGGACCAACTCAAAAGGAGGGGAAGCTCGGTTATTGACTAGGACTCAAGTGCACACGATGAAGCTTAGCATATTGACATCCAGCCCCCATCCACATGATAGTTTAAAATTGAGGATATACCTTCTTCAACAAAGAGAAAGAAGGATGACCTAAGCAACAATGTAATTCGAATGGGGTAACAACTCCAAAACAAGCAACAAGCATTGGCACCTATGTTTCTAGGATGTATAGACCCCCAGACTTGCATCCTCTACCAATAACCCGCTTCGTCGAAAGATCCTGAATCGGATAATAATTAGGAAAAAATGAGATACTACAATTAAGTGTGCGAGTGAGTTTACTCATGGAAATTAAATTAAAAGAGAATTGCGGTAAACTCAGAATTGAGGTCAAAGTGGTCGAAGGAGTAGGATGAATTGTCCCTGACCCAAGGACAGAAGATGTTGTCCCATCTACAAGGGTAACAATGGAGGTAGAAGGGTGTGGCTGAAACGTAGTAAATAAATTGGAATTACCTGTCATGTGGTCTGTGGCTGTAGAGTCAATGACCCATTTAGAGGAAGAGGAAATTAGACGTGTTGGTTTACCTGACCCGACAAGCATAGTGCTAGGAGTAGAAACATCATTCAATGATTCATGAGCACACTGAAACCTTCGATTTATGTTCTGCAACTTCCTACAATCCCAATGTACATGCCTTGGAATATGGCAATAATGACACACAACTCCCCTTGAGGGTTTCTTGCCAGTCATAGAAGCAGATTTAACTCAAACCAACCTTTGAAGATCAAACTAACACCCGACAAATAGGATTTTGAGGGCAAAAAAACAGGGCTGCCCACTTTATCCTCTAAAAGCACTACTTCTGATTAGATTTTGGCCTCACAAACCTTAAAATACCAATTGATGCTACTGGATGTCGAAGAAGGCACCTAAAAAATCACAAAAAACTCAGAAGAACAGGGTTGTCGGACATGAAAATGGTCAAAAGAAACTGTTTTGGGCTCCAACAGGGGGAGGTAGGTAGTTGGGAGGGATTGTCGACGGCTGGCGACACTAGAGAGAGAAGCTTGTCGTCGTCGGAGGTCCCATGCGCTCCCTCACGCCGGCGCGTGGGAATTAGGCCAAATGTGCAAATCTACACGTGTAGCTCACTCTCGAACTTTTCCGGCCACTGGACTTGATGGCTCTGTTCATTGGTGGTCGTTAGTCACTCATATGGGGGCAATGTCACCCCACTCTCCCTCTAGATGGGTATTTCAAAAGACCACCCCCACTACCCTTTTTCTTCTTCGTGAAATTCCTTCTCAATTTTCCTCAAATCCGAGCCCTAGGCTCTAATACCATGTAGAAAGCAAAAGAGAGGAAAGATTGGAGGAATAAATTCCTTGTATGTTTCCATTGATGTTGGTAAGTATAAATACAAGAGCTAGATATATACAATTGGTAGGTCAATCTAATATTCCTAATTAGTTTCATAATCTATAAGTATATATTTACATTCTATAACACTTACAATGAAGATTCATTTCTTTCTAGATATACTAGTTTATTCTTCGGTTTTGGGAAGTTCATTATCAAATTGAGTTCCTACCTAGGTTTTTGCAAAAGAAAATATATAATCATCTGGTACTATTTTGGTTTTGAACACGTAGATGCTTGTCTTAGTGATTATTATTTTTTTAATCCACCATGTTAGTTTTGCACACCATGGCTTTGATTACTTGTAATGCTGGGATGACTGTTATCTATAGATTGCTTGTCTTAGACAGCAGGTTTCAGGCTATTGTGGAGAGACTCAAGGCTGGTAACAACTAACAAGATCCGTCTACAATAGGCCTGACTCTATTTTAGTGTACTAACAGTAGTTAGTGGGCCTGGTTGGGCCTCATTGAAATCCTGGGAGTCTCCATTTAACTGGAGCCTACTCTCATTGTATATTCTGCTTTCTGTGTCTATATGCTAAATTCATTAAATTTTCTTAAATCATTGTTGGTTGCAGCTTGAACGTATGGAATATGGCACAGAAAATGATGTTGATTATGGCGGTTCTGTAGGTGAGGATTATGAATCACTTTCAAACAAGCTAAATCATGTTCTGAAGGACCATGTGGAAGATGGCATGGAACTTGATCAGAAATATAGAGCTCCTGCAGATTTCTTGCATGACAAATGCGGACTAACAGATTCAGGTTCCTTGGACTCTTCTGCTGACGTGATTCGCCGTTGTGTGGAATATGCTGAGAAGTATGAAAATGAAGATCCAAACGAAGATGTTGTTGTTTTAGAGGAAAGTAGTGACGAATCTCAAGGGTGGGACTGTGAAACTATACTTTCAACATATTCGAATCTTGATAATCACCCTGGGCGAATTCAAGTCCAAGGAGAAACTAGAAAGACAAAGTTGGCTGGAACCATCCCTGGACATGTAATATCCCTTAGAGGGAAAGAGAAGCTCCCTGTTGACTTTTTGCCTCGTGGGAAAAAATCTTCGACGGAGAAGACTAAGGATGAGAGTAGCCTGAGGACTGAGCAGTTCAAGAGGAAGAAACATGGTCAGGAGGAAAAGAACGAAAAGAAAGAACGGAAGGTATCCCATGTGTTGTTTGTTTCAGTTTACCCTCATGGAGGCATAGACAGATCACTCCCGCCATGATGGTGAAATGCTTGAACTATGACTGTAAGAATGATGTCTGATATTTGATTCAACACAACTTCTTATTTCGATACACTGTCAAGTCTAGCTTTGACATGATATTATATCTTATGCGGCAAAACACTGGGAAGACATCGTGGGAACAAAGAGATATAACTGTTCGATCCCGGTATCATCAATCATCCAACACCCATCAATCAATATTTCTAACAAACTGATTATGTAATATATGAATATCGTTCTCGCAAATAACAGACTATTTACACTTTACATTATCTTGAGAATATTGATGCATCGATAATGATTGTGAATGAGTGCCACAACATCTAGTATCACATCTATTCAAATAAGAACTCTTCAATTCCAGAACAAAAATCCCATTCATGAATCTGAATAAAAAATTTAAGGGGGGGAGATGCAAAATCTAGTCATATTATCTTAATGACTGAAATTGTTTTATTATCTGTTTTTCACCTTTCTCAAGCAGAGGTTTGATCCTCCATAAGAGCATGAATTCAAGCACTGTAACTGCAGTAATCTCGCTAGGAATGGTTCAACATTAAAGCAGTCTGTACGTTTGGCTCTGTCCCTCCTGATTATAGCACCTTGGTGTTTTAATTTGGTTTTTGTTTCTATTGCTATTGTTAGCTAGTAGTTTACATCTCTTCCTATTATGTGGGACAGGAGATGAAACAAAAGATTTCTATGTAATGCAGCAGTGCTTGAGCTTTTGATACGACATTTTATCAAGATAAAAGGAAAATAATTTTCCATGATATTTTTTTCCTTTTCTATTTCTATAGTATTTTCCGGGATAGTATTTGCAAAACTAATTTCTTATAAAAGTCATTGAAAATGTCACATTCTGGATAAAAATACATTTGAAAGTGTAAAGATAACCCCCACATGATTACTAAATCGGGATGGGTATTTTGTCTCATCCCACATTATAATTAAATCCTCATAAGCATTTTTTGTCCAAAAAAAATATATTTTTGTACCTTTTTTTTTACATTTTAAAGAAATTTGTCCTTTTTAAACAGTTATAGCTAATAAAAACCCCATCGGGCTCCATAAAATCCTTCCCTCGACTAGCTCATAGTCTTTCCTCAATTACACAAAATTTTGCACTTCTCATTATGTTAGATTCCCTTTAATATATCAAAGAATAAAAGACATAGTAATGGCAAAGGTAAAATCTACTGCAAATCCTGAAAAGTAGTAAAATTGATATCATGCATTTCTAATGGGTGAAACACAGCCGTCCATGTTTTCTCTCATTTTCTGTCATAGTCTCTTTCCCATAAGCAAGAAGAGATGATTTTTTTGATAATTCTTGGCTTGAAATCAATCATCCATATCTTTTTATATCCTTTTTCTTAATAAAGTAGTTCTTCCACATTAATATGAGTTTTTAATTTGTTTTTTGTGTTTTTGTTGTCTTGTTATGGCGTGTGGTTTATGTCGTCTTTGTATGCAGTTTCTTTTTCGTCGTCTTGTTTGCGACGTTTACTTGTGTGTGAGTGATTCAAATGTCAAAATATATTCGATTAGACAAAAACAACAAATCAAATATATTGTAGAATTGGAGTCATAAGTATTTTAATTATTATAGGATTATCAAATGTGCAGGTTTTAAGTCTGATCCATTATACTATTAACTTGAAGGCTATTTCATTCTCTAAAATTTTTAGAGGATTTGATTTTGTGTTTCTATCTAAATGTAGTATTAGTTTGAATTAATAAAATTATCCCTCTTATCTCTCTTAAAAAAACAAAAAGGAAAGGGAAGGACCTGTGCTTTATTACAGCCTAACCAGTGTTGCACCACATAGGAGGCAAAGATGTATAGCAACAAAATGTAAATTGTAAAGTAGCAAATTTGTAAATTATGATTAGATCACTTCAGTTAGTTAGTTACGTTGCTTGAAGTCTAAAATTGCTTGAATAGTCGAATAACATACTTGGGAAAACAGAAAACAAAACAAGCTTAATCATCAAAAAATAATTAGATAATATGACTAGATTTTTACAAATACTAGGGTGCTAATGAGGTGGCATAACTCGCGAACCACTTCTGACTCGACTCGGTCAAAACTCGATCATGAATGACTCAAATGGTGCCGACTGAACAAGAACTAATCGAGCCGAAAGAACTCAGAACCGACTCTAAAATTAAGAAATTCGAATACTATTTTTGTATATAAAATTTAAAAGTTTATTAATTTTATATCTCTACTTTAGGGGATGACATAAATAATATATATCTATTTTATTCTTAAACAATCATACATTTTTATTATTTATTTAGTTATAAATATATTTTATTTTAAAAATAATTAATTTTCTTTAAAGAAAGATGTAAGAGAATACGATATTATTCTATAAATTATATTAATAAGTTAGTATTATAAACGGATAAAAAAAAAAAAAAAAAAAAAAATATATATATATATATATATATATATATATATATATATATATATATATATATATATATATATATATATATATATATATATATTCCATAATAATCGATTCTTAAAGTTGGATATATAATAATTACGGGCAGAATGAACGAGACAACTCACAAACACTGGATTGACTGATCAAACTCGACTGAAAGTAAACTCGACTCGAGTTCGAGCTTGACTCGAGTTCGAGCTCGACTCGAAATGTTAACGAGTCGACTCTAGTAAGCTCCTCGACTCGAAACAAGCCTTTCACCTCAACACCCACTGACGAAGCTCAAATAACTCGAATCGACTCGCATCATTAGCATCCCTAGTGCTAATAAAAGCACATTTAGCATGACAAGTGATTTCAATAAAAAACAGAAATCGAATTTAAGAAAGCCAAATCAATAATTGTTATATGAAAAAAAAAACTCAATTTGTAATTATTTCAAAAACACTTTAAATCAAATTCTTTTTACTAAGGGTCAGTTTCACAGTGCTTTTTAAAAGTGTTTATAGGATAAAATAGGTGTTTGGTGATTGAAAGATATAAGTGTGTTCCAAGGCACATGTTCGGACTGTGATCTCGTTTGAACTTTAGTACAGTATGTCCAAAATCACCCTATAGGACTTAGAGAGTATAGAGTAGATGTAATATATTTGCAATAATGTAAAAACATGCACAATCTTTTACGTGGTTTGACAACTTGCTTACGTCCACAGGGCTGTGCCCAGATACAAGGATTTCCACCGATCTGATTAAAGGTGTACAATTAGTCTTATGTGGTATAATACTCCCTCTTTACCTACAACCCTTCTTGAAACCTAATCACTCATAGTGGAATTCATAATGAACTCCCTCAATTCCCTTCTCAAAAGCATCGTACACCCATATTTATATTACATCAATATAAGATGAAGAATATAAAGAACATCATCTTTCACCAAAGGTGAAAGACTTTTAATGTGCAATACCTCAATTGAGAATTTACCCTTCGCATTTGCTCAGTACGTCCAAACTTCGCTTGTTCTTCTTCAAGTTCTGCTCCTAAAATCCGTGTTGAGAACTTCCATCGCCTTGAATTTATTGCCTTGCTAATCAGTCTTGAAAGTCTAGATACGATTGGATTATTCTCCTAATATGACTCCAACCCTACCTTCTATTTTTGGTTTTTTCCTTTAAGCTATCATAGCGGAAATAGAAAACTTGGTGATCAAGAATCCTCATCAGAATAAAATCTTAAAAAGTTTATAATTCTTGTTTGAAAGCTTAGACCTTTAAATCTTCTGTGATTTGGCCGTTATCCACTTGCCAAAAAGATCCTAGGCCCATCGACTATTTGCTCTCCAAATTCTTTGGTTTCCAAGCTAGCAGACTCATGTGCGTCCCATGGTGGCTATACTTCTAGTCCAGACATCTCATGTTTGGCACATCCCTGCAGCATAGGATTGTCTTAGTCTAAACTACTTCTTGGTTCTACTAGAGACTTCACCTCAATTTCAACAAATCTTCATCATGCTCGATGTCTGAAGTAACTATTTTCTTGTAGAATCCTTGAGACGGAGATACAGACAATTTTAGAAACAACAGTAATATTTTGAAAAACACTTTTGAAATCGTAAAAAAACACTTGGAGTGTTTTTTTTTTGAGAAGTACTTGAGAGATGTTTTTTTTTTTTTTAAACACTTTTAAAAGTTTTTTCATATACCTAAAATACCTTTTTTTGACCGAAAAATACCTATTTATTTATCCTAAGTATATATTTATTCCCAAATAATTTATATTACTACTTTTTTTGATATATATTCACTTTATATATATTAGAATTTATCACAATCAAAATTGTTGGTAAGGGTGGTACACAAATGTCCATAATGTTTGGCTATATGTCCAATTTGACCCTTAAACTTTTTTGGGTTCAATGTTATCCCTGATATTTATTTTGTAGCTCAAATATTTCTATATTATCAACGGAGTGAATAAATAAACAAATGGGCATCTAACGCTGTTGACGTGTCACCCTATAACGGCGTGACTCGTCAACAAATTACTCTACGTGTGGGTGACATGTCAACGAGTTATGTAATGTGTGGGTGATATGTCAATGGTGTTAGATATCCGTTTGCCCATATGTTCACTTCGTGGACAATATGGACATATTTGAACCACGGAACCAACGTTATAAACAACATTGGACCCAAAATAAGTTTAAAGGTCAAGTTACACATATGGCTAAACGTCAAGATATTTGTGTACCTTATCCCTTTTCTTCTAAGTATGTTGATAATTCAATTATTTTCTTTGTTAAACTGAATTGGTGGATCACAAATAATCATTCGGTTTTTCTCTTTCTGGTAATGGAATGCAAAGTTTGGCACTGCAATCGATCATAATGCAAAGTTTTTCACAAGCAGAATTTTGTATCAATTGTAGTCATTATTGCATAAATAAATATATATATATATTATTAAAATAAATTTATATATAGGTCAACATTGTTGTATAATTTAAATTCCATATATATATATCATATAATTTAATATTTATAGTTTCTTAAAATTTGAAGATATTATAATAATATTTTTTTGGTTGACATGTTACATTAATATTTTGATATAATGTTTTGCTTTTGAAACGGAGAAAGACATTATGCACTAGATTCCATGCTTATATACTTATATTAGTAGTATATAGCAATATATATTATAAGATACTTTTTGAACCTATTTAATCTTGTCAAACCAAACATACATACTGTGATTTTTTTGATGTAGTTTCTTTTTTTTTGAAAGTTGTTAAAATAGATGGTTGATTAAAAAACAGTTATCAAATTATCTAAACCCATTCATTTCATATATTATTTGGATATATTATAGATGCACCAAGTGTCATTGCAATGAATTTATTATAATTTATTCATTTTTATGGTATTTATAGTAATTTTTGTAATTTGAACTTTAATACATAATTATGAAATTGTAAATTTATTTTTTGGTTCTGGTTAACCAAAAAATGATATATGATTAACCGAAAAAAGGGTTAACTAAAGATTTGGTTAATCATATTGATGGTTAAGTTAGGTTTTTGGTTTATATAAATAACAAATAAAAAATTGACGATCAATTTATTTATAGTGACATGATTAGGTTAACGGAACCCACGTACCTCTATAAATACTTGATTTGATATCTCAAAAATACTTTTAAAAAAATTACTAGATGACTTCAAACCCACACGTTATGATTGGATCAAGTACGAGTCATAAAATAGATTAATGTTGTAATTTAGAAAATTTAATATTATGATTCAGGAAATTATTTTGGTAATGATTAGGTGAAATACATTAGGTCTCAAAATTTTCTTTCTTTTTTTAACCATGTGTTTAATAGAATTTTGAAAACGCTTTTTGTAATATTTTATGAATATACAATTGATATATTAAAAATATTTGAAGTGAAAAAGTTGTCCAACGCATTCTTATTTAATTTTTTTAATACACTTTAATTTCAAGGTAATAAGTTTTTTTAATTGGGATTTGAACTTAAGACCTTCCTCTTCCTATACCTTTTACCTGTTTGAAACGATGAACGATGTACTACTTGAGCTAAATATGATGAACACGCATTCTTATTTAATTCAAATATAACCTTTGAAGAATTCAATCAAAATAGTTTATTGTTAATTTATTTAATAATATTTAACTTTAAAGTATTTGAGGATTTGAGAAAGAGAACATGTATTTGAAAAGAATTACAATGAATTTTCAATTATTTATGTCTTTTATAAAATTTACCAAATATTTATTTTTCCTTAAAGAACACTTTTTAACTTATGAATATATAATTTGTCTTTTTATATAAATGTATTTTTCTTGTCATCCTTGTTCTACTAATCATATTAGATTGATAAATTCCTTTAGTATTAGTTTTGAATTAGTAAGAGTCTATTTATTTGGAGCAGTGCTCATTCTGAACATCACAAACAATCTTTTAATTTTCACATATTCTATCGTGCTTGTAAAAATTATTATTTCTCATTAAAAATAAGAAAATATATATGCAATTCTGGTAAAATATTTTGCTTGTTTTGATTTATTTTTACATGTTTTTTTTTACATTTGTTTTAAAGAATGATTTTACAAATACAAAGAATAATAATAAAGGAACCAATAAAATTTATTTTAGAAATATATCCAAAAATAGTTTAAATTATTTTAGATTAAATTATTTATCTGTAATTTAGAATTTGTTTTAAATAATATATCATCATATAAATTGTAAATAACATATTTCATGATTTATTTTAACTAATATTTGATTTTATTACTTTAAGTAATGGATTCTTAATTTCTTAAGTATTTATATTTAAATGACATTATTACAAGATATTTATTATAATTTACAACAAAATGATATCAACCATCTATTTTAAAAATATCACTTATGTATAAGATAATTACAAATATTTATTTTATACAATAAGTATATTTATAGAATAATTGATCATCATACTTTAAATTATACTCCTATTTAATTATTTTTGGCTTCCCTAATTTAGTTTTCTTTAGTGGGTAAAAAGTTAAAAACCCGACAAAGAGCAACTCCAATGGGAGTTGCCAAAAATGTATGGCCAAATGCCATTTTCAACCTGAATGTTACTGATACCTTGAATAAAGAGCATTTAATTAAGAGCACTAAAACGTGCCGCCATTTTAATAATTCGATTTTTAGGTAAGTTCCTTTCCCCTTTGCTTTTTTGTATTTTTATAGAAATTTGAATGGAATATAGCCGTTGAGAGCCGTTGAGAGGAACAGTAGCCACCAACGGCTATTTTGTAACCTCTTTATTCTCTTTTCAAAGTTGTCAAATATGCCACCCAAAACCTTGAATGACATTTTGTCACCTCTGATGCCACCTCCGTTGGAATATGATTTTTTGTTGTTGAGGTGCTATTTTAGCGGTTATAGGGATAGAACCCTTGATAGCAACTCCCCTTGTAGCTACTCTAAGGGATTCAATCTTTATAGATTGCAGTGATTTATCCGTGTATGGTTTGGAAGAGGATTTTTTATTTTATTTTTATAATTATATTTAGGATAGGGAGAAGGGAGGATGATGTAATTGATTAGAAATTGATGAAACCAACGCCCAATAACCACACACACCACAAGAACACCTTGATGAATTTGTCTGTCCTTTTGTTACAAGAAACCAAGCAATTAGATTAGGTGCTGAACTGTTTAGAGAAGTAAACTGAATCGAAAATAGATCGATCCAAGTTATCCTTTTAATTGATACCACACCAAAATGTGCTTGTTCATTCATTGGTTTTTGGAAGTTCATTATCAAATTGAGTTTGGGCTTAAGTTTCCAAAGAAAATATATAACCGTATGGTATTACTTGGGTTTTTGAACAAACACATGCTTGTCTTATTAATTATTATTCTTATTGTTTTAATCATGTTGTGATGGACCATGTGGCAGGTGACAGGGAACTTGATAAAAAATGTATAGTTTCGGTAGATTTTTTGCATGACAAGCACGAACTAACCAATTCAGATTTCTCGCTCGTTGAAAATTACAAACATTAACATCTTCTTTTGTTAATTTCTCATTAATTATATCATCCTTCTCTTCTCCTGTGAAAACTCGAGTAAATATGAAATTTTTCGCAAAATGATCAATTTCCGTTACGGTACAAGTTGTAAACATTTAAATATATCTAGATCTCGGATGACGAAACAGACTTTATCGTTGAATTTGTCTCGCGAAATCTAGTTATTAAGACGATTTTCGTTGAATTCCAAGACGGTAGAAATTTCACGTTTTTTGAGACAACGGAGATCGGAAGACACGGGGCGTGATGTCATAGGCCATAACAGAGTGACACTTGGCATCATGAGAGCCAAGTGTCCCACTAGGAGAAGGGGTGAAGAGGTAGAGGATGTGACACCCCAAATCCTTGGGGTCTCGTTGACAATCCGTCAACTTGAGAAATACCTTATGAACACCGGGTAACCTGATGTCACATCACTGCATCCTATTTCTTGGGATTGTAACATGAGTAGACATATATTAACCTGCATACCCTTTTGGGCATAGGCAATCACTTTCGTATAAAATACACTATACTATCTCACAAACAATCTATACAAGTTTGATCATAACTCTTTTACACAAAAATATATACATGTCATAAGTGTGCTCAAAATAAAATACTAAATATAACCAAAGCCACAACCGGTTTCCTTCATGCTTGCGGTCTTGGATGAGGGTCACCTGCTTGAACAACCAGGAAGGGGGTCCCATGACGGGGTGAGCAAAGCCTAGTAGAGTAAACTCATACAAGGGTTACTTCCCACCTAAGTGTACATGCAATGCCGTGTTCACATAATAATACACACATTCCAAGTAAAACATTTGATGCCCCAAAGTCGGGGGTCCTATTGACAACCAATCAACCCGCATAATTCCTATGGATTTCGGGTGACCCTGACATACTCACATTGTTGTGTCCCCATGAGATTCATATTTTCATAAAAACGGCAGAGTCTCTTTTTTGACCTGTGTGGAGCCTCTACCTAACATACAACCTGTATAACAATATAATCATAACCCATCTAGGGTCTCAATAGAAGTAGTATTGACCACACATAGTCCATCTGTCACATCCTTAATATACATCCCTTTACCGGGACCCATTCATTCATATTTAAATTTAAAATATGAAAATAAAACACTTAATTTATATTCAGAAGAGTCCGATCACTAATTCTCTACCATAATTACATACCCGACTATTTAGACAATAGTCCCAAAAGAATTTAGTTACAATTATTATATACAAAATACTTTTTACAAAGGTAATATCAAGGCCACACATCGGCCTTCTTCATAATCACGGCCTTGTGGAGCGCCGTCTCCTTGTACATTTCCTGTACCAAAGGAGGTCTTAAAACGGGGTGAGCAATGCCCAGTAGAGAAATTCTCCTACAAGGGCTACTCAACACCTAAATGCACATGCAATGACACACACACATCATACCACATTCTATACAGAAAATGCAATCCTACATGGAATGTTTCTTGTCATGAATGAGATGAGACTCTTCATGCCCATAACCCGAGTCCTAACCGACTCCCTCACACTTGCGACGCTAAGTGTGAAAACCCGTCATTGGTGTTTCACCCAATGACCTTTTTTTTTCAAAACAAAAGCTTTTTGTTTTATAAGTCAAAATCCATTGGACAAACTCCGATATTCACTTTAATTTATCAAATCCCATGTGTTTTTGTGGGTAGCGAACTTCCGGGGTCTCACCGTAGGCTTCGCACGCCTTTCGACACTTTCGCGAACTTTCATTGTTTGATACATATGTCTAATAAAGAGTAAAATTTGGGTCTTTCACCGTGTGGGGATGGCGATTCACCCGATCTTGCTTCACCCAACACACGTATATTTATTTATTTTAATGTTATACAACTGTGAGTCTCAATTTTGGACGTCGTCCCATTTCTAAGCTCACCACATATTCACCAAGCATGTTGAATAACCAATACCATGCACACACACCCGACTTGACGCGATGTCCAATGCATATGAAATGCGAATATGCTATTTCATGCCATATCATGTTACATGCATAATGAGAGCTACATGCAACATTACCAAAACATGGATAGTTATATTTTCTACATATAATTCACATCCATCAAAAGAGCATATATCAACGTGATCTATTCACACACATGTTATTCAATCAAGCAACAACACACAAAATGACCCCAATCTCGGACCATAAAAACAGGGCACCTCTTGGTCCCTTCACAGCTACGAACCATTTTTGGTTCTATTCGTCACTGAATCATTGTGATACCATAACACAAAACAAAACTCGAAGACATCAGTCCCGGGATCAAAACCAAATTCAACACGGGCCCGGAATCATCTGGCCCAGCCTCCCAAAGCTTCTATTCACCCCAAAATCTCGGGACTAAATCACACCGCCTACCACGCCTCAAGAAAACCTATGCCATTAAAATGACTTGTGTTGAAATAATCCAAGTAGGAAAATTCTCACTGAGTTCGACAAACTCCCAGATTTTGGTACCCACGCGTAGCCCTCATTGTGTGGACCAACTTTAACTCTCGGACCGTCGGGATTCGACCATTGGAACGCTGGGAAAATCCCCCTTCTCTTTTCTCCCCCTTTCTTCCTCTCTCTATCCGTTTTCTTCCTTTCTCCATTTCTGGTTCTTTCCTCATTTTTTCCTTAATTCTTTCACCGAACTCCCTTCTTTTGTTTGCTCTTATCCTTATTTCCTTTTCATTTTCCTTTTTCTCATTTCTTTTCTTCTTCTATTTTGGTTCTTATCCAACGACTTGACCAAAAGTGGGAGAAACTTCTCCCCCACTTTCCTCCATGCCACTTGTTATCTCCATCTTTTTTTTCATTTTTTTTCTCTATTTATCTTTCCCATATTTCCTTCCCTTGACACTTGGTTCCATGTGAGCCATTCACACAAGTGCATCACATGGCTCATGCCATGTGTCACCCAACATCCGATGTCTCGAAAAATATGACATTCGTACTGTCTCGGAATCCGATGAGGTAATTAGATTTCGCAAGACGAATTCAACGACGAAGTTCGTTTCATCATCTGAGATCTAGAAAATTTTCGATTCTCAACCGAAATTACCGTTTTACCATTTTTTAGAAAAATAAAATTTTTCCCGGGTTTTACATTCTTCCCCCCTTTAACAGAATTTCGTCCCCGAAATTCATACATACTAGCACACACAAGAACATGCATATGCAGAAATTATTCTAGTTCCAAATATTAGACAACACACCTTAATCCTCAAATAGGAAAGGATAGGTGGCCCGCATCGTGTCCTCGCGTTCCCAAGTTGCCTCCTCCACTCCTCAGTGCTGCCACAACTCCTTCACTAGCTGCACGGTCTTGCGTTGCAAAACCTGATCCCGGCTATCCAAGATTCACATTGGTCCCTCCTCGAAGGTCCCATATGTATCAACAATAATCTCTCCCCAATCCACTACATGAGCTGGAACTGGAGTATACTTTCGGAGCATAGAGACGTGGAACACCTCATGGACACTTGATAAACTTGGCGGTAATGCCAATCGATATGCAACTGTGCCCACCCTCTCGAGTATCTCGAAGGGCCTGATATACCTCAATTCTAGCTTCCATCGCTTGCCAAATCCGATCACTCATCTCTTAGGCATCACCTTCAAGAAGACATGATCACCAACCTCAAACTGTAGAGGTCGACACCGTTTGTCGGCGTAGCTCTTTTGTCGGCTCTGAGTTGTGAGAAGACGCTTCTGTATCAAATCCACCTTCTCAGAGGTGTCTTTAATCAAATCCGCACTGATGGAAATCCGCTTCTCCCACCTCTGGTTTAATAAATTTGGGATCGACATGGCCTCCCATAAAGCCTCACAGTAAGTACATCTCGTATACTGCCCATAATCACTGCTGTAAAGTAATTCCACTCGCAGTTGCTCCTCCCAGCTACCCTTAAGATCTAGGACACATGCTCGTAGCATGTCCTCTAAAACCTGTATGGTCCTCTCCGATTGACCATTTGTCTACGGATGAAACGTTGTGCTCATCATCAACTGTGTCCCCATGGCCTTTTAGAAACTCTTCCAAAAGTGTGCCGTAAACCTAGGATTCCTGTTTGATACTATGGACACTAGTACTCCATGTAGCCGAACAATCTCTCGAAGATATAACCGACAAAATTCCTCCAGTATGAAGGTCATCTGCACCACTAGAAAATGTGCCGAC
The DNA here is from genome assembly GCA_016808115.1 of Tetrastigma voinierianum. Lineage (NCBI taxonomy): Eukaryota > Viridiplantae > Streptophyta > Magnoliopsida > Vitales > Vitaceae > Tetrastigma > Tetrastigma voinierianum. Next base: position 170,704 of record JAEQBH010002443.1, read on the forward strand.
TTAGTGAGCTGGTCCATAATAACCCACACCGCAACATGCCTTCGCGGAATCTTGTCAAGTGGGCACAAAGTCCATCGTGATGTGCTCCCACTTCCACTCGCTACCTAATGTATCGGAGTAGCCCCGTCGCTTATGATGCTCAACCTTACTTACGGTTACGTGAGACACCATCAACAAAATTCCAACGTGTCACTTTATTCCGCTTTAGTGGGGCATCGGGCCATTTAAAATCACTAAGATATCTTCGTGCCAATTCGGATGTACAGCAAACGGTATACTGAACCCCGAGGATCTCCTTTCTCAAATCGATCAACCGAGGAACCACCACTCATCCTCTATACCGAAGACTACCATTTGTGTGGATGGCCTAGCCTGGCCATCATTCGACCGGTATCTCTGGCCCCCTCGATGGATCGAGATCTCATGGGCTCCCGTACCTGCAGGACTCAATCACCCCGTCGCAGAGGGACGACATCCACCAAACTCCAACGCTCCCCGAGCCCGGTCAATGCAATCGTAGCCTCTAAATCGGTCCCACACCTCGAGCATTTGCTACTCCCGGGAAGCTATACTAGCCAGTACTCCTCATGACTTTTGACTAAGCGCATCAGCCACTACATTTGCCTTACTAGGATGGTAATGCAAAGTGAAGTCAAAATCTTCGAGATACTCCATCCATCTATGTTGCCTCATGTTAAGGTCCTACCAGAAAATATACTCGCACTCTCGTGGTCCAAAATACTTCAAAACCGCTTCATCGGCTAGCGCAAGGGCTGCCCAATCTTTAAGGCAAAAAACTATGGTCGCTAACCTGTGTCATATAGGTAATTCGCCATGACTTGAGTTGTCCTGGAACCATAAGCTACAACCCTCCCAGATTGCATCAAGACACATCCTGTCCGTCCCAGAGGCATCACAAGACATCGCACTCCGTCCCTGTTCTGGGACTATCAGAATAAGAGCTGAAGTAAGCCTCATTTTCAACTCTTGGAATGCCTTCTCACATAGGTTATCCCACTTAAATTTGACCCCCTTCCGGGTCAATCTAGTCATATGGTGCTAAGCAGCCAGAGAAATCTCAATGAACCTCCCAGAGTACTCGCCAATCTCAAGAACGCAGATCTCAAGACCGACTTCGATATCTCCCAACTCATAATAGCCTCTACTCCATCGTAGCTCCACTGACACACCCGGTTTAATACTAACGTGTCCCAAGAATTTCACTTAAGTAAGCCAAAACTCGCACTTACTGAACTTGGCGTATAACTAATGTTCTCTGAGTGCCTGGAGAACAATCCTCAAATGATCCTCATACTCCTCCTCAGACTGGGAGTAGATCAAGATGTCGTCAACAAAGATCACAACAAACTGATCCAAATAGGGTTGGAATACCCTATGCATGAGATCCATGAATGCTATTGGAGCATTCGTGAACTCGAAATGCCTATACTGAGTCCTAAACGCTGTCTTAGGGATATCAGTCTCCCTAACTCTCAACTGATGATAACCGGTGCAAAGATCTATCTTGGAGTAGACTTGCTCCCCTTTTAGCTGATCAAACAAGTCATCAATCCTCGGTAATGGATATCGATTCTTTATCGTAACCCTGTTCAACTGTTGATAGTCAATGCACAATCGAAGAGTCTTGTCCTTCTTCTTAGCAAACGTAACCCAGTGCCCCATGGTGGAAGTGGTTCGCCCAATAAAACCCCTGGCTCAACAATTCCGCAAATGACCTTGAGTTCCTATAACTCAACCGGTGCCATCCTATGAGGAGTCATAGAAATGGGCTACGTACCATGGTGTAACCAATAACAAAGTCTACATCCCTGGTATGGAGGTAATCCCGTGCTCATCCCAAAGACTTCCTCATATCAAGAAAACCACCCGAGGTGTCTCCCAAGTCCCGTCTCCCTCGTCCTTCTGGGGGTAAGGCTTACTAGCTAACCCATCAACTGTCCACTCCACCTGGAGTCGTGCATGGTCTGGGGTAAAGCATCATGCTTCTCCCCCCTGAATGGTCACATGAATACCGTCTCGTGTGTAGGTAGTAATCCTCCTACTATCACAATCAATGATGACTCGGTGTGCTGTTAAACAATCCATGCCAAGAATGACATCAAAATCCGATATATCCATCACCTAGAGGTCCACCGTGAGCAGAATCCCTGAGATCTCTAACTCACAATCCCGATATATATGATCAATCCTCACCCTAGTCCCTAAGGGAGAACTCACATGTAACGGCTCTTCCAAGGTCTCCACCTCTAAGCCCAAAACATTCACACTAGATTAAGCAACAAAAGAATGTGATGCACCAGGATCAAACAATATCTTTATCCATAAGAGATAGCGTAAACATACTCAGAGTGAACCGACCGATCAACTCGCTCCGCCCAGGTGTGATGGCGTAGACATGCCCCTGGGTCCCTGAAGTCTTGGCCCGTGAGCTCTGTCCTTGACCTCGACTTATACCTTGACCTCTCTCGCCTATCCGTATACGCCATCGTGTCGCACCGAGATCGACACCGGTCCTCCGTCCACACCGGGGTGAGAAGGAACAAACCAGTCGACTTGTCCCATTGATGACTAGGACTGTGGTGTCCCATATCCTTGGGATCCCTGCCTCTGCGGGCAATCTCGTTTCACATGTCCAAGTTGATGGCAATGGAAACATGTCATTGGTCCTGATTGACTGAAGCTCGGGTCTCCGTCTCGCTCTCGATAGCTACGATCCGCCTCAAACTCGTGAGGATAGTCTTTTGCTTCTTTCCTGAACCAGTTAAGGCCAATCCTCCTTCCTCTTGCCACTAGGAAATCGTATCCCTGATGCCCGTGCATCCTCTATCTCTACGCCATAACCGTCCGACCATAGTCCATGTCTAGAGAGGAATCCTATAATCTTGCCCCTGATGACAACTTCGTGTCATCCTCAAACTTCTCACCTTGGCCATAATCAGGCCACATAGTTATTCTAAACTTGCCAATTGATGAATCAAGCACGCATCAAGCATAGTCATACTTCCTTGCTTCAACTCAAGGAACTCCCCGAGCTTTTGCATGTCTAGCTGATTCCGGGAAAAACTTATCCATGAAGAGCTCTCGGAACTCTCCCTATGTCATCGTCTCTGGATACCGTGAGACTTTGACCCAATCCCACCATATATGAGATTCACCCTTTAGCCGAAATGTGGCTAGCCTGATCCTCGTAGCATTGGAGGTAATCTCCATAGCCTCCAAAATCCTCTCAACATGTCGGAACCAATGATAAGCTACCACTGGATCCCCTCTCTCGGTGAATATCGGAGGATGATGTGCTATAAACCGTTGGAGGTTACTTAGCCCCTCGACCCCCCAACCGCACTAGCTCGTGCAATGGCAACAAGAAAGACCCATGGCCTCCACAAAGGCCCGCTAGGTGAAAAACGTGGAGTGCCTCAGGCTAATCTCTTGCATCCTCTTCCTCGACCTACCATCTACATATGTCAAATAGAAAATTTAGGTTTCTTTCTCTTTATTCAATTAGTAGTGCATATGCCACCACTAATAGACATCAGTTCCCGAACTATCATGTTCATTTTGTTTTCCGAACCCCTAAGGTTATGTTTTCTAACCCTAGTGTTCCATATATAATCTACCATGTATATTATTCTCACAAATCACCAAACATATCACACATATTAATTCATCAAAATGCACAATGGATGCATGATCTAAACCCTTGCCCAACGAGTCCTAGGTATTTGTATACCTAGGCTCTGATACCAAGTTGTGACGCCCCAAATCCGAGGGTCCAGTTAACAACTAGTCAACCCGAGGAATTCCTGTGGATTTCGAGACCCGACAATTACTGTTGTGTCCCGCGATAGATCCATATTTCACAAAAATCAAGTAGCCCCTTTGTTCGGGGAGCTCTACCAAACATACAACCTGTATAACAGTATAATCATAACCCATCCAGGATCTCAACAGAAGTAATATTGACCACACAAGGTCCATATGTCATATCCCCAATATACATCCCTTTACCGAGATTCATTCATTCACATTTAAATATAAAATATGAAAATAAAACACTGACTACAACTGTAAGAGTCCGATCACGAATTCTCTTACCATTATTACATACCCACTATTTAGATAAATAGTCCAAAAAAGAATTTATTTACAATTCCTTTATACAAAATACGTCTTACAAAGGTAATATCAAGGCCACACATCGACCTCCTTCATAATCACGGCCTCGTCGGAGTGTCGTCTCCTTGTACATTCCCTATACTTGAAAGGGGGTCCCACAACAGGGTGAGCAATGCCCAGTAGAGAAATTCTTTTACAAGGGCTACTTCCCACCTAAATGCACATGCAATGGCACACACACATCATACCACATTCCATACAGAAAATGCAATCCTACATGGAATGTTTCGTGTCATGAATGAGATGAGACTCTTCATGCCCATAACCCTAGTCCTGACTGACTCCTCACACTTGTGACGCCAAGTGTGAAAACCCGTCATTGGTGTTTCACCTAATGACCTTTTTTTTCTTTCCAAAACAAAGCTTTTTGTTTTATAAGTCAAAATCCATTGGACAAACTCCGATATTCACTTTAATTTATCAAATCTCGTGTGTTTTTGTGGGTAGCGAATTTTCGGGGTCTCACCGTAGGCTTCGCACTCATTTCGACACTTTGGCGAACTTTCATCACTGGATACATATGTCTAACCAAGAATAAATTTTGGTTCTTTTACCCTGGGGGGGTCTACCCCATCTTGCTTCACCCAACAACACGTATATTTATTTATTTTAATGTTATGTAACCGTGAGTCTCAATTTTGGACATCGTCCCATTTCCAAGCTCACCACATATTCACCAAGAATAGTGAATAACCAATACCATGCACACACACCCGACTCGACGCGATGTCCCATGCATATGAAATGCGAATATGCCATTTCATGCCATATCATGTTACATGCATAATGAGAGCTACATGCAACATTACCGAAACATGGATAATTATATTTTCTACATATAATTCACATCCATCAAAAGAGCATATATCAACATGATCTTTTCACACACAACATGTTATTCAATCAAACACATGTGGCCCCCAATCTTAGACCCATAAAAATGTGGCACTTTCTCGATCCCTTCACTACTACGAACCATTTCTCGGTTTCATTTGTCATCGAACTGCCAGGATTCCAAATCACACAACAAAAACTCAATACACTGGCCTCCTGGATCAAACCAAATCTCATAGTCCAAAATTGTTCTAATCGGGCTCCAAAAATTTTCAATATTCAGTCCTAAAATCTTGGGACTAAATCACACGGCCAGTCATGGCCCCGAAGAAAACCTATGCCATTAAATGGATTTTAGGCTAAAAATAATCAAAGTAGGAAAATTCTCTACTTCTTAAAGTTTGACAAAACTCCTAGATTTTGGTACCCATGCGTAGCCCTCGTTGCATGGACCGACTTTAACTCTTAGACCAGCGGGATTTGACCATCGGAACGCCGGGAAAATCCCTTTTTCTTTTTTCCCCCTTTCTTCCTCTCTCTATTCGTTTTCTTCATTTCTCCCTTTCTGGCTCTTTCCTCATTTTTTCCTTTGTTCTTCCACCGAATTCCCTTCTTTTGTTTGCTCTTATCCTTATTTCCTATTAATTTTCCTTTTTCTCTTCTCATTTCATTTTCTCTTTTATTTCTTTTTCTCATTTCCTTTCTTATTCTATTTTGGTTCTCATCCAATGACTTACCAAACGTGGGGGAAACTTCCCCCCAACTTTCCTCCTTTTCACTTGTCATCTCCACCTTTTTTTTCCTTATTTTTCTTTATTTATCTTTCCCATATTCCCTCCCCTTGACACTTGGCTCCATGTGAGCCATTCACACAAGTGCACCACAAGGCTCATGCCATGTGTCACTCCCCTAGGGTGTCATGTGGCATCCACATGCTCATGTCATGTGTCACTCACACTCTGTTCTGAAAACGTGAAATTCGACCGCCTCAAATCGCACGGTAATCTGACGTGATAACTAGATTTTGCGACGAATTCAACTACAAAGTCCGCTTGGCCATCCGAGACCCAGAAAATCACTTCGTTCCCGATCAAATTATCGCTTACACTCTTAAAAATTAACATTTCCTGTGGTTTTACAAAACATGCAAGTCTATACCTAAAATTATACATGCTATGAATGAGATGTGACTCATCACGCCCATGTCCTGAGTCCTCACAGACTCCCTCACACATGCATATGCCAAATGTGAAAACTCGTCATTGGTGTTTCACTCAATGATCTTTTTTCCAAAACAAAATCTTTTTGTTTTATAAAACAAAACCCATTGGATATACCTCCAATGTTCATTTGATTTAATCAAACTCGCGGTGTTTATGCATTTGTAAGCCACGACTTTGCCTCACCGCAGATCGCACGATTTCCAATGCTTTTAGACTTTCATTGCCTGGTCAAGGTTCGAACCAATTCGAGTTTTTCACTCGAGGGGATATCTATCCCTTCTTGCTATGCCTAACACGTATTTTTCATGCTATGCAACCATGAGACTCATTTTAGACGGTGTTCCATTACCGAGCTCACCACCCATTCACCAGGAATGATGAATGATCATAACTATGCACACACACACAACACAATGCGATGTCCCCGTGCATATGCAATGCAAAATGCCAATGCATGTATCTCATTTTACATGTACAATGAACGCTACATGGAACAATTTATAAACCGTACTTCATGCCAAGTACCATGGATAATTATATCGAAAACATATAATTTACATCATTTCATGTTAATATATATAACACACATATATCAACATATTTACAACACATTCAACATGCTATTTAATTTCCAGCAATAACACACAAAACAACAGTCCACACAAAATAGCCAGAAATTTCAGTTTTTGTTCCGTTAGATTTATTTATTTATTTATTTTTTTTCAACTTTCAAGACTGTCATTAACGATTATAAATTCAGCCATTAAGAAGTCCTGAAACTCGGCCCGAAAACTGTTCCGAAAAACAGTTCACAACAAAAATCCTTGCATTTCCAGCCATCTCGGAACCAAAACCGGCCTGGATACCGACCTTCAAAACCCAGTCCTGGACTATCCGAAAAATAGTCCCAATGTCAAAAAATTCAGTCATGTGTTTGGGCTGAACCACATGGCCATTTACGGTTCTTAAATAAAGAGGAACCAGTATAGGAGAAAACCCCTACCTCTTGGAGCTTCAACGAAAAATTCGGATTTTGGTACTCACGCGTAGCTCTCGTTGCGTGGACCAACTTTAGTTCTCGGACAATCGAGCTCCGACCTTCAGAACACTGAGAAAATTTTATCTTTCCCTTTCTCCATTTTCCCGATTTAAAGTGATTCTCCCCGAGGCCTAGTTTTTTTTCCACTTTGGTTTTTCCTCATTTTCTTTTCTTTTTCTTTCTTTTCTTTTCTTTCTTTAATTTTTCTTTTTCCTCATTTTTTGGTTTTCATTCCACCGAATTGTTTTTGTTCTCATTTTGTTGGTCTTATCCCAAGTGAGAGGAAACTTCCTCTCACCTTTCTTTTTCTCTCTCATGGCCATGTGTCTTCACATGGTCCATGTATCATGCTATGTCACATGGATACACTTTCTTTGTGTGTCACCTCCACACTACACATCTCTCATGCTAAAAGTTCTTCTCCCATGGTGCCATGTGGTAGCCCCTGGTCACGCAACACACAACAATGCATGATCTAAATCCATGCCCGTCAATCCCTAGGCAATCACATACCTATGTTATGATGTACATATTGCGACACTAGAACTCAATGATTTAACGACCTAAACCCATATCCATCAGCCCTAGGTATTGGTATACCTAAGCTCTGATACCAAGCTGTGACGCCCCAATTTCCGGGGGTCTCGTTGACAACCTTTCAACCCCTAGAATTTCTATCTTAGGTCATTTCGCATCTAAGTCTTGGCACCGAACCAGCACCAACTACACATGGACACCGAGTTACTCGACACCACCTCGATACGTCCCTTCACCGGGACCCATTCATTCATATTTAAATCTAAAATATGAAAACAAGACACTTAATTACAATCCGTAAGAGTCCGATCACGACTTTCTTACCATGATTACATGCCCGACTATTTATACAATAGCCCAAAAGAATTTAATTACAATTCTTTTATACATAACACTTTTTACAAAAGTTTCTTAAGGTCACATGTCGGCCTCCTTCATAATCACGGCCTTGTCGGAGCACTGTCTCTCTATACACTCCCTGCACCTGAAAGAGGGTCCCACGACGGGGTGAGCAAAGCCCAACAGAGAATAATTCCTACAAGAGTTACTCCCCACCTAAGTGCACATGCAATGGCACACCACACGTTCAAGTAAAAACATGCACGTTCCTACTCAAATGTCTACATGTCATGGATGAGAATGTGACTTACTCTATCCTATGTCTTGAGTCCTCACCGACTCCCTCACACATGCATATGCTGAGTGTGAAAACCAAACCATCATTATGTTCCATCAATGACCATTTTTCAAAACAAAAACTTTTTGTTTTATAAATCAAATCCATTGGACGGTTCCCAATATCAAATTGCATTTCCCAAGTTGCGTGTGTTTATGCATTTGTGGTACACGGATTTTCAGGTTTACACCTAGGATGCCGCACGCCTTTTCAACATTTTTATGGTCTTTCATCGCGGGTGATCATGTCTAACCGAGAATGCCGGGTTTGTTACCCTGGGGGGGAGGGGGATATACCCCAAATTTCTATGCCCAACAAACATATTTTTCATTTTCACAACCGTGCGACTCATTTTGGACGTTGTTCCCTGTTACCAAGTCCACCATCGAAAACCAAACATAGTGTCGATCAACCATGTCCCCATGACATTCTATCAAACACCCAACACAGTCTCGATTTTTACCTTGCACTTACACCCATTCCATGCGATGTCTTAGTGCATAATGCAATGCAATCATGCCATTGCCTATTCATACCATGCTACATATATAATGAGAGCTATATGTGCATGCCTACTCATGCATAATTATTATCCATGCAAAGATTTTGGACATTTATATCAAAACATAAATTCCAAATACATCACATTTCATGCAAACATATCAATACATCGCGATACATTGATATCACTGTCACTACCGCCGAGCTGCAACGCATTGAATCCCCAGCCTAGTGGGTGAGCACGACATGTCTACAGCAGCCCTACAACAAGCCATGTAATGGCCTTGTTCATACACAAACAACGTGCCACTCAATCACCACGCAATGGAACATAAACACTTTAATCTCAATCCAATATGTATAGGCATACATATTGCCACAAATTACGCTGTCCCTAACCAAGGATGACACTTCAATCAACTATATAGGCCTCCGGCACGCCCAATCAACGCGAACTAGGCCATGAAATCGACCTTAAATAGTTGCACAAACCGGCTTTTAACCGTACTTTAGCTGTGTCTCGGCGACGCCATCGAATCTGCTGATCGCTTATCCCAACCCCAGAGAACGGCCGACCGCCAGCCAACCGGGTCGACGCTTCCTAGTTGTATAGTAGCCGAGCCACGATCAAACTGATGACTATTCATCGCTCTCTTTGCAATAGTCGACAAATATCGTGATCCAACCGGAAGACCAAATGACCAATTGGTCTCACACGGCCAAACGACCCTGAGGTGGAAACACGGCCACATGACCCTACACGACCAAACAATCCCACATAGCCACACAACCAAACGGTCCCACACGGCCAGATGACCTTGAGGTGGAAACACAATCACACGGTTCTACACGACCAAACGGCCCCACACGGCCAGGCAACGCCACACGACCAACCGGTCCCACAAGGCTTATCGGTCCCACATGGCCAGATGACCCCGGTGGAACTTATCATGGTCGACCCTACATGGCCGGGGATGGTCTCACATGGCCGCAGGTCTCCACACGGGCCGATGGAACACTACGTCGGCACGACACCACGCCACTTCGACCCGCACGCTCGACACGCCCATGGTGGAAACATAGCCACACTGCTTTACATGGCCAACCGGTCCCACACACTGCCGTGATCGCTTAAAAGGAAACAATGCCACACGACCAAAGGCTCCCATATGGCCAGCACTTAATCTGGGGAACTCAATCACACGGCCCTACACGAAACTTGGCTGGCAGAAATTAAACTGCAGTATAAAAATCCATACCTCTCGAGCGAGCCACTTTTAACTCGGGCTTGACGACCCCACACCATCTAATGCCTGACTTAGGAGGAAGAAGCTGTCAGATCTTCCTTCCTCCCTTCTTTCTCTCTCAATTTCTTCACATTTTCCTTTTTTTTCTCTATTTTCCTCCATCGGTCCGTTTTTATAGACTGGACAGATCTACATGGCATGCATGCATGCAATCCATGTGTCACCCACATGGCATGCATGCATCATGCCATGTGTCACCTACCCATTTGGGTTCCTTTTTGCCCCAAAATTTGTGAAAAATCTGACCATCCCGGAATTTAACGAAATTTGTCTTGGTAACTAGAATTTTCGAGACGAATCCAACGGTGTTGTTTGTTTCATTATCGGAGATTTAGAAAATTTCTAGGTTTTCAATCTGCATTGTAGCGGCGATTTACTGTTTTGCCATTTTTAAAAAAAATTCGATTTTTCTTGGGTTTTACAAGTAGATATAGAAGTGAATCGTCATTGCATCGTTTGAAGTAGAAACAACTATCAAAGCTACTCCTCTTAAAATCATGAGAGATCATGAATGAGTCAAATCTCTATACCATAGTCTAGGAGACTGTTTCAAACCATAAAGAGACCTCTTAAGTAGGCAAACATAGTCCTCTTTACCTGAAGCTATAAAACCCTATGGCTATTGCATATAGATGTCCTCCTTAAGCTCCCCATGTAAAAATGATGAGTATATAAAATACTCATTGTAGCCTTATGTTTTACTTAGTTTTTAGTAATGTTTTTATGTTAAATAAGTGCCCTAATGCTCTAAATGTTCACATTTATGATTAGGTCATCCATTTGGAGGAATTGTGTGAATTTGGAGCGAAGACAAAACGAAAAGGTTGAAAATCAGCAAACACTGCTATAACATGCAGCAACAACTACTATATTTTGACATTTTCGGATATAAGATGAGCTCAAATAATAGAAAGCTTTATATGGTCAGATTCTAGACTCAAACATCTTTCCATAGAGTCTAAGAACGTGTGAATCAGAGTCCGAACAAGAAAGATATGGCCATGCAAAGTTGGAGGCTTGAAGATGTGCATGAGCAATAGGGGCCAAGTAATGGCGCCAACCCCTGTATATCTTGCGGGCTCCATGCAATTGTGCCAAGCCTACACGCAATAGTGTACCAGAGAGCATCATGGAGTAGCTACAGTCCATGCAATTGTGCCAGACTTACACTATTGCGTGGATGTCAATACGAAGCCTTAATTTTGCCCATTTTGGGGTCCAATTGGGGGAGAGGTAACGAAGGGTATAAAAGAAGCTTCGAGATTCAGAAGAAGAGGGACTAGAGATAGAGAGATAGGTGTGGAGACACCTTAGGCTTCTCGAAGAGAGCCTGTGGTCAGATCATCTTGATGTATCATCACAGAGATTATGAGATCATCGTTTGTCATCCCAGTTTTCTTCCATTTTCTTTGTTTTTCCTTGCCTTTTCTTTTAGAATGTTTTAGATTGGTTTCTAAGGTTTTGATGTAACCTTGCTATAGACCATGGATTAATTTTAGTTTTAATTATATAATTTAGTTTCTTTACTATTATTGAATGTCTTATCTCCATTTTAATTCCATGCTTGTACTTGATCAACATAGGCATGTAGTTTTTAGCTAGGGTTCTCAGGATCTATGAGAGATAAAACCCTGTGTGGACATGAATAGGATTTCGTTTAATCAATCATAGAGTAGAGATACTATGGTTTTATATGTGGCATTGAGGGTAGGCACTAATGCATCCCCATGCGCCTCTAGGTCTCGAGTGCGTAGATGCAATATGATTCTGTTTCGATAGGGTGTTTATGTCGGTGAGAGATCGACATTTACACAAGATTAACCTGTCACCAATAAAGGCTTTGAAAACCATTAAGTGATTTTGCAAAACATCCTTCGGATGTAGCTAGGTGAAATTGAAACCCTAGGATTTTCTTTTTATAAATTTTTTACTTTTTAGTTTAATTAAATCACAAACAATTTTGAGTCATTTGAATAGAGTAAGACTAAATTAGAACTGGTACTTAATAGGCTCATTCCTGGAACGTATAACTCACTCTCACTACTTTATTACTTGTATAATTTACATGTGCACTTGCACGTAGGCTTAATTTAATTCACACGCATGTGGCCTAATGCTTTTGGCAATCATGGTTGGGGAATTAGTATAGCTATTGATATTGATTCGAAATAGTTTGGCTCTATTTTAGATATAGGTAGTTTTGTTTTGAGTTTTATTTTATTTTGTTCTTTTACTTTGATTTTATTTTTTTTCTTGTTTTTGTGTCTTGCAGGAGCTTGAATAACAATGGATGCTATCAACAACTTATCAACTCAAATCACCCTCCTATCTCAACAACTACAAATAAGACAACTTCAGCAATGGGTGACAAGTCAACCATGGAACTCGTACATGCCTATGGAGCAAGTTCAGTATGGGGGCAGCTCGTACTTGAACACATAAAATTCTGGATGGCAACCTCATCCACACCTCTCATGGAACTCAAATTTCCCTAACCTCCATAAGAAAAGAAGTCAAAACTTGAAGAAAGACTGGAAGAATTGTCGTGTCGGTTGAACAGTCGCTTCTCAAAAGAGAACGAATCTCGAGGACATCACACACTTGAAATCTCACATGCCTAAGTCATGGATGAGATGAGAGCACCTTTCTAGAGCCAAGCAACACAAATTGAGAACCATGCTCAACTCAAAATTGGAGTCGCAATTGGGCAATGGCTAAGTCGCTTCTTAGAGCCAACAACATACGAGTCTGCCTATTCCTCTTGAGGTGAACCCAGAAGAAGAAGAGTTAAAGCATTATGAAGATTTCACCTTGAGTATTTGCAATGAAGTTGGAGAGCAACATAGAGAAGAGGTGGATGCCAAGAAGTCACATGTGATTGTAGAGGAAGAGAAAGAGTCAACTTCTTCGGAACCGGAAGAAAAGAAAGAAGAAGTTGAAACAATTCTGGAGATGACTGTTTTGGGGGAGATGCATGAGTTGAACTGTGACACCCTTTCTCCGATCCGACCCGATTGGCGGGTCCGAACCAAATCCGGGATGCTCTGATACCACTAAACTGTGACGCCCCAACTCGGCATAGGATGTCAAGTGAGGGTCACTCTTTTTATCATACTTATAACCTTTACACTTGCATATTCATATAATGTTAAACAATTAACTTGTATTACATTCGTGAGCAAATGATTACAAAATATATATAAGCTCCAAATATGAAATGTTCAACATTTACACATTTTTACATTGGTTTACAAAATTTCATATACAAATAGACCTAAAGGTCTTCCCAAGCAAGTACCTATTGATGTGTGGCCTTGACTCACGACGCTGACGGGCCTGCTCTCTCGATTTCCTCTTTTCTCTCAGACCTACACCTGATTTGAATCAGACTGGATAAAGTTTTACGCTATGGGAATATGACTTCATTAAGAGTCACCACACTTTTATACAAATGTATATATATATATATATATAACACATATAATATTTACAGACTCTTATCATTTCTCATATATATATATATATATATATATATATATATATACTTTGCATAACCCGCTATTTCTTATCATCTTCCATACTTTTCATGTAATCTTGTACTTTTACTTTGTTCTTGTAATCAGAGCATTATCATCTGAGAGTGCTGCTTATGTTTCTTATATCATGCCTGTAATCTCCTACACTTCCTTTGCATACATACCGCCATTTTCTTTTTATGTTTCATGTCCGCATAAACCTTCGGGCGGATACAGAAACCATGAGGGCCTGAAGGCGCGATATACCACTGCAGACGTAAACAAGTGGTCCATGAGGGCCCGAGGTTATATTCACCGGTATGAAACAGTTGGTCCGCGAGGGTCCGAAGGCGCTGTGAATATAATATACCCGATGGTATCATCACCAGACAGATGCTGACTATCCAGCGAGGGTCTGAGCTGCGGTGACCTCGGCCACCGTGATCCAAACGATCTATGTCATCGACCCAAACGGGGCCTAAATATCAGAACTTGTATACTGCAGACTTATTTTTCCCTAATAGGCATGCCCATCTATCCCCTAACAACCGTGTCCCAAGGCATTAATCAATGTGTATATTTATGCTCAAGATATATCTCATATTCCCGAATACCACAGTTTATCTGGGTAATCATGATATATATATACAATCATTTATTCATATCTTTTGCATTTTTCATATCTCATTACATGCATAATTAAATATGCTTACCATGTATGCTTACGTAGCCATTTATGAATTCATAATAGGCATTTATAAATGAATAACTATGGTACTTATAGTGCCTACTGTTTTTCATGCGTTTTCTGAGCTAATACGAGTCTCTTACTTATCAAGCTGTCTATTAATGGATTCTCTTAATCTACTGGATTTACAGAGTTCAAAGAACAACCCGACCGGAGTTCGACGAAGGAGATATGACCTCGTTGGAGGTCATACGTAGGCAAATCCTCGACGAGCCGACCAGACGACGAGTCGACCTGAAGCAAGATGAGCTCATCTATCACCGGTCAGGCATCTAATATTCTCCTCAGGCATATGAATGGATTCTGACCCAATGGGTCTTCCGATAGAGTCCAAGAACACCCAAATCGGAGTTCAAACGATGAGATATGACCCGGGTTGGAGGTCATGCGCAATAATGATTAGAGTCGGCTCGACCGACGAGCTGCACCGGAAGTGGACGAGCTCGGTCTGACACCGGTCTGACATCTAATATCTCTCAGGCATATGGATGGATTCTGACTCCAATGAGCTTTCCATAGAGTCTAAGAACACCCAAATCGGAGTTCAAACGGCGAGATATGACCTTCCGGTTGGAGGTCGGCGCGCACGGGCCTTTGACGAGCCGATTTGGACTGACACGAGTCAAAATTGAAGTGACGAGCTCGGCTCCAACACCTTAGTCTGACATCTAATATCTTCCTAGGTATATGGATGGATTCTTGACTCAATGGGCTTTCCATAGAGTCCAAGAACACCCAAATCGAGTTCAGACGTAAGGAGATATGACCTTCCGGTTGGAGGTCATGCGCCACCGCCTCGGATGAGTCGACCGACCGACACGAGCCGTGACCGGCGACGAGCTCGGTCTTGATTGGTTTAATTCTTCATGACGAAAGTGGAGCCTGCATGACAGTTGAGCTCGCATGACGAGTAGAGCCTGCGATGACGAGTGGAGCTCTTTCAGACGAAAGGGAGCTCTTCATGACGAAGTTGAGTCGCATGACGAGTGGAGCTCCTCGATGACGAGCGGAGTCGCATGACGAAACAGCTCTTCATGACGAGTTGAGCTCGCATGAGCGAGCTCCATGACGAAAGTGGAGCTCTTCATGACGAGTTGAGCTCTGCATGACGAGTGGAGCTCTTCATGACGAGTTGAGCTCTTCAGGACGAGGTCTGCTGACCTCTATTTGACGACCTTTATTTGACGACTTCTATGGGGTGACCCTTCACCCATTTGACTGTTCAAAGTAAAAAGACCATAACTTGGTCTACAGGGGTTCAAATTGAGAAATTCAAAAGCCTAACATCAAGTTCAATGACGTGGCTACAATTTCCCAGAAGGACTTACTGCCAAATTCCCTTTATTTCTGACCCAAAAACCCGTTCTAAGGCACGACTACTGTATATGATCAAAAATAGGGAATTTTCTTGGTTCAACTTGCAACTCGACCCTTCCTAAAGCACATATCTAGGATCCTTAGAGCTCTTCTCAACTTAATCCTAACAAGAATGATTGGAGTTTCAAACCATGTATGTATATTCATACAAATATCTGCGCTCCATACAACCCAAGACATGTATCCGCACTCCATACTCAAAATTCCATACCCAGAATCTTCTTCTTCTTTCTTCGTATTTGCTCTCCTTTTTCTCCCCAAGACCAAAATAAGATATTTCTTTTGGCTCCGTCCTTATTTGATCTTATCCCCTTTTATTTTACTTTGGTCCCTCCAACTCTTATAATATTTGTAACCAATTTATAATATTTTTACAATAGCCTCAAATCTTCTTTATTATTTGTAATTTAACTTACATATTCCTACTTTTGTTTTTATCTTTATTTTATTCCGAATAAATATACCTTTACGTTTATTATACCCAAAACATGTTATAAAACTGTTAGGGTATAATTTGGGGTGTTACATGAACAATGAGACAAAGTCACATCTCAGAGGTGGAGGGGACATCATATGAATATGGACGAGAATCCAAGGGGAAGAAAGCTCCTAGGTCCATTCAAAGGCATGTCGGCCTTCAACACTATGTGCTCAAACAGCTACCTGAGCACAAATTCCACTTCTTAGGGACGGGAGGAGGTTTGGATCATTATCCGTTCCGTGGTTGGTTGAGTCTAGCTGGACTCTAAAAATGGAGCAGCTTCTTGGGAGGCATCCCAATATTAGTAATGTTTTCTTTTCCTTCATTTTTCTTTCTTATTTAGTTATAATTTGCTTTTGAACAAAGTCTCCTACTTTGATCTTGTTTCCCTTCTTAAGCTGTGATTTCAGGTTTTGCAAGGGCTAAACGATAGTTGCCTCACTTCATCTAGCACCCAAACACCACGACTCCACCTCCAAAACTACAACCATGGAAGCCATCTCAACCTCACCCTCAAGGAAGTACCTCTCTTCTATTTTTCAAGTTCATATCTTATTAGGGGTAGTGTTCAAACCAAGTTTGGGGGTGATGTGGGATGAGGAATTATATTATTACACTTTCTTTGGTTGTGTGTTTTGGAGGATGTTTGTTCATGTCAGGATGATAATATGGTTGATGTATGTATGATTGTTTAGAGGAATTGTGGCACTAAGTGAAATGGGCTAAATTACTTCATAGATACTTATGCATTTAATTGATCTAGGACTTGAGGTAAACAATAGTTGTGGGAGACTTGGCTTGAAGTTATTCTTATCTTCTTATAACTCATTTCGATTAGAAACCAGCATCACACAGTTATGTCAAATCTATGTATATGTCTAGGAAACCAACCCTTTCCTCTATGTAATGCTTTATGATTGACTTGACTTGGGTAGTGTTGGGACACATGAAAAAGAGGATTGCCTAAGTGCTATTAAAAAATATATATATAAAAAAAAGACTAAAAAATTCAACTTTTGTAACTCCTTGCCTATTTTAGTTATTTCTTTTTGGTTGTTGGGTTGTTATTTGCATGTGCTTTTCTTTCTTTCTTTTGTTTGTTTCGTGTCTCATATGAGTGGGTTTGATGCCTTGTTGGTTAGTAGAAGGTCATTTTGAACACAACTATTCGAAAAGGCCAAGTGTAAAGAGGAATTGGACCCTTAGGTTTTCAAAATATCTGAATCAGGTGCTGCCGGTATGGGTAACTTAGCTTAGCTCACCTCCCTCAGGCTTCAAGAAGCCATTTCTCAAGGAGTCTCATCACACACACACTTTTGTCCTCGTATTCTTCTCAAAAAAGGGCCGTCCCGGGACCCTTTGCCTTAATCACGCACCAGATTCTGAATCCACTATGATGGACACCTAATCAAAAGAGGATTGCCATTGAGCCCTCACCAAAAGGATAAATGCAAAACAATAGAAAAGTCAGTGCTGAAAAAGAAAAAAAGATAAGAAAAATGTCAAAAATAGGTCTGTGAATAAGAATAAGTGAGATCATCTAATCGGAATCTCTGAGGGGCCTTTCAAAGCCACGCCTAAGCCAATTGTCCGAGTCGACTTCACTCGCCGTTAAGCATGGGATGTAAGATGGATCATTCCCACAACCTAGGGCCTTTGAGTTCGTTGAGCGCTCATGTGAACTTTGAAGGGAATTTAATGCCCGTGCCCTTAACTAACCGTGGGGGAATCACCAATGGATCCCCCCGCTACTGTGAAATACCCATCTGCTATGTCTTTGGCACTGGTTTTCTTTCATTTTTAGGTATTAGGTAATTTTTAGGTATTTGGTATGAATAAAAAGGTGTGTTTTATTCTTCTAGTTAGCTTCTTCCAAATAGGTGAGCTGAGCTTTGTAGCGACCCCGAGTCCGCCCGACCTTGGCCATGTAGTCCGAATCAAAACCCCGGGACGCCTGGCGAAAGCCATTAATCAAATCCCTTTAGTTACCGCTTTATTTAATTTTAGTTTTCAAAATGTCGCGACTAATCCCCTACCGACCAATGGTCGATCCGAACCGGAGCCCACTGTCTGACGCCATTTATCTTATCAAAACATTTTATTAATTTATGAAGCGAAACGGTTTCATTTTTTTTTAAGCCCCATAATCATTTACAATCTAAAGCAATTCCCAGAGGGCCCATAAACATTAACTAAAATATATTTACAAAGAAAGGCATGAGGAGTTCTTTCAAAATAATATACACAAAATCAAGTTTCAGGGTTTAACCCTTTTGTTTACAAAATACCCCTTGTTCAAAAGATGATATGCAAAATTACGGAGTATACACTTGTTAACTGTGACTTTTCTATGACTGCGCGATCTCTCGCCCTCTCATCTTATTTACTCGATAATTCGCGCATAGAAAAAACTACACGCTAAACATTTTCATGCTTAGTGGTTCTATACAGTTCTATTCAAATATTCAAATTAACTCGACTTGCATTTAACATTAAACCATGCCTAATATATCAACATATGCTCATGCTATTCATTTCCGCATGCTTACAATATACAAATCATTTACCATATCATATCATGCATTTTCAATGCAACAATTCATTTCACAATCAATTCATGAGATTTTAGCATATTCATACAAATCCCGTTACACTCGTCAATGTTGGCTATTTCACCTTGACTATTCAATTCACAATTTATGGCAGATTCCGTTTGATGAATCCCGCACTTATTATCATTCTGTAATGTGCTTATACATTTAACAATTCTATCTCCCATCATGACGGATGCCGTTTGGTGCATCCCGGCCACGTGGTATCACTTATTCGGCCCCCATCATGCCTGATGCGCTTTGGTGCATCCGACACGTGGTATCAATTGTTCGCCATACGCCATCATGACGGATGCCGATTGGCATCCCGCCAAGTGGGACATTTCTTCAATGCCATACGCCATCATGATGGATGCTTGATTAGTGCATCCCGCTGCCGTGACATTGGATAATTCGGGTGTGCCTTGGTGACGATGCCGCTTGTGCATCCCTTCAGCGATTCATTCGGTATATCATCTCGCCACACCCGATGGATTCCGCTTTGATGAATCCCCAGCCCTTTTCATCATTCATTTTTCATTCGTTTTCAATTATCACATTTCATATTCCCTTTCGTGATATCTTTCAAAGATATATCAATCTACGTGAATTATATCACACATACTCATTCATGTACTGATTCATGTACTCATTCATAGTTAATTGGTAAACTACCAAAATACTTGAATTAAGGATAGAGTCAGAGAACAAACCAATTATCGATTCCGTTTCCTTTTCGATATCAATCCTAGGTCAGGTTGTCGTCTTCACCCGCACCTAGTCAAATACAAAATTTTCACTCTTAGTGGTTATGTAAATAATCATACTAAACGAATATCGCTTAAGCCGAGGCGCAAGAGTATTACGTTTTGACTTAATCTCATTCTATTCTATGAGTCTACTTTACTTATAAATTGAATCATTCCAATCGGACCATCTAAAATGAAGTTATGGCATTTTCATGCCAACTAGTCATTTTACCAATTTTACTAGAGACAGTTTGTATTACTCATTTTTTCGGGGTCTTAACTTCATATTTGACACTATATCTTTGTACTCTTTTAAATCTAAGGTGCTAAGGGTTCTATTCCAACTGGAATCACCAAATTTGGAGCACCGAAACTCAAGATACGTCCGAAACAACTTGGACTACTCTATGATCAAACTGGATGCAGTGAATCGGGCTTGCACACGGGCCCCACTTCTTTGAGTGAATTTTTAGGCCACTTAGAGTCAGAATTAGAAGGTAGCTATTTCTATATGTTTGGTTCTCCTTGAAGTCTATTTTAATTGGACACTTGAATCACTCAAATCGGATAATAAATGAGAAAGTTATGGTCAAAATACGAAAACTGGTCGAAACAGGAAAAGCAGAATAGGGTGTACCGGTACACGTCTAACATGTACCGGTACACCTTGGCCAAAAATGACCAGAACCCAAAGTGTACCGGTACAGGTTCAGGGTGTACCGGTACATGTCACCGAAAATTGCCCAGAATGTGTGTTTTTCACCCATTTTTCCATATTTTGATACCCCATCAACTCTACACTTCAAACACACATCAAAACCATTCCATATATCTCTTATAACCTCTTTTCTACTCAATTCCTCTTTCAATACTTATCTTATTTCAAAATCCATCGTGAATTACTCAAACTCCACTCTACAGGGTAATAACCTATACATAACCAAATACAAGAATTTGTTAGGGTTTGGCTTAACCCAACCCCTTTACTTTTGCAATTAAAACCGGTAACCTCAAAGGGAGGATTCCATGTTTTTCTACCATTTGGGGTTTTACCCTCTTAACTCAACAATTTAAGGTTTGTGTGATTCTTTCCACAAACCCTAGACAAGTGAGGAACAATTCTCCAAACCACAGCCTTAGGAAATCAAAATACACTTGATCCCAAGTTGAAACATACCTTATTGATCTTCTTCTTCTCCTCTTCCTTCTTCTTCCTCTTTCTCTCTCTCCCTTTCTTCTCTCTTTTCCTCTCCCTCTCTCTCTCTACGGTTTGGTCCTCCAAAAATGAGACCAAATTCTTGCTCTTATCCATGTTTCAGCATACTATAAGCCAGCCAAAACAAGAAATCCATTTTGTTTTAAGTTTCTCATTTTCGTGATTTAGGTCCTTAGACTCCTTTCTTTGCAAAGCAACTTATGCCATATTCTAATTTAGCCCTCATTTCTCTCTTATTTCAATCCAACTTATTTCTATGATGGCCTATCTCTACTCCTTTTATGATTTTTATATTCTTACTAAGTAAATTTCAATTTTATCCTGTTCTAGTGCCCAAATTTCCTGCTCAAATTTATCACCATAACTTGTCACTTTATCAATTTTCCTAAAAACCCAAGTTTAATTAATTCATACCTGCACATATAATAAAATTATTATAAAAATTTAGGGTATTTTAAGTATGTCAAATAGATTCCTGCCAAACTCGGAGATCATACTATAACCCACTCTTAGATTCCTTAGGAAAAGCTGAGGACTTGGGGGTTGATTTGCTTTCTGCCCCCGCTTGCTTTGCCATGTTCCTTAGAGAGTTTAACAATTTAAGGATCCTAAATTTTGGTTGTGAAAGTTAATATTGCTAAATTGTGTTCACATTGCTCATTTTTCTTGGCATCATATTAACATACTCATCTCATTATTGTTTGTAAAACCCGGGAAAATTTGAACTTTTCCAAAAAAATAGGGCAAACACGGTGAACTTGCTACTACAATACAGGTTGAAAACCTGGAATTTTTCTAGATCTCATATGACAAAACGGACCTCACCGTTAAATTCATTCAAATCTAGCTTAACAAGGCGACTCGTTGGACTCGAGATAGTCAGACCCGAGGTAGTCGACTTCATGTTTTCGAGACAATTAGTGTTGGGTGACAACACATGGCAAGCCATGTGAGTGACACATGGCAAGCCATGTGTCACCATGCATGCAAGTTGGATAATGTATAAATGGGAGTTTGTAGAGGAAGGGAGGAGCAGGAAGGAGGAAAGAGGGAAAAGGAGGAAAGCAGCTGAAAGAAAGCAGTAAGAAAGAAAAAGAGCAGGGGCGGAGAAGAAAAGGGAGAAAGAAAGAGGGAGAAAAGGAAGTCGGTGTTCCGACGGTCGGAACTTGTCAGACCAAGAATTAAAGGTTGTATATTCGACGAGGGCTACGCTCCAAGAAGTAGGGATTCTTCCTACTTTCGTTTATTCCACCATAAGGGGCTGTTTGTAAAATATGGGAATGATGTCTGTTTTGATCTTTCGCACTAGCCGGATGTTAGCACCGATTTTAGGTTAGGAAACAAAGGGAATTTGGACTCAAGTGCTTCATAGAAATTGTAGCTGCATCTATGAACTTGATGTTAGGCTTTTGAATCACCCGAATTGGACATTACAGCTCAAGTTATGGTCAATTTATAGACCACAAGTAAATAGGTTATCTCTCGCTTAGTCCGATTGACTATTCTATGCCCGGTCGCGGGTACGTTTGTGTGGCCTGTGATGGTTGTATGTGTGGACTGCTTTGCCCACATCTCTTATGCCACAATTGGTCTTGAGAACCAAGTTGTCTTTGCTTGCTTTTGATTCACTTACTTGGTGATAATTGTTGATTGAATATATGAACTCTAATATATTGACATGAACTGTTTGGAAGTTATATGTTTTTGATATAACTGTTCATGATACATGATAAATTGTCCATATGGCATCATTACATATGTGACAGGGAATTGGCATGCAATGGCATAATGCATTGCATATGCACTGAGGCATCGCATTCATGGGTGTAAGTGCATAGTACCATCACACGCCATTCTTGGTGGTTGATAAGTGGGCTCGATATGTTGAATGAAGTTTAGCGGAGTTCCGCTGTTCGCAGAATATGAAATAGTGCCATCACACACCATCCTTGGTGGTTGATGAGTGGGTTGTGTACTATTGAACGAAGTTCAACAGGGTTCCACTATTTGCAGAGCATGAAAACTTTTGTTAGGTAGTAGCAAGTAAGGATAGATACCCCATCGGGTGAAAGACCCAGTATTTTTGGTTCTATGTATGTGTCCGACGGTGAAAGCCCGTGAAAGTGTAGGAAGGCGTGCGAAGCCTGCTGTGAGACCCCAAAAATTCGCCTACCCACAAAAGACACATGTTTTCTTAATAAAATGATCCTTGGAGGTGAAACATCCAATAAGTTTTGATTTCTAAAACTTGATTTTGTTTCGAAGTGATCATTGGATGAAATTCATCGAAGATGGATGTTATTACACATTGGCTATGCATTGTGTGATGGGAGTTTGTGATGACTAAGATTTTTCATGCATTGAGTAAGTCTCATCTCATTTCATGGCATGACATGTAGTATTCCATTAGAATTGCATCATTATATTGGAATGTGGATATATATGTGAATGTGTCCAAGTGAACATTGCATGTGCATTTAGGGGGGTAATAGCCTCTGTAGGAGTCTCTCTACTAGGCGTGACTCACCCTTTATAGGGAAACATTTTAGGTGCGGGGTATACACTGGTGGACGGCTCTCATTCGAGGCCGAGAGGTTGAAGAAAGCCTACCAGTGGTGGCTGGTATAGTTCTTTTTGTAAAAACTTTGAAAAGAACTAGATTTGGCATATGCCTGTGTATGTAATAGAGTTTGTAGTTAAACTCACAGTAATATGTTTTGAAAATAACATAAAAAGTTTATTGAATAAATGGATTCTAGTAAATGGGATTGGATAGTGTGGTATTGAGACACACGATATCCACAGATAATTCCGACCCTCGCTTCACAGCTTGGTGTCAGGGCGTAGGTATGTGATTACCTAGGACTCAATGGATGAATCTCAATTAAGGGGATTAGACAACGTGGGTACTGAGATATACGATATCCAAAAGTATTTACCCGCTGACGCTATCAACGTAACTCGGCTTTGGGGGTGTCACATTGTTAGTTCGTAATTTCAATTTTGTTTTGTTTTGAGTTAGTCTCTGCTCGGGGGACAAGCAAGAATTTAAGTTTAGGGTGTGATGTGTATAAATACCATTAAACTCCATATTTACTTGTTTTAGTAATGTTTTGAGCAAAGAATATGTTCTGGTCAGCCTAAATGTGATTAGTCATCATTTCCGCGGAATTGAATTTGAGCTTAGCGACAAACTTAGAAAGTGGAAATATCAAAACACGCTACAACATGCAACAACAGCCTATTTATTCCTGACATTTTCGTATATAAGATGTGCTTAATGGTAGTAGATGGTAAGATTCTCTAGACTCGCATCTTTCCATAGAGTCCAAGAACGTGTGGTTGGAGTGCGACGGAAAGATATGGTAGTTAGCCGAAGATGTGTGAGCGTGCCAGTGTCACGCAATGGTGCCAACCCACATTCACGCATGTGCCTGACATAAATTGCGCCAGCTTCGTATGCAATAGCATATTGTAGAGCATCATGGCAAATATAGTCGTACTGCGCTAGACTATTTCGCTTATTGTGTGGATAAAATGATAGTAAGCTTCCTACTTTGCCCATTTTGGGCCCACTGGGAGAGTAGACAAAGGGCATAAAAGGATCTTCGAGGCTTTGAGTTGCAGGGACTAGATATAGAGAGATAGGCATGGAGACATCTTAGGGCTCTCGGGAGGAGAGCCTCGGGTTTGAAGACGACTTGCAAGCTGCTCCTCGATCTCTCGCAATAGCTTGCAATCCGTCTTCAAACCATAGGCTCTCCTCTTGAGAGCCCTAAGGTAACCTTCCACGCCATCTCTCTCGTCTCCCCAAATCCTCCCTTTCTCGAATCATTAAGCCCTTTATACCCTTCGGCCACCTTCTTTCAATACCAAAATGGGCAAAATTAGGGCTTCATATCAGCGTCCACATAATGGCGTAGGTCTGGCATAATTGCGTGGACTATAGCTGCTCCATGATGCTCTCTGGTACACTATTGCGTGTAGGCTTGGCTCAATTGCGTGAAGCCCGCACGCTATAGTATGGGGTTGGCGCCATTGAGTAGCCCATGCTACTCATGCACATCTTCAAGCCTCCAACTTTACACGATCATATTTTTCTTGTCCGGACTCCAATTCGCACATTCTTAGACTCTATGGAAAGATCTTTGAGTCTAGAATCTGACCATATAAAGCTTGCTTCCATTTGAGCTCATCTTATATCAGAAAATGTCAAAATATAGTGGCTATTGTTGCATGCTATAGCAGTGTTTGTTGATTTTCCACTTTTTCGTTTTGTCTTCGCTCCAAATTCGCACAATTCCGTCAAATGGATAACCTAATCATGAATATGAACATTTAGAGCATTAGGGCACTTATGTAACATAAAAACATTACAAAAAACTAAGTAAAACATAGGGATACAATGAGTATTTTATATACTCATAAAAAATGCAGTCTTCACATCCAGCTGCTCAAGCTCATAATCATGAAAAGCCACAATCCCAAGCAAAGCTTGAATTGAGCTATGCTTCATCACTGGAGAGAATACATATGTGAAGTCAACACCTGGAATCTAACTATAACTTTTAGCAACTAGTCTCTTTGGCTTGCACTTGCATCTTCAACTCCTACCGTGCCTTCTTCTTCTTGAACACCATTTGCACTAATGGATTTCTTCCCTTTAAAATTTCACCATGTTCCATGTCCCATTTTTATGAAGGGACTCCATCTCTTCTTGCATAACAATCATCTACTTACTTGAATCACTGCAACTTCCTGTCTCTTCATAAGTGGATGGCTCTTCACTAAACTCAATATTATCTGCTACACTCAAGGCATATGCAACCAGATCAGCTTCACCATATTTATGTGGTGGCTTAATAGTCCTCCTCTCTCTATCTCTAGCAATAGAATACTATTGCATTGGAACTGAAGTTGTAAGAACACTCCGCTCATTTGAATTAGGAACCAAACAAGTCTAAAACTCCACCTGTTTATCAACTCTCTACATAGTCTCAACACTAGAGTCTTTAGGAGCTAAGACCTGAATCATGGAAGTCTCATCAAAAATCACATCTTTGTTAATTACCAATTTCTTGGTTTCTGGACACCACAATTTATAGCCTTTCACACCATTTATAAACTGCAAATATACAATTTCATTGATCTAGGTTCTAACTTCCCTTATCAACATGGTCATATGCAGGGCATCCAAAAATTTTCAAATCTAAATAAGTAGTAGGACTACCAGACCATACCTATTTAGGAAACTTCTTCTCTATAGTAACTGAGGGAGAACGGTTGATCAAATAACATACAAGTGACTTTACTTCGCCAAAAAGACTTCAAAGAATCGAAAGCATTAGAGAGCATGCATCCAACCTTCCTATCAAACTATTCATGTCTGGCCATGCCATTATGTCAGGAGTATGATGAACTCCACGATGCCCAATACCTCTTCTCGCAAAGAAAGATAAACCCATCAGAACAAATTTCTAAGCCATTATCAATGTGAAGACACTTCACCTACCTCCATGTTTGCTTCTCAATCATTGTCTTCCAATCCTTGAATGTTGAAAACACTTCACTTTTTAGTTTCAAGAAGAATACACCTTACGTGAGAAATCATCAGTGATTATCAACATATAAGTAGTACCTTCCATAGAAGAGACTTTTTCAAGTCCCCAAAAGTGTCCTAATACGTAGATAGTCAAGTCGCCCTTTGACTTAAGTATGAATTTGCAAGAGAATCTAACTCACTTATGTTTCCCAAAACCCAATGCCTACAAACTGTAATCCCTCACTTGTTTTCACCCATCTAGAAGTGTCTTTTACTCAACTCGCCATACCGCTTTTTCACTATGTGCCCAAGACGCATGTACCGTAGCTTTGGTAATATCATCCTTGACAATGAACAAGACAATATAGCATCTCCTCAGAACAATGGAACCTTGCGTAACATAACATGGCTGCTTTTCGAAGGATCCTTCATCACTACTAGGGCTCCTTTACTAATCTTCAGAACTCCACTTTCAATAGTGTACTTGTACCCTTTTGCGTCAAGAGTACTTGGGGATATCAAATTCCTTTTCAAATCAGGACATGTCTGAGGTCACCAAGAGTACGAATTACTCCATCAAACATCTTAATGCGAACTATCCGAATACTTGCTACCTTACAAGATGCATTGTTACCCATCAAAGTTGCACCTTTATGCACATATTCGTATTTAGAGAACCAGTCCCGATTAGGAGTTATGTGAAACGTACAACCAGAATCTAAAATCCAATTCTCACTAGCTCTCAAATCAGCATCTGACATAACTAGAAGTTCTCCACTAGTCTGATATGATTCCATAACACTGGCCTCACTAGATTTCCCAGATTTCTCTCCTTCTTTGTTCCCGACCCTTCTCTTTTATTCCCCGCAACTCTGAAACAATCCCCGATGTGGCTCTTTTCAAGAAGAATTGCATTTTATTAGAATTCCTGGATTTTGACATTTTCCTCTATTCTTCACCAGAATTCTTCTCTTGCGGCCTACCACATATAAATAAGCTATCTCCATGCGCTTTAGGCCCTACAATTAATTGCTTCATATTCTCTTTAGAAAACCGAGCCTCATAGACTTCATTTAGGGTTATGGTATCACGACTATATAAAATCGTATCTCTAAAAGTCACATATGAATTAGGAAGCGAACACAACAACATTAACCCTAGATCTTCTTCTTCATATTTAACCTCAAAGCTCCAGATATTTGCAACACCAGAGTACCTATAAGGTGCTCTTCTAAAGATGTACCTTCGCCATACAAAGGCGTAATACACCGTTGTTTGAGTGCACCCCATTGTAAGATCCTTTCACATGCACAACTCTTCCAACTTCGCCGTAACGCGATCACGCTTTCTTTCTCGCTTAGAACGCCTCAATAACTGATTCAAATAAAATGAAGCGTGAATATGAGATAGTGTTTACTTGTATCCTTACGGTTTCTTTTTCTCTCTCCTCTCTCTTTTTAAGCTAACGATGACCGACATCTTTGTCAGCTTCCTAGCGCCGCTTCATCCAGATCCATCTGCGCGCACGCATCTCAACTTGCCATAACAAAAATCTGGTACTGCAATCTAACAAGGGAATTTCAAATTTCATGGTTGCCATTGATAAGATCGAAAACCTACTTTACTTCCGATACCACTTGATGGACCACTGAAACTTAGGTATCTAGAATATAAATTCAAGAATACAAAGATAAAGAAATCAACATAAAAGGTGCATGAAGGTTTTAACGTGGTTCGGCCAATTATGCCTACATCCATGAATAAGAGAGAATATTTTCACTATTCTTGAAAACCTAGAGAACAAGATTGGAGTATCAAAGTATTGTGATGACTAGGAAAAATCATAAAATCACAAAATCACAAAATCACAAAACCCTAGAATGACTACAATACCGAGAAAATACCTCATAAAACTCTTAATATCTCAAACCCTTACATCTCTGCACACACACCAAACTTCATAACTTTTCTCTCGCGCCATAATATTTATAAGGATATCTTCTAAAAAGCTTTCCTTATTCTATAAAGAAACCTAATATTACAATAATATAATAACTAGGAATTATTCTATATAATATTTTTTATAAAAAAAAAATAATATTAAATAGGAATTTGAGACATATTCTAACACTTTTCCTTTTCTTTAAATTGGAGATTTATGTTTCGACTAAAAACTCAAAGTAGAAAAAAGAAAGAAAGAAAAATCCTGGATTGATTTATATTATTATATAGGTTTTCCCTTTCTATGCTCTGACAAAGGTATTGTGGTTCTCTATACGCAGGCTGCCATTAAAAAGGAACGGCGAGAGGCATTGGGTGTGAAAAAGGAAGCAAAGGAGATGGACATCTGAAATTCATCTTCCCTAAGTAAGTTGATCATTTTTTTTGTTAAACTGGATTGGTGGATCATAATGATGATTCAATTTTTCTCTTTCTGGTAATGGAATGCAAAGTTTTGTACTGAAATAGACCATAATCCCTTGAGAAAAAAAATGATATTACTAATTATACTTATGGTTCAGTGGTATGAGAAACACAATGATTCAGTAGTTCAGTGGTACGAGAAACACAATGATCCAATATCACATCTGATTTTGAATGTCAAAGAACTCTTTCAATTTCCTTTATGAAATTAAAAATCCCATTCATGAACCTGAATAAAAAAAATTTGAGGGTAAAATGCAAAATCTAGTCATATTGTTGTCTTATGACTAAACTTGTTTTGTTTTCTATTTTCTCCATTTCTCGAGCAGGTTTACATCTCTGATATTATGTGGAACAGGAGACGAAACAAAAAGAGTTCTATGGCATGCAATATCCATATATAATCTCTGTATATATATATTCACACAATTACGGGCATCAATCCTTACATCCAAGTGAGCAGTTTACCTTTCTCTTCTGATGAGTCGCCATTTTGGATTAGAAGGAATCTGTAGGAAGAGCTAGAAAATCAGCATCCTGCTTGGGAATGAGGAATTGGAGCGCCGTCTCCAGCACTGCCGGGAAGGGGTGTAGGGTTCCAAACCCTGTAGTCCTCTTCCTGGAAATCTGTGTGCTGGATCTGGTAATGCTGTTGTTGTTGGGGTACTACTGATAAGGAGGGAAGAAGAGATGTTGATGACAATGTTGACAGGGTTGTGGTCATTGAAAGAAAATTGGCGCTTTACTTTAATGCGGAAGCGATTTCTTATAACCCAGAACCACATACAAACAAATCAATTCAACCAAAATATGAATATGAGAATTTAAACCTAAAAAAGAAAATTAGGGAAACTTACTTGGATCCATAATAGTGAACTTGATTCCACAAAATTAATTTGTATTGTTTCACCTCTTTAATCTTGTAGCCTTTAATCTACTCCTTGATGATATAGAGATTTTCTAATGGGTTTTGTTATGATCAAGATCGTTAATGAAAACCCATTAGGTTTTTCTCCTTTTATATGTGCACTCTAATTGTATAAGTTCCTAAAAGGCCCTTGAACTTTTCCTTAATAACTTTTAACCCTTAAACTTAATTTAACAGACAAGAGGTGGAATTTCACCTCATAATTTCAAACATAATACAAAGACTAATCATCACCATGCGTAACAATAATTGAAATCATAAAAAAATAAAATAAAACTATAAGTACATGAATCAAATATTAGACATAATTCTAACATTCCACTTGATTCATGTGCGACTTGAAGTTTCAAAATATAATTTAATCGCGAACTTAATATGAAAAACAAACAAGTTTATGACCATACATGAATCAAATCAACCGAATCATGGCGGTCACTTGCCCAGCAAAGCGCCCATTCCTTCCATGTACAAGTCAATTCAACTCACTATTCTTTACTAATAAGGCAAAACACATAAGCCTTATTCTAATGTCTTATTTCAAGACCCATACCAGAATCACAAAATAACAATGTGCATGCCAATAACGTGATTTCACGTAAACCGCAAAACCCAAATAACAATCACGTAATTCTAATGTCATCCGTGACACACGCTAGCAAACGTAGTACATATATATATGTCTATAATTAAAACCGTCTACAAGGACTTAGCCATAATGCCCATTCTCTCAACATGGCCAATAAAAATTTTGGGCAACAATCCCTTAGTTAACGGATCCGCGATCATATGACTGGTGCCAATATGCACAATAGACACTCTTTGGTTTTGCACTTCTTCTTTGACAGATAGATATTTTAAATCCATATGCTCGACACCTACAGATCTATCATTCTTAGAGAAGAAAACAATTACAGATATCACAATAATTCTCAACGGTTTGGCAATACCTGCCGACAATGCCCAAACCCGAGATAAAATCAGAGTCATTAATGATTGAATTGTAGCCTCAAAGCACGCTACAAATTTCGCTCCATAGTGGAAGTAGCAATGACAGACTTCTTCGCACTCTTCCATGAAATTGCTCCATCAGCTAAAAGGAACAAATAGCCAAATGTGGATTTTCTGGTATCCACACATCCAAAGATAAATCAATCCGAATAACCTATGACTTCTAGGTTATTCGATCTTCTATATGAGCATATGTTCCTTAGTGCCTTGTAAGTACCGTAGGACTTTCTTCGCAGCTTTCCAGTGGTGTACTCCAGGATTACTTTGATAACGGCCCAACATTTCGACAACAAAACTGATGTCTGGTCGTGTACATGTTTGGGCGTACATTAAACTTCCAACCACTAAGGCATAGGGAATATTTTCCATTTCTTTACGTTCTAAATCATTTTGAGGACATTGAGATTCATCGAAATCGCCCTTTGAATTGAACCGGACTAGTCAGGCTTTTTTATCCATTCTGTATCTCTAAGACTTTATTGATGTAAGCTTTCTGAGACAATCCTAATACTCCCTGTGATCTGTCACGGAATATTTCTATCCCTATCACATAAGATGCCTCACCCATATCCTTCATCTCAAAATTCTTAGAGAGAAACTCTTTAACATCACGCAACATGCCCTTATCATTAGCAGCAAGAAGAATATCGTCAACATACAATACAAGAATTACAAACTGGCTCCCAGTGACCTTCATGTAGATACATGTGTCAACAATGTTTTCTACAAATCCATAAGACAATATGGTATTATTGAACTTTTAATACCATTGTCTGGAGGCCTGTTTTAATCCATAAATTGACTTCTTCAATTTACATTAATAGACTTTCCTTTCCCGTGGTCTCAAAGCCTCGCTACCGATCCATTATAAACTTCCTCCTCTAAATCTCCATTCAAAAAAGGCGTCTTTATCCATTTGGTGAAGCTCAAGATCATACGAGCTACTAATGCTATAATAATTCTCAAAGAGTCTTTCTTTGGCTGGCAGAGAAAAGTCTCTTTATAGTCAATGCCATCTTTCTCGAGTGTAACCTGGGCAACAAGTCTGGCTTTATACCTTCGACACGCCTAGAGTCCTCGCTTTAGTCTAAAGACCCATTTACGTGCCCAACTCTTTAGAACCTTCTCGGAAATTCCGCCATTACCCAAACATTGTTATCTCGTCATAGATTTCAAACTCTTCTTCATGGCATTATACCACTTTTTAGAATTATTACTTTCCACAGCCTTCTTTAAATGAGACTGATCACGGTCCATGCTCAAATCATCTTCTATGCTCAAGTGCATACACAAAATCACCGAATAGCGCATCTTCTTACTCTAGTAGATCGCTTTAATACTACTTCCTGTTGAGGTTGCACTTGTTCATCAACTTGAACATTATCATCCTCTTCTTCATTGACTACAACATCATGATGTGGAGTATGAACCCCGCATAGTTGTTGTTCCCATAATTACCATGTGTCCGTAAGCACAAGAACAGAACAATAACTTGAAAAGGAACATTAGATGTAGACGTTTCCACTAATGTTTCCTTAATCTCTATATTACGACTTTCACTACTCCCACTGATGTAGCCATTCTCAATGAAACGAGCATTACCAGACTCAAGTATTCTCATACTGTGGTTAGGACAGTAAAATCTGTAACCTTTAGACTTTTCAAGATACCCTATAAAGAAACCACTAATGGTTCTTGGGTCCAATTTCCTTTCATGTGGATTGTAAATCCTCACTTTGGCTTGGCAGCCCCAAACGTGAAGATGCCTCAAACTTGGCTTCCTTCCCTTCCATAGTTCATAAGGTGTCTTAGGAACGCCTTTTACTAGAATCTCTAAGTAAATATGCAAGCAGCTTCCAACGCATACATCCACAATGAAACAGTATTAACTATTATTCATCATACTCCCGACCATATCCATCGAGTACGATTTCGCTTTCGCCACACCATTCTGCTGTGGTGTTCCAGCATTGTATACTCCAGGCACAATGCCTTTAGATTCATGAACTTTGCAAATGGACTCCGGTACTTGTCCAACTTCGCTGTTTTTCCATAATATTCACCACCTCTATCCGATCTAATTACCTTAACTTTTTCTATTTAACTCCGCTCTTTCAACCCGCAATGAATGTCCTGTGAAACATCCACGTTCGAGACTTTTCATGCAGAAATAAAGGTAATACCTTGAATGATCATCAATAAAAAGTAATGAATACTTTTCTCCGCCCCATGACTCGACCACATCAAAAGGGACCATGTCATTCAGACATCAATCAATCAATCCTATGCTTTTGTGGCTGATTTCGATATGTTTGGTTTTTCCTTTAATGCAATCCACATATCATTCCAATCAAGAAAATCCAAATGAGACAAAATTTCACTATTAACAAGTCTCATGATTCTTTCCTTGGATATATGACCTAGTCTTTTATGCCACAAATAAGCTGAGGATTCATCTAGTGCACTACGCTTAACACCAACATCACATTCAACATTAAACAGGGAATAAGCAAATTCAGAGTTTAGATTGAAACAATATAAAGCATCCAACAGTACCGCATCTAAAAGGCACTTCCACAATACAATGAAAGCATTTATTTCAATCCTAAAATCAAATCCCAAAATATCCAACCTAGAAACAGTAAATAAGATTTCCGCACATTCTCGTACATAAAGACATTTCTGTGATCCGCACGATAGCCTGATCTAAAATCAATCAGAAGTTCCAATGCCTTCAACCCGAGCTTTCATCCCAAGCTCCATGAAAGAAAACTTTCTACTTTCCTTTACGGGTCGATCGTAAGAAATCCCCCGTGGAAATATGTGAAACATATAGTTGCACCAGTATCTAACCACCAAGTATTAGAAGGTACTTCAATTAAATTCACCAAAGCATACGTAAAACATAATGTATACCTTTCTTCTCGAACCATGCCTTATGCTTCGTGCACTCATTCTGAAGTGTCCAACTTTCCACGTAAATGACATTTCTTACTCGCATCACCCTTAACTTCTTCTACGGGTCGCTTTCCCCTTTCTCTTCTTTCCTTATTACTGGGTTCACAAGGCAACATTAGCATTGCTAAGGAACAAATAAGTGGGCTTGAGTGTGGTTCAATTTCAAGCGCCCTTGCCTTGCCTCTTCCCTGTATTAGCATGGCCTTAGTTTCCGAAGGTTCCACTTTTCTTTATGTATTATAGTTTCTGACGAACCTCAAACTCGTCTCCCTGAAGGGATTGGAGAATGAATTGTACCAGGAAAGTTTCATTCAATTCCATGTTCATAGCCTTAAGCTTATTTGCCACATTAACCATGTGAGTGAGGTGATCATGCATTGATTGACTAATGTCATATTTCTTAGTCGATAGATCAGTCATGAGAGTCGCCACCCGCGTAATTTATCAATAACATTCGTATTGGTGAAGTTTTAATCTCAGCTAGAAATTCCCTCACATTAGTTGCTCTGGCATGGAAGGTTTCACATTATCGGCTATGCTTAATTTTCAAGAAACGACAGCAACCGATTCGACCTTTTCCATGTCTTCCATAAACTTTTCTCTCGCCTCGCACTAGAATCGTGAGGGTTCAGCAGGCTTATTTTCCATAACTAGAGCTGTATCGACACAAGTTATGCCAGCATGATACTTATACCATCAAACTCATCATACTCCAAGCCTATCAACTTGATTCCAATGGTAGTTAAATTCCTTTAAAGATGCCAAAGTCAGTAAACAATTAATATCTCACACTTAATACCTTGAGTTAAACCATGTAACAATTCAGACAATTAACACACACATGCATTCCAAATCTACCTTGGGTCAAATTCAAATGCAAAACATCATCAACATATAACACACTATATAAATTCAACTTCATTAATCGTTAATCAAATCCAATCAATACATGACATCTTTGATGCACCTAATATATTAATTAGATGATGTGCCAATCACTTTAATTGCCATCAAATACAAGTAATGATCCACCTTTGGGTGACTTTATAACTTGTATTTAAATGATCACAAATATTTACCTAACCTTAAATGTCATTTATAGCGCACTTAAATAATATATGTGGGTACACATGATTAAATTTAACTAACATATATGGGCCACTTTGGTGACTAACACTTTCTACATAACATTAATTCATGTGGACAATAATTTACTTAACTATTTAGTTTAATTAATTTTACTTTATGAATGAGCAGAAAATTTCAGTTCAGAACACTGAAAACGAACAGTTATTTCTGACCGTAAAACTGATTCGAAAAGGAAACTGGGTTAACCCTAACATAGTAGACTCAAAACCCTTTCTAAAACATATTATGGTTCTGTAACTCATTCGATAAAAGTTAGGTCGCTTTAATACGACCTATCTGCAGTTACGGGAAACCGATTTTTATGATTGAAACCTTATTCAAATAAAAATCACCCAATCATGACCATCATGAATCACAAAGATTCATTTATGTGGATTTGGATTGATGATAAATAATCTAAAGATTATTATCAACTCAAATAAAACATAATTGAATATTATATTATGTTTTTAAAGACAACACACAATCAATTAAATCCTAATTTTAAAATTCTAAATATAAACCCTAATTTGGTGAATTAATTATTTGTATGAGGGCTCACAACAAATTGAAAGAAAATTGGCGCTTACTTTAATGCGGCTACTTCATAACCTAGAACCACATACAAACAAATCAATTCAACCAAAATATGAATATGAGAATTTAAACCAAAAAGAAAATTAGAAACTTACTTGGATCCATAATAGTGGAACTTGATTCCAGCCAAATTAATTTGTATTGCTTCACCTCTTTAATCTGTAGCCTTTAATCTACTCCTTGATGATATAGGAGATTTTCTTTTAATGGGTTTTTTGCGCATACCGCACGTTAATGAAACCGATTTTCAGTTTTCTCCTTTTATATGACTTTAATCGTACAAGTTCCTAAAAGGTCCTTGAACTTCAACTTTTAACACTTAAACTTTAATTTTAATAGAGGGACAAGAGGGAGGGAATTTCACCCGATAATCTCAAACATACAAAGACTAATCATCACCATGCAGAATAACACTGAAATCATAAAAAAAAAAAAAAAAAAAAAATAAAAACTATAAGTACATGAATCAAATATTAGACATAATTCTAACAGTCATGACTATAACTAGGATTATCAGGCACCTGACATTCATAACTAAACTCACTCTCATACGCATCACTATCTGATCTCTCAAGCTTGAGCTGCTTTCTCCCATTTATAATTCACTTTAGCTAAGCCTAATTTTGTGTTTTTTTATTGAAACCTTAACAAGGGAGACGTGTGAGGAATTGGTGGAATTTTTTAGCATTAAAGAGAGAAGAGAGGTGTAAGGAATGGTTGGATTTAAGTGGGGAGTTAATTCACATCTCTCTGGATAATCTATCATATAATGAGCCCAATTAACTAGTAATCAATTTTGGATTGGGCTTTGCATCTTTTTGGTAGAAACCTAGTTGAGTGGCAAGTGTAGGCTATGTATCTCATTGAAGCCTATTATGAGAGGGCACACTCAGAAACTAATATTGAGTATAAAAGCTAGTCCCCTCTTTAGTCCAGATTCAGGTTTTTCCCATTGAGCCACCATAGCTGTTATTCTGGATCATAGAGAGGAAGACTTAGTTTATAATCTGCTGCAATAATCAATTATTTGTGATGACTTAAACAAGTATGTTATTCATTGTAATTTTCTATAATTGTCAGTATCCTTTATTCATGTAAATGATAAATTATTCTACACGTGGTATCAGAGCTAGATTTACATGATTTAGGATCTACAATTGAAAATTGAAAATAAAATTTTTATTTTACATTTTGAGTTGAATTCGGATCTCATGATTGTGCATGGATTTTTGTTTCATTTTATTGTGAAACCCTAGGCCTTTTGTTCCTCTTGTTATAAGCTTCAAATTGATATATTATATATGCAATTTCGTTGGGTAAATTGAGAGTAATTTTTTTTTTTCAAATTTTTTGAATTCTCTTGTTCAAAGAATCAAGAAAATTTTTATTTGTACAAATTATTATGTTTTACACAAATTAAACTCTTGGATCTTGTTGTTTACATATATCTTAGTTGATACGTTGCATCAATTTCGGGTTTTTTTTGGCTCAATTTGGTGGAAATTGAAAAATCGATTTTATGGGTATGAACCCTAGATCTATTCATTTTATATTTTTTAAAAATAAGCAAGATTATGGAGTTTTTTGTTCAATTAATTGTTTTAGAGAGATTTCTTAAACTGTTTAGGTAAAAGTACATGTAAAATGAGGCTGAAATAGGTGTTAAAATAGAATTTTTGGATCTTGGCTATGGAGGTTTCAAAACCGAATTTTGTTGTTCAAATATGAAGATCTTTAAGTTTTTTTTTCTTTAATGATTAAATGTCTTGGAATTGTTAGAAACAATCTAAATATTAAAACCCATTGAAATCCCATTAGAAAAACATCATTTTTTTCAATGATTTGCAAGTCGGGTCATAAGGAGGTTTTGACCCGAATTGCAGAAATTTTGACCCATTACTGGAGGTTGAAGATGACCTCTAGCACATGCCACACATGCCACATGTGACACACATTCCCCACTCGCGGGTCAAGTACGTGAGGCGCTTGTGACCTCATTTGGAGTTTGTTTTGAGCCTCGTTTTTTCTTGTGCGCTCATTTTTCTATAATACATTTTTTGGGGTCGAAAATATTTATTAAATAATTATTACTTATTTATGTGATTTAATTAAATTAAAATTATTTTTTGGTATAATTTTATGTTGAAAATTTACCAGAAATTGTATTAATGTACATGGAACAGGAGTGTAGTACTCACTCTCTCTAGATTGAAAGTTTTTTAATCATACTCTCCTACTTGATCTAAATCACATAAACTAGTTAAATAATTAGTTTAAAGCATAGTAAAATTGTTGTTCAAATTATTGCAACTATAATTGATCCTTGATAATTGAAAGTACATACTGTGACGTACTTTATTTTGTTTGATCATGTGTATATATATCGCTAATATGCACTATTGTTGATGGGCAATAATTTTTTAATTTTCCTAATTTTGGAACGCTACGTGAATTGGGTTGAGGTCATTTCACCAAAGTGATTTGACCCATCAAATTACTAGATTTTGGAGTTCTTGAGCTGTTAATGGGAAAATTTTAAATTAACTGTACACCGCTGCCCAAAGGGGCATACAGCAAATTAATTTAATAACATGAGGATATTGATTGAGATAAATTTGTTTGCCCAGAGGAAATAAATTTTGATGAATTATTTGTAGATCCTCATGCTTTGAGAATAGTTGTTAATTATGGACTCTACATAAAGGGGAGTTTATGATGATATAATTGATTATTATATTGTATTGCTTATGCTTATTTAAGCATTTTACCTATTGCCCATAATTGATCTAGTTGCAAATTTTTTTTTTTTGAATCAGTTTCCTTGGCTGTGAACAACAATGCTACAATTGAAATTCTTAATGAGTCGAACTATAAGAGATGGAGATCAAACATAGAGTATACTTTAGGAATGATGGATTTGGACATGGCTTTGCGTGAGGATGAACCTCCTAAGCCTACTAATGAAAGCACTGAAGTTGAGAGAGCTCATTATGTGAAATAGGAAAGATCAAACCGTTTGAGCCTCATTTCAATTAAGAGGTCCATTGCTGAGCATCTCCTTGGAGGAATACCTGAGTAATGCTAAGGAATTTTGTGGTTGCTATAGGAAACAAATACCAAATATATGATAATACCAAAGCTAGGAATTTCATGGATGAATTGATGAATATGAGGTATAATGACATGACAAGGGTTCATGATTACATCCTGAAAATGGTGCATCTTCATACTAAATTGAAAGCACATGACATTCCCATTCCCGATAAATTCATTGTTCATTAAGCCCTCAATTCTCCGCCATCTTCTTTTAGCCAAATTAAGACTGCATACAACACCTTGAATCAATCCTAGTGTGAATGACTCCATCACTAAGTGTGTGGCTAAGGAAGAAAGCCGAAAGAGAAAGAATAAATCTTCTCACGAAGGTTTCGAAAATCGAATACAATCGGCAGAGAGTTGAAAAGGTTAGAAAGCCCAACTTCCACAGTCATAAGAAAAGCAATAATTTCAAGAAGAGTGGGATTGAGAAACAGAAGAATGGGAATGGAAATGCCAAGAACACAAACCTTAAGTGCTATCATGACAACAAAAACGGTCACAAGAGGGTTGATTGCTTTAAGTTTAAGACTTGGCTAGAGAAGAAAAAGAAGGAACATGGTATGTTATCCGCCTATGTCTGTTTTGAATCTAATTTAGTTAATGTTCCTTTAGATTCATGGTGGCTTGACAGTGGTGCTACTATTCATGTTGCGACTTCTTTATAGGGGATAAGAAATTTGAGGAAGCCAAGTGAAAAAGAGTCAAAGCTTAAAGTTGGTAGTGACATCAGGATTGGTGTTGAGCATATAGGAATTTATGTTTTAGAATTAGATTATGGTTTTCATCTTGGTTTAGACAATGTTTTTTGAGTACCTTTGTTAGAAGGAATTTAATTTCCCTTTTAGTACTTGACAAAGCTGAATATAGCTTTACTTTTGCAAATAAAAGAGTTGAGGTGATTTATGACTCTAAAGTGTTTGGTAATTCATTGTCTCTGATAGCTATAGACATATATGCTTGTTCTTAAAATGTTGGAAAACACTGTTGCTAAAAGGTCTTGACTTAAAAGAGAGACTTATTGCTGTGGCATGAGTGTTTAGGCACATTTCTAAAGACGGTAGAACGCTTAATCGACATGTATTTCTTCCATCTTGATACTAATGACTTAGAAATTTGTGTTGATTGTGTGAAAGGAAAATTATCAAAAACTAAGAAAAATTGTACAACTTGTAGTCAAAATTTGTTGGAGATTGTTCATACAGACATTAGTGGACCTTACTCCTCTACCTTATGTGGCAACAAGTACTTCATTACATTCATTGCTGATTTCTCCTGATATGGCTATTTATTTTATCAAAGAAAAGTCAGATGCTCTTGAAATGTTCAAAGTCTTTCACATTGAAGTTGAGAAACAATTGGGGAAAGTCATCAAGATTGTAAGATTTGATAGAGGTGGTGAGTATTATGGGAAGCATGGTGATGCTGGACAACAAAAGGGACCTTTTGTAAGGTACCTACAGGATAATGGTATTGTTGTCGTATACCACGCCTCGTAGTCCAATAGAAATGTCAGGGCGTAAAGGTGTAACCGCACTCTATAAATGAAGAGGTTACGATATAGATCAATTTTCTCTAGAATATTTATAGGGTGAAGGCATCAAAACAATAACCTACATTCTGAATCGTGTTCCTAATAAATCAATGCCTAAAACACCTTTTGAACTATGGACAGGCAGAAAACCTAGTTTGAATCATTTATGGGGTGTTCAAGAGAAAATCATGATCCTTCTTTAAAGAAGACAGATTCGAGAACTACTATGCTACTTTATTGGGTATCCTAGTCACTCAAAAGGATAAAGTTTTAATTGCTCAACTCGTGGGCACTAGAGTCATGGAACTCGCGGCAAAGCTTTAGAGCTACGTTGCCGGTTGTATACCCTCTCAATCCAATGAAATAATGGAACCCATGAATGTTATTTCTTTGCCTTTGCTAGCCTTAGATGTTAACCTTGATGTTAGACCTTTTGATTTTGGGATTCAACAAGGAGTTGTTACTATAAATCTTCCCATTGTTTAAATCACCCCTATAGTAAATGAGATTCCTCCTGTGGAAGTGAGGAGATCACAAAGAACTAGAAGGCCTGCCATTTCTAATGACTATTATGTCTACCTTAGAGGGGGAGAATATGACATTGGAGAATAAGTAAGCCCGACTACTTATAATGAAGCTCTCAATAGTGATAAGGTAAGTGAATGGTTGATTGCCATGGAAGATGATGTGAAGCCTTATGTCGTATTGAATGATGTTTAAGGAACTGTTGATCTTCCTGAAGGATATAAACCCATTGGATGCAATGGGTATTCAATCTAAAGAGATGTTATAATACGAAAAGATACAAGGTCCGGATCGTTGCTAAAGGGCATACACAACGAGGACATTGGATCCCATGTAGACTTTCTCACCAGTTTCTACCAAAGATTCCTTTAGGCTGATTATGGCATTGGTAGCTCATTTTGACTTAAAGCTTCATCAAATGGATGTCAAGATAACTTTTCTCAATGGTGATCTAAGTGAGGAGGTCTATTTGTCACAACTTGAAGGTTTTAAGGCAAATGGGAAAGAGAACATATATCTGGGATTGAAAAGGTCAATTTATATCTTAAGCAAGCTTCTCACAGCAATGGAATTTTAGACAAAATTGTGGACGCTCTTGGTTTTATAGAGAATAAGTTTGACTAATGCCACATTTGAAGTCGTGGGAGCAAGTTCATTTTTATGGTTCTTATATTGATGACATTCGCTGCTGGTGAGTGATGTAAATTCGAATGATACCAAGCATCTGCTCGCTAATTTTGACAATTTTTAAAAGATCTTGAGAAGCATCTTTTGTGTTGGGAATTGAGATTTATCGATAGACTCAAACTCCTTTGCCATCTCGTGAGCCATACCGTGTGCTTAAAAGATTCAATATGCATATGCAATCGGTGATGTACCCATTGGTGAAGGGAGATAAACTCCTAAATGAATAATGTCCAAAAGAATGATTTGAAGGATGCCATGAAACTATTCCTATGCTAGTGTCGTTGGTAGCCCGATGCATACACAAGTATGTACGACTCTTGATATTGCCTTATTGTTAATGTTCTTGGTGGTATATTCATCGCAAACTCCCGTATGATCATTGGATTGTCGAAGAAAAGTCACGTGATATCTACAAGAACGGGCGGTTTGTGGCTTGTGTATAGGGGAGGGTAGATAATCTTGAGGTAGTTGGACTCGGGGACTCGATTTTGAATGCATTGTTCCTTGATGATTGTAAATCTACATCAGATACATTTTTATGTTAGCTGGGAGCCATTTCATGGAAAAGTGTCAACAGTTTCCAATTGCATCCTCGACTATGTATGCCGAGTCAGCCAGTTATGGCGCATCATCCGTCGCTTGGCTAAGAAATCTAATTTTAGAGTTGCACGTTGTCGATTTCATCTCTCGACCTATTGTAATTTATTATGACAATAATGCAGCTATGTTCTACTCCAAGACAATAAGATCAGTATGGGTTCCAAGCACATGGAAATCAAGTACCTTATAGTCAAGGACTTAGTGAAGAAAGGGGATATTGTGATTGAACACATTCAGCAATTTCATTTTGTTGCGAAATTGTAATTACAATTTAATTTTGCTGGGAAATTGTAATGAGGACTGATAAGAAACAATGCATATAGATGATGATCACATGTTGACATTGATTTCTTACTACACTACTGGGTTTATGATCCATGTCGATATGGTTATAAGTATTTGTGAATATGAGGGGCATTATGTTTGTTTAGATTAACATATAGACCATCATAGTCCAATATTAAGACCATGTTGGACTGGATAAGTTTATCAAGAAGTTGCTTATAGATTATCATTTCTTTTTTTTTTCTTAAAAAAAAAGTGTGGCCACACGAAACAAATTTTTATGTAATTAACCTGAGAGTCTTATTTTCAAAATGAATTAATAAATCCTTAAAAAAAGTTAATTAATGTTGCCCAAGTAGGAGAATGTTGGAAAAAAATTTCATATGGGCTAACATTAATTGAATGATTTGTTTTTGCAAAGACTGGTTAATGTATCGTCTATCATATAATGAGCCCAATTAGCTAGTGATCAATTTTGGATTGGGCTTTGCATCTTTTTGGTTGAAACCCAGTTGAGTGGCAAGTGTAGGATATGGATCTCATTGAAGCCTATTATGGGAGGGCACATTGAGAAACCAATATTGAGTATAAAAGCCAGGTCCCCTCTTTAGTCCAGACAGAGATTTTTCCATCGAGCCACCATAGTCAAGTAATATGGATCATGAGAGAAGACTTGGGCTTTGTAATTACGCAATAATCAATTATTTGTGATGGCTCAAATAGGTATGTTATTCATTGTAATTTTCTATAATTTTTAGTATCCTTTATTCATGTAAATGATAAATTATTCTACATTCTCATGGTTTTTGCATGTGGTTTAAAAAAAAAAAAGAACTAAGAAGTTGCAAAAACACTTTTCCTAACTTTTTAAAATGTTGAGCTCTCTACCATATAAGTTAGGCATGATGGACAATTAACCTCTTTCTTTAAAATGCAAAAAGAAGTAAAAAACATCATTGGACAAAAATGATACAAGTATGTAGTTATCACACAAGAGATTCATCTTTACACTTTCAAGGGTATTTTTATCCTATAAAACCCGAAAAAAAATTAATTTTTCTGAAAAATGGCAAAAACAGTAAAATTGCCGAAATGGTTTAGGGATGCCTGGAAATTTTTCTAGATCTTGAATGGTGAAATAGACTTCATTGTTGGATTCGTCTCGCGAAATCTAGTCACCTAGAAGAATTTCGTTAAATTCTGATATAGTCTGATTTTCACGATTTTTAAGGTATCGCCAGCCTGGTGGACCCAAAAAATGGGATTTTTGAGAAAAAAAAAAAATCTTGAAAATGGAAAATAGATTAAGTAAAGTGAATTTAAAATAAATTTAACTTGAACCAAGACGAAATAAATTACCACGTAAACAAATTAATGAGTAATGAACACATAAAAGTGCATGTGGGTCATGTATCCAAAACTTAAGAATTAAGCCAGACAAAAGGTTAAAGTCAGATTTGAGGGGGGGAAATGAGATTTCGTTGGAAAAAAAGAAACAAATGCAAAGAGAAAAGAGAGTGTAGAGAGAAGCTCAACTTCTCTCACGATCTACGTAGTTTCTATTGCTCATTGTCGGCCAAGAACGAGTTTATCTAATTCGACTAGGGCTACACGGTACCAAAACACGAGATTTCTGGCTGAATTCAAGCGAGGAGTTTGGGAAATCAAAGGTTTCGGGTTTAGGAAGTGTCCACGAGACTTCCTAGAGTTTCTTCTACACTCAAAGAGGTAGGGATTCTTCCTACTTTGGTTTATTTTCCATTCTAGGGGCTGTTTGGTTGAGTTTTAATGCCCTAAGGGGTTGTTTGGCTGTTTTTTCCCTAAGGGGTTGTTTGGCAAAAGAATGGGTTATGGGAATAGTGCCCTGTTTTGATCCTTTATGATGTCCAGTTTTTGGGGCAGATTTTCGGTTAGAAAAAGGAAGAATTTGGACTAGCATCCTTCATGGAAATTGTAGCTGCACCAGTGAAATTGATGTTAGGCTTTTGAATCATCCAAATTGGACCTCTATAGCCCAAGTTATGGTCCATTTTCCGGGACTGCCATAGGCTGCCTTGTTTTGGTCAAACCTACTGTCTAAATTTTTGGGATTGATTTTCGGTTGGGTAAAAGTGAGAATTTGGATTAGTATCTTTAAAGGAAATTGTAGCTCTATATGAGAAATTGATGTTAGGCTTTTGAATCACCAAAATCAGACCTCTATAACTCAAGTTATGGTCTATTTTCCAGGATTGATACGACTTAGGTTGTTTAATGATTTGTGACCAGATTTTTGCCACAATTGGTATATGATTGTAGTATATCATAGCTTGAATTGAGTGAAATAATTGGTTAAAATTGTGTGGAAGTCAAATTGTGTGTTCTAAT
Source organism: Tetrastigma voinierianum (assembly GCA_016808115.1). Taxonomy (NCBI): domain Eukaryota; kingdom Viridiplantae; phylum Streptophyta; class Magnoliopsida; order Vitales; family Vitaceae; genus Tetrastigma; species Tetrastigma voinierianum. Next base: position 215,374 of record JAEQBH010002443.1, read on the forward strand.
GGTTTGGCTTAGATGTAATGTGTATGAATAAGGCCATTGCATGGTTTGGTTGTAGGCTATTTGGGACTTGTGTCACAATTAAGCCTAGAGTATAATGTAAGTCATCGCTTGATCGTGTGATAACTTCTAGATATCATTATATGTGTGTATATTATGTTGACATGTATTGTGTAGTTATTTGAAATTGTGCTGTTAATTGATATGATTGTCCAAATGATGCATGGTTTAAAATGTCCATATAGCACTAATCATATATTTGGCATGGTATAGGCATGGAATGACATAATTGCATTTCATATGCATGGGGACATCGCATTAAATGGGTGCGTGTACTTGGTCATAATCATTCATCATTCATCATTGTTGGTGAGTGGGTGGTGAGCTCGGTACTTTGAACTACGTCCAACAGAGTCTCACGGGTGCATTTCATAGCTTTGAATAAAGCTGTTTATCGGAGATTGTCCAATGCTTTTGAATAAAGCGGTTTATCGGAGACTGTCCAATGCTTTTGCTTAAAGCGGTTTATCGGAGATTGTCCAATGCTTTTGAATAAAGCTGTTTATCGAAGACTACCCATTGCTTTTGAATAAAGCGGTTTATCGGAGATTGTCCAATACCTTTGAATAAAGCGGTTTATCAGAGGATGTCCAATGAGTTTTAAAAACAAAAAGCTTTTGTTCTGGATAAAGGGTCATTGGGTGAAACACCAATGACAAGTTTTTACACTTGGCATAAGCATGTGTGAGGGAGTTGATGAGGACTTGTGTTAAAGGCATGGTGAGTGGCACTTCTTTCATGGCATGTAGGCATTCTAGAGTAGAAACTGCATTTTACTTGGAATGTTTGATTGTGTGAACATGGCATTGCATGTGCACTTAGGTGGGGAGTAGCCCTTGTGGTATTGACCCCATTAGCATTGCTCACCCCATCGTGGGACCCTCTTTTAAGTACAAGGAGTATGCAGATGTACGCCGCTTGAGGCCACAAGCATGTAGAAAGCCAAGCAGCTTGTAATTAATTTTTTGTAAAGAAGCTTAAATAAACTAGTTCTACTTGTATTTTGTGTAAAAAGAATTGTAAAATACTTTAAACAACTCTGTTCTAATTTGTAATAATTGTAAGAGTATTGTAATTAAACCTTGAGGACTATGGTAACTAGTCCTCAGATATTCGTAGCGTGGATAAGTGGGCCCTATGTGCCACTTTCACTACACTGGACCCAAAGTGAGGTCATTGTATTATATTGGGTCATGTTGACAGGTTTTTTATACAGGTTGTATTTTGGGTAGAGCTTCCCGTACAAAGGAGACTCGGTCCGTTTTACAAACCATAGGTCCTATAAGTGGACACCGTGGTATGGTGCGTGGCACCTCTAGTCCCTGCTCAAGTGACACTCTGCCTAATCGACGTGGAGAATTTGTGGATGCTCTGCAACCCGACACCACCCATTGAGTCTCCTTTTCCCAGACCCAGATTTAATCTAAAATCGCGTAGTCCCTTTGTATGGGGAGCTCTACCCAAAATACAACTTGTGCAATTTCATGGCAACCTGTCCCAATATTATACAACGACCACACCGAGTCCACATAAGAGTAAAAATGGTCACGTATGGACCATTTATCCATATAAATACAATCTATATCACCGAAGCCACCAAGAGTTATTACATCACTCTTAATACAAAACATTATATTAAAACTAACATGTTCTAATATAATATACAAAAACATGAATCATGCCACAACCGCCCGCTCTATAACTCGGCCTCTAAGGAGTATCGTCCCGTCGCACATGTCCCGCACTAAAGTGGGGTCCTAATGGTCGGGGGTGAGTTAACGCCCAATAGAGATAAGTCCTACAAGGGCTATTCCCCACCTAAATGCACTTGAATGGTCAAACAACCAAGCACACACCAACCTAGGACATGCTATCCTAGCATAGAATCCTACATGTCATGAATGAGACGTGACCCATCATGCCCCATGTATCAAGTCCTCATCGACTCCTCTCACACATGATAGAACTCCATGCATGATAAAAACCTTTATTTTCCTAATCACATCCGCAATGATCATTTCATAAAATCATTTTCATTTCTTTTCAAACTAAAAAGTTGATGATCCCTTATAAAATCATTTATTTCATAAAAAAAAAAAGCTTTTTGTTTTATAAACCCATACCCACTAGTTTTATCCTCCAAAGTACTAATTGATGCGTAATTAAGTGTCGGTGTAAGGGGCCGGTGGGCCACGATTGAGTCCACATCCCGACGCCGTGCCGACCGACATTTTCTAGTCTTCACCGAATTCCGGGGTCATGTCTAATCGCAATGTTCCAGGTTTTTCACTTGAGGGGGTGTCTATCCCTACTTAAATTGCCCAACACATGGGTATTAATTTCAAGCTATGCAACCATGAGACTCAATGGATTCTCGTCTCCATTTATCTGGCCTCACCCGACACCAAACACAATGTCTTCGTCAACTATGCAAACCGTGGATCTCCATTGGACTTCGTCCAAAGTAAGAGTCTGCAACCATCACCAAGGATGGCGACACAACGACGCACTCACACCCATACCATGATGTCCTTTCGCGGCACCAATGCAATTGTGCCATTGCATCTCTAAGTCATGCCCAATGTATAAAACCTCTACATGGACACCTTATACCGTACACTGATAATCAGGTACCATGGACACTCATGTCTAATGCAATAAAAGTCCATACATTCATTAAACGTTAATATACATGCAACATATCAACATTTTCTATCACATTCATGTCAACACATCAAACAAGCATGCATCAACATCATTCCGACTTCTACTTAGACAAGTAATATCATACTCAAATCCTTAGGTTACATCATGGCGCATAATGCCTAATAAACTAGCCTACAACATGCCATGCAATAGCCATGTCCACACGAAAACACATCACAAACCCAATATGTTAGAGCACACATATTGACATCCAAGCATGACACCTCTTAACCAAGAAATGTCATTTCAATCAATCGCACAAACACATGCCAACATTGCATCAAGTCACTACCTAGGTAAGTACGGCACACCTCATTTCCTAGGATAATTCATGGCATATCATGCACCTAAGATAGACTACAACCTCGCTATAATGGCCAATTTCAAAGACACAACTCCTCACATCCACACAACCAACAATTAGCACTTGTTGTAACAATAAAATTTTAACAAGTATGTAGAGCACCAATTTCCCATTTAAAAGAATATGGTCAGATTCTAGACCCAAGAGCTCTATAGAGGTCCATGAACACCCAAAACGGAGAGATCGGACGAAAGTTATGTCGTCCAAGCTTCGAGGCCTCGTATGAACAGTGACTGACGCACGGAACTAGCAGGAGCCTACTGTTTTTCGTCATTTTCGGACCAAATATGAGTTCAAATTTTATCAAGTTATATATGGATGGATTTTAGACTCAAAGATATTTCTATAGAGTCCAAGAACACCTAAAACGGAAGCTCGACGAATGACATGATCCCCCCACCTCACCTGATATCGCCATTGCCATTCGTAGCTCTTCGTCTGGGCCCGAGTCATGAGAAGATGTTTTTGTATCAAGTCCATCTTTTTTGAGGTTTCCTTTACCAAATCCGAACCTATAGCGGATCTCTCTCCCACCTCCATCCAATAGACCGAAGATTGACATGACCTCCTATGTAGTGCCTCATAGGGTGCCATCTGAAACTCACCTGATAACTATTGTTGTAGGCGAACTCTACTAAGGGTAAATGCTCTTCCTAGCTACCCTTAAGATCCAGGACGCATGCGCATAACATGTCCTCTAATGTTTGGATGGTTATCTCCCATTGACAGTTCGTCTGGGGCTAAAAAGCGGTGCTCATCACCAATTGTGTCCTTATGGCTAGTTGGAAACTCTCCCAAAAATGAGCTATAAACCCGGGATCCCGGTCCGATACGATGTAGACTGCATCCATGTAATCGGACAACCTCTTGTATAACTGCAAATGCTCTAAAGTGAAGGTCATTCGCGACAAATGTAAAGTGTGCCGAAGCAGAGCCATCCACAATCACCCACACCGCATTATGCCCTTGCAATGTCTGTGACAAGTGAGTCACAAAATCCATCATGATGTTCTCCCACTTCCACTCCGCTACCTCTAACGGTTGGAGTAGCCCCGCCGGCCTCTGGTGTTCAGCCTTTACTTGCTGACACGTGAGACACCGACGAACAAAGTCCCTAACTTGTTGTTTTATTCCACTCCATTAATACTGGCGACGAAGATCATGATACATCTTTGTGCCACTTAGGTGTACAACAAAACGAGAGCAATGGAACTCCCTGAGGATCTCCTCTCTCAAATCCGCTAACTGGGGAACCACAACTCGTCCCCCGTACCGAAGACTACCATATGTGTGCATGGCCCAACCTTCGCCACCTGTACCCGACCCTACCTAGTCCCTAATGGATGCTATCTCTGTGTCCTGCCCTTGGGACTCAATCACCCTGCTCATTAGGGAAGGTGTAGCCACCAAAGTTCCTAAAACACCCTAAGCCCAATCTTTGTAGTGTAAATTCAACCAACCCACCTGCCTCAGCTTCACACCCCTAAAGCCATACTAGCTAATACTTCCGTGACTTCCAATACGCATCGCCCACCACATTTGCTTTTACCGGGATGGTAACGCAGCGAAGTCATAATCCTCCAAGTACTCCATCCACACCAAGTATCTCATATTGAGGTCTCATGAAGCGAAGATATTTCATACTTTTGTGGTCTGAAAACACCTTGAACTGCTCATCGAACATATAGTGGCGCCATATCTTCAAGGCAAAGATAATGGCTGGCAACTTGATATCATGGGTAGGATAATTCTGCTCGTGATTCTTTAATTGCCGAGAACCATAAGTCACAACCCTCCTGGACTGCATCAGAACACATTCCAGTCCGTCTTTAGAGGCATCACAGTACATTGTGTACCCCTTTTCCCTGTCCAGAACTATCAGAATAGGAGTCGAAAAGTAAGCCTCATTTTCAGTTTTTGGAATACCTTCTCGCACAGGTCATTCCACTAAAACTTGAGCTCCTTCCAGGTCAACCTCGTCATAGGTGCAGCTAGTCGGGAGAAGTCCTGAATAAATCTCCTGTAGCACCCTGCCAATCCTAAGAAACTATGTATCTCGAAGACTGACCTTAGCCTCTCCTAACTCATAACTGCCTTTACCTTCTCTAGGTCAATTGATACGCGTGAAGCCGATATCACGTGCCCCAAGAACCTTACTTCAGTAAGCCAGAACTCACACTTACTAAACTTGGCATACAACCGATATTCTCTTAGGGCGTGGAGAACAATCCTCAAATGATCCTCATGCTCCTCCTCAGACTTGGAGTAGCTAGGATGTCATCAACAAAGACTACCACAAACTGATCTAGATAGAGTTGGAATACCCTATGCATGAAATCCATGAATGCTGCAGGAGCATTAGTCCATCCAGAAGGCATAACTATGAACTCGAAATGTCCATACCGCGTTCGAAACACTATCTTAGGGATATCTGCATCCCTAACCCTCAACTGATGGTAACCGGTGCGGAGGTCTATCTTGGAATACACTCACGCCCCCCCTTAGCTGATCAAACAAATCATCAATCCTCAGCAAAGGGTACCTATTCTTGATGGTAACCCCGTTCAACCGTCGGTAATCGATGCAAAGCCAAAGGGTCTTGTCCTTCTTCTTAGAAAACAACACCGGAGTGCCCCAAGGTGAAGTGCTCGGTCTAATAAATCCTCTGTCCAATAAGTCTTGTAATTGGACCTTAAGTTCTTGCAACTCAGTAGGCTCCATTTGTTGGATACATAAAAGTGCGACATTTATATAGGTTTTTAAGCCCCTTAGCTCATGTTTTCCTTTCATTTTGTGTAGAATAGGTGCTTTTGACCTTTTCTATTGTTTTTATGAGTGTGCAGATTGTTTGATATTCCGTGCACATTTCGTAGCGGTTTGGTTTCCAGAGGACAACTACAGATCATTGCCGTCGATTCCAGGCGTTGTTGAGAGGCCCCGGGCAGTTATGAAGTGAAGTTGGGCAATTGTGGATACATTGGTACCGATACCAATTTAGTTGGTACCGGTACCCACATGTAGTTTAAGATCCAGTGGAGTCTTGGTACCGGTGCCAAATCAGTGTGGTACCGGTACCAAATCAATGTGGTACCGGTACCAAATCAGTGTGGTACCAGTACCCAAGTGCAGTTTGAGAACCAATGAGGTTTGGTACTGGTACCACACTAACTGGTACCGGTATCGAAATGCGATCTTTGCAATATTTAAGAGGAATTTCGATCTTGGTGCAAGGGCACGCTCGTCTTTTAGTTCCCACTTCGAGATCACTAATGTGGATTGCATTGAAGCCCACTTTAGGGTAAAATTAAGGGGGTTCGTGTTCTAGGGTTTGGGCTCTCACTTTTGGAGTTTTTCTCATATTTTCTAGGGTTTTCTAGAGTATAGTAGCTAGTTTCTTCTCGTTCCTGGTTTTGAACATTTGCAATCTTTCGCCTATTTTATAATCCAGTACTCGTTGAGGGAACTCTGCGTTTTTTATATTTCAACTTTGCAATTGAAGTGATATTTCTCAATTCACATTTAATATTATTGTTCCAGCATTTATGAATTAATTCTCAGTTTTAATGGAGTTCTAAACCTCCATGATAGGGTTCTAACGGTGGAAACTCATCCCCTTCAAGGGAACAACACTCAGTCCCTTTCTTATGCTTCAATGGGATTTGTATGATATTAAACACTTTCTAAAACTCTTAAAAAACCTTAGTTTGGCATCTTCTTGACAACGTGTGAACGAGTGATTCTTGGTACACGTTGTGCTTGATCTCAAATGCAATCTAAGAGTCTAATCAAATAGCAATCTAAGAGTCTAATCAAATCGTCTAAGCAAGCGTTGATATCTTTCATTTATTATACCCCCATCAAAGACCATTCATCAATGGCTCCTAGATGAGAATGTAAGTGAGAGGTGAGTGTTACCTAGTTGGAGAAGAGTGGAAACTTTAGATCCTAATAATTCACTTTTCGCTTTAAAATAGTTTAAGTCAATCCAAGCAACAAATCAATCAACCAAAACCCCTTCGCATTTTACTTTATTGCACATTCATTGGATAGCAATTCCTAAGGACCAATAGGAGTCCACTCCCGTGGAAATGACCTATGGACTCCCATGCATATAACGCTTGGCGACACGCCTTACGCTTTGGGAATAATTTCAGCACACTAAATAGATCGGCGCATTTTTTGCAATATTGCTCTGGGAGTACGAGCACTCTAGTCGATCCAGAGAGAGATAGTGGTAATTTGTAATTGCATTGCAAATCCAGTACGTTCTATACCTTTTTCTTTTAATTATTTTTGTAGATAATATAAGTGGATACTTGTCCAGTTGGGGTAATATTGGTGCATGTCGGTTTGGGCTCATGACGAGCAACACCGACTTGTAAGAGTTATACCTCAAAGACATCTTGAAGATTCCATAATAAGACGTTTGTTTCAAGAGAACCCTAATCCTCAATTGGAATATCTCGGAAATCAACAAACTCATTTTAATCCAAATGACCAAGGGTTACCTGGTAACCCGCAAAGACCCTATGAACCTCCAAGACAAGGAGATGGTGTTGCACCACTGGCAACCCCGGTGATGGGAGGGGGAAATATTAATTTTCAGTATAATCAATATCGAGCTCCCCCTGCCCCTTTACCTAATGTGGAAAGAACCCTTCGAGAGATTATGCAACCTTAAAGAACCACAACAAACTCCTTGTACCCGCCCACCAAGAGGCTAACTAATTCCTTATGAAGCTCCGAGATGATTTGTCTTCTCCCGTATCGCTGGTCGATTATGAGAACCCCTACTCATTCATGAGAGATTTTGAGGATGTTTGCAGTACTTTCCTTTCTACAGGATCGCCCTTTCATATAATCTGTATGGTTTTATTCCCATTCTCTCTAAAGGAAAAGGCCAAAATATGGTTTCACTCTCTTGCTCCCAATTCAATTTTCACTTGGGAAGACATGTGCAATGAATTTTTGAACAAATTCTTCCCTGTTGGATGCACTAATGCACTCATGCAAGCAATCCAAAACTTTTCTGAAAAACCAAGTGAACCTTTTGCTATTGTATGGGAAAGATATAAGGACCTTCTCCACACTCTCCCTCATCATGGTTTGGATGTTGGACAAATCATTGCATACTTTCACCAAAGGACTTTCCCTAAATAACAAACAATATATCCAAATGATGTGTGAGGGGGAGTTCTATGAGAAAAACGCAAGGGAGGCTATGCAATTTTTTGATACAATAGCAGAAAATGCTCGAACTTGTGAGACTAATACCTCCCTAGATACTGCTAAAGTGCATAGTACACCTACAGGAGAAGGAATACATCATGTAAGAGAGAATGATGACCTGCAAGCGAAAATAGCCAATTTAACTAGGAAGTTAGAGGCCATTGAATTGAAAAAAGTGAATGAGGTGACTATTATACCCAAGGTACCTTTGGTGCCTATGAGATTTGGAGTGGATAAGTCATGCATCATTTGCGATGACCCCACTCATTCAACCATTAACCCGCCTCAACCTTCCTCACTTAAGGAGCACCCAATAGAGCAAGCTAATGCTCTTAATTACCAAATGAAGCCCCCAACCTCCATACTCTAAAATCCTCATAATCCGTGAGTAAGCACCCAAATTTCCAGTTGAAGAATAAGGGAGGCCAAAACTATTTTCCAAATAACCAAGGCCAGAACTTCCAAAACCAAGGCTTTTCAAATCAAGCCCTCAATTCCGTAAATCATATCCTCAATGATTTTCAGCAAATCCTAAACTACCACCATCTTCAAGGAATCAAAATCAATAGCTTTACCAACCTCCACATAAGAGAAGTTTGGAGGACATTGTGACACAAGTTTATCCAGGCTCAACAATCCACCAACACTGAATTTTTAACACCCATAAATGATGTGAGATCCCAAATCACTGTTGACCTCTTCCACGCAATTTTCAATAAGAGTATGGAAACTCCCTTCAGTTAAACCATCCAAAACCCTTATCAAAATAGTGTTGGAAATCTCAAGTCTAAAATGTGATGTAACTTTGAACATTGCAAGGTCACACCACTCTTCGAAGTGGAAAAAACTGATAAAACTATTCACCAAAGAGCTTCAAAGAAACAACAAAAAGATTTTCAAATGAATCACTAAGGATGATGATGTGTCTGACAAGCCTCATGCCCTGGACAGATGTTGCTGATGCTGAGCCGTAAAAATAAAGCTACCGTGCCCTCCTGTTTATACCCTCATAAAGTGTCTCGTAGTCCCTAAGAAATTGAACTATCATTATGAAATCTATGAGTTTTTCAAACAGGTTAAGGTAAACATTCCCTTATTGGATGCCATAAAGAAAATTCCGTCATATGCCAAGTTCTTGAAAGACTTGTGTATTGTAAAAAGAAAGTTAGGCGTCAATAAGGATGCATTTATGACTGAACAATCCACCTCTTTGATTAGGAACAACTTGCCCTTGAAATACAAAGACCCAAGAAGCCCCACTATTTCCATAGTAGTGGGAAACTCGAAATTGGGACATGCTTTAGTGGACTTGGGAGCAAGTGTTAATTTGTTGCCATACTCGGTATATGTTGAGCTTTTGTGTTAGAGAGTTAGAGCCTACTAATATCACCCTTCGCTTAATGAATCGTAGTGTGAAAATCTCAGAGGTAGCTAAATGAAGACGATGGTGCAAGTAAACAAGTTCTACTTTCCTGTGGATTTTGTTGTTCTTGGCACTCAACCTGTGGTGAATCAAGGGACTCAATTTCTAGTGATTCTTGGTAGGCCTTTCTTGGCCACTGCCAATGCCATTATACACTATAGGGGAGGAATAATGACGTTATCTTTTGGTAACATGACTGTTAATCTGAACATCTTCAATGTTATCAAGGAGATAGGGGATGATGAAGATGTTTGTGAGGTAAATATGATAGAATATGTTGAGCAGAACTATGTAGATCATGTTTCATATGATGACCCTCTTAAGTCTTGTCTAGTAAGCCAAAGTTGTGTTGAGGAGGTAGCCACATCCGAATTGGAGTTTCTGCACTCCATAATTGAGCACAATGAGGTAATGGAGGCAAATGGGTGGGCACCCGTATTTGAAAAATTGCCACTAATTGAGGACAGAGTATTACCTTTGGAAGAGAAGCCACCTAAGCTTGAATTGAAACCCTTACCATCGCATCTCAAGTATGCATTCCTAGGGGTAGAAGATACTTTCTCGGTAATCATATCCTCCTCTTTTGAGCGATAAAGAGAATAAACTTCTCGAGATATCGAACCCACAAACCGGCCATAGGATGGACCATTGCAGATACATGGAATTAGCCCCTTTGATTTGCACATGATTCACTTGAAGAGGATGTCAGAAACCCTAGACAACCACATTCGAAGGTCGGGAACCGGGCCATGAAAGAAGTTGTCAAGAAAGAGGTTTTAAAACTGCATGACGTAGGTGTTATTTACCCTATTGCAGATAAGAAGTGGATCACCCAACCCAAGTAGTTCCCTAAGAAACTGTCACTGTGGTAGTAAATGAACACAATGAGCCTATTCCCACTTTTGGGTCACCATAGCTCGAGGGTGTGCATAGACTATAGGAAAACTTAATGTCAGCACTAGGAAAGATAATTTCCCTCTGACTTTATGTAGACCAAATTGTGGACCCACCATCCAAAGGGCCTACACTCAGCTTAAATGAAAAGAAAATGTGGGTTGATTTTCGAATTTTAGAAAATCCGCCCTCAAGGAGGAATAATTTTTCTTTGGAGTCGCCACTTACTTTTTGTTGTTATTTTATAAAGAGGAAAACCAAGTAAGAACAAAAAACCCCAATGACTCAAGTATGGAAAAGGCCTCGCGAAAAACTAGATTGGTCCCGGGAGATTAGATTACCCATCGGAAGGTACCTCATATGAGGTAGCACCCTCTAGGCTAACTCGGTCTCTACTAGCAATTGGGCATGGGAGCATATGGGTCAAAGATCGTATAGTCTCCAGGCTAAACATACAACTTGGATTGGGGATTCAACCCATCAGATTCAAAGATGCTTAAAAACACCTAACCAAAGGGCAATGGCGCTGCACTGTGGTCCCCGAAGCCACGCGCATCAAAGGTTAGCCAACAAACATAGCAAGCATGCATGACACTAAACACAAAGCATCCATGTGAAATTCATTACCCAACATTAAAGCACATAACAGGTCCCTAAATTAAGCGTCAGAAGGGAAGGTTAGTCGCACGTTTCGAGCATATTGTTCTCAAAATTAAATATCAAAAGCAAAGCAAGCCAGGAGAAACCATACATTGCATCTCAGCCACTCATTGATGCTACAACACTTGTCTAGCTATACAAACACGTCTATTCATCTCAAAGAATCGGTCTCGACAAAACACTAAACTACTATTGCTTAACTAACCACCCTTTGACCCGTATAGACCTTAATTCTTACGAATCCAAAATGGAACCACATTAACTTGAACTAAACCCCATTTCAGACCCTAAACGTAGCCCTACACTAATCTGGAGCGAATGGGCTGGACTCACAAAGGTCACAGGCTTCAATTAAACTGAAATTGGAAGACCCTTACAAAACCCAACAAACTGGCTAATCCAGTTCCCCAACCGGTCAATTCGGTTGAGAAAAATTCTGAAAATTGGTCAGAACCTTCCTCAATGAGTCAGGAATCTAAAAAAACAAACGATGATTGATTCTCAGCTCGGATGAGTGAGAATAGATCCAAACAAGTCAAAGTGCCCTAACTGCTATTCTAGAAAACTAAACTTCATGAACCAAATGATCTGGTTTCCCAACCAGTTGAGCCAGTTGGGAACAATTCTCAAAATTGGTCAAAACCTTCCTCGAGGAGTCAGGAATCTAACAAAATAAATGGTGATTGATCCTCAGCTTGGATGAGTAAGAACTGATCCAAACACTCCAGAAAGTGTCTCTAAACCGGTCGCAAACTGCCACACCATTTATTAAAATGAAGACCATGGACTCATAACTAATTTGGCAAACGATGAAGCCACCTAGATCCCTAGAACCAAACTGAAATTCAGCTACCTAAATCCCGTGAACTTAGCTGCAAATTCAACTACATAAAGCCTCCAAATAAAACCACTGTTCTTAGAAAGTCACGATATTCACAAAACGTCTTAACACAAATTTCTGGGAATGAACCCAAGTAACCATTCATAGATGCAATGCCAAGGGCTCAAACCAACCCCAAGGAGACAAGAGACAACCTTGCAATCACACACCTACATTCAGCTTATAATCAAGAACCTACTCATCCAACTCAATACACAACCTAAGTCATTGCTTTGTAACTTAACCCAACGAACCTAAGTGACCGATTCCCAACTTATCCAGAAAATTGAGAAAAGATCTCAAAACTTGTTAGAACCTTCCTCATAAATTCATGAATCCAACAAGATAAACGGAGTGCAATTTTGACTCCGAATGACCAAGAACCAACACAAACAAAGCAAAGTACCCAAACTACCTTTCCGGCAAACCGAACCCAATGAACCGGTTGGTTCGGTTCCCCAACCGGTCCATCCGATTGAGAAAAGATCTCAAAACTTTTCAAAACCTTCCTCACAAAGTTAGGAATCTAACAAGAAAAATAGAGTGCAATTCCGACTCCGAATGAACAAGAACCAACACAAACAAAGCAAAGTACCCAAACTGCCTTTCCGGCAAACCGAACCCAATGAACTGGATGGTTCAGTTCCCCAACCGGTCCATCCGGTTGATAAAAGATCTCAAAACTTGTTAAAACCTTCCTCAAAAAGTTAGAAATCCAACAAGACAAACAGAGTGCAATTCCGACTCCGAATGACCAAGAACCAACACAAACAAAGTAAACTACCCTAACATGAGTCTGCAAATAACAAAGGCAAAGAAAAGCATAAAAGAAATGGGAGAAGCATATAACTTTCGTACCTGTAGGATTCATGGCTATCCCCCCTTTTTTTTCTCTTCTTTCTTTTCTGCTTCCAGTGAAACCGAGTCTCCTCTCAGTCAATGAATCTGGTCAAGAAGATCCTGGAACCGAGTATCACCCCCCCTAGAAAAATGCTACGAAAAAAAAGCTCCCGGTTTCTTCTTCCATTCTAGCCTTTATATCAGAAACCCTACCTCAGCCTCTAAACCCACCTTGTTCCTGCCACTTTCAACTCTGGAATCAGCTCCCTCAACATGGGATACACCCCCCCCATTAATGCTCTTGCATTCATGAGGCTAGCTTAACCTTTTTAGTATTTTCCCTTTTTTTTTTTTTTTTTTAGTTTGCTTCACCACTAAGAATCCATATGGATTCAAGGGCGACGCGAAGGAACCCAACCCAAGGCCCAAAATAGACCCAAAATATTGCCTAAGGTTGAGCTGGAGCTTATGGGCCTGAACCATATAGGATTCGGGCTCTAGAATCACAAAAATCAACGCTCCACATAAGCTGGCCCGACTAACTGGTTGAACCGGATGCCAACAAGTAGATCCGATTGAGGAAAATTATGAAATTTTGTTAGAATGTTTCCTGAAGAATAAGGAGACCAACAAAAAAAATGGTGCACAATTCCAGGTTCGGATGAGGGAGATATGATCAAAACAAGGAGGAGTGCTCGCCAAAACCACCCAAAAAACAGTGTTGTATACTTACTACCTTGATGAACCAATCAAACCGATTGGTCAACCAAGAAAAAATTCACATTTAATAGAAACCTCCCTCAAATAAGGAATCCAACAAAACAAACGCCACATGATTCCAGTTCGGACAAGGGAGATACGATCGAAACAAGCTCAAGTGCTCAATTTGACATACTCTAATAAACTTCGATTGAGCTAAAACCTCGGGGGGCCCACTTGCTTCCTATGGCACGATGCCAATAACTAAAAAAAGAAGCCACGATGACACTCTAAAGTGAACTACATACGCATTCAATAGACCATATACAAGCCCACCCGAGGCTCGGAGACAGACTAAGTCTAAAAGGGCCCTAATGGTGTTATATGAGAACGGTGGGTGAGTGTAACACCCATAGGATAAATGCAAGTGCTGAGGGACAAAATTGAGGGTCTACACAAATGTTAGAGAGAGTTGCAGGGCATGAATTCTATTGTTTTCTAGATGGGTACTCAAGGTATAATCAAATTGAGATAGCCTTAGAAGATCAAGAGAACCACGTTCACTTGCCATTTCGGTACATTTGCCTTTAGGAAAATGCCCTTTGGATTATGTAATGCATTAGGGACCTTCCAGCGGTGCATGATGGGGATTTTTAGTGATATGATAGAACATATCTAGGAGATTTTCATGGACGATTTCTCTGTTTTTAGAGATTCATATGAGGGATGTCTGGAAAATTCTGGGGCTGAGAGTATTGGAAAGATGTAAGGTAAAGAATTTAGTGTCGAACTCGGGAGAAGGTTCACTTCATGGTGAATAAGGATTGCGGTTGGGGACACATAGTGTCGAGAGAAGGAATAGAGGTAGATAAAGCGAAAGTTGAGTTGATCTCCAACTTACCCACTCCTAAGTGTGTCAAGGATATAAGGTCATTCCTAGGTCATGCAGGATTTTATAGGATGTTCATAAGAGATTTTAGTGCCATAGCACGTCCTTTGTGCAATTTGCTTGCCAAGGATGTCACTTTTGAATGGTCACATGCATGTGAGGCGCCTTGATAAACCTAAAACTATGTTGTCACCATCATGCGATCCCCTAATCTGGGACCTCCCTTGAGATCAGCGCGATGCTAGTGATTATGCCATAGGGGTCAGACAAAGTGAAGCGGAAGATGTAAAAGCTGCCAGAATTCATTGTCGCAGCAGAACTCAGACCTGTCGCCCGTTCAGTACAACTGGCGGAAAAGAGTTCTGTCGGTCTCGCCTGCGAAAGTTCGCCCTACATCGAGGCCCCTAACGATTTCTATTGATCACAACAGCTCAGTTTCAAGACACAAGCTCGCCCAATCAGTGATTTGTCTGCCAAGACCCTGGTCTGAATCGTTGAAGATAAGAAAAGCCGGTAAATGAGTTGACCACCTTTCTCGTTTAGTTTTGGAGACAACTTCTGAAGGTCTACCCATAGGCGGCACTTTCCCTGATGAGCAACTTTTTGCTCTTGTCCACTGCCCATGGTATGCGGACATAGTAAATTATCTAGTGATAGGACAAATTCCATCCCAATGGACCTCTCAACAAAAGAGGAAATTTTTGGTGGACATAAAAAAATACTATTTTGATGACCCATACTTGTTTAAATACTGTCCTGATCAATTGATGAGAAGGTGTGTATCCAATGACGATCAAATTGGGGTACTCACCTTCTGTCACTCTGAAGCTTGTAGAGGGCATTTCTTTACAAGAAAAACGGCTAATAAAATCCTACAAGCTAGTTTTTATTGACCCACTCTTTTTAAAGATTGCTTTAACTTTTGAAACCTCGTGTTTCTGGGTGCCAACAATCAGAGGGACTGGCCAAAAGGAACATGATGCATCTTACCCCTATTTTAATTATTGAGATTTTCGATTGCTAGGGTTTAGACTTCATGGGTCCTTTCCCCCCCTCATGTGAGTACCTTTACATTTTATTAGCAATTGATTATGTTTCTAAGTGGGTGGAGGCCATTCCAACAAGAACTAATGACCATAAGGTTGTTTTGAAATTTTTGAAAGAACATATTTTTTCTCATTTTGGAATGCCTCGTGCAATCATTAGTGATGGTGGACTCCATTTTTGTAATCGACCTTTTGAAAATATGTTAAAAAAGTATGGAGTCACACACAAAGTTTCCACGGCTTACCACCCACAGACCAATGGTCAAGCCGAACTAGCCAATAGGGAGATCAAACACATTTTGGTAAAGACGGTTAACCCTAATCACAAGGATTGGTCTCTTTGACTAACCGATGCTCTTTGGGCCTACCGTACCGATTTTAAAACTATTCTTGGTATGTCTCCCTATAGGTTAGTTTATGGCAAGGCATGTCACCTCCTAGTGGAAATGAAGCACATAGCATATTGGGCCATTAAAACTCTTAATTTTTATTTGGCTAAGGTAGTAAATGAAGAGATGTCAGAGGACGAATTTAGTCAATTTAATCGAGGCTTGAATCGTATGAGAGCTCGAGAATTTGTTAAAGAGAAGGTCAAGCTCTTCCATGACAAGAACATCGTGAAGGAAGACCTTTTAAATCCTCACTCAAAAGGTATTGCCAGATGCCTCTCGACAGACATCTTTCTAGGTAAACTCCGTTCTAGATGGACTGGGCCTTTCATAGTCAAGATAGTTCACCCATATGGCATAGTGAAGATTGAGAATCCAAAGAATGGGAAACTCTTTAAAGTCAATGGTCAGCGCTTAAAGTCACTTCTGGAGAACTTCGACCGCCAATAAAGTATTGAGGAATTGGTAGATCCGGTCTACCGGGATGTCCCTTTAGCGTAATCTCTGTCTTACCCTTTGTATATAGCTTTTCTTTTCTTTTTCATGCATTTCTTTACGATTTATTCATTTAGTTATGTTTTTTTTTTTTCATAAAGGAGAGTCTGACCCTTATGTAACATTACCTCTTTTCTTCTAATGGCAACCAATATTTTTAGCCCTTTCTTATAGTCTGTGGTGTGTAACCTTCAATGCATTGAGGGCAATGCTTATTTTCGTGGTGGGAGTGGGCATACACTAGTGTTTAGATCCATTTATGTGCATGCTATTGGGTTTAATTCAGTGTTCTTAGGGGGTTAAGTGCATGCATTTTTTTTCGATTTTCGGCTTTCTTGAGAATGGTACTTGGCCTTTGAAGTATGCGGCCACATGACCTTATGTATGAACTCTATATAGTTTCACTGCACATACACAATAACAATCATGAACAAAACTTTTTTTTTCATATTTGGGACCATATTCACTCAATTCTTTTATATTCTCCAGAGTCAATCTTAACTTATATCATTCTTGTTCATAATTTACACAAGTCACCGATTTCTTTTCCCAAGCTCATTTTTGCTTGATTATTGCTTCAGCCTGTGCATTTTAGCATTCCCATGTCAAATGCATGCATCTATTCTTTGGGGAACATCCATACATAGTTGCAAGATGATTTTAGGACATATTTTAAACTTAAATCAAGGCCGTAGCTGTCATTTGAACCCTCATGAGCCTTGAGTTGCCAGCCTGCTCAAACCTAGGGATTCTTGATCGCTTTCGGGAAGTAAGGATGATTCCAAAGTAAGCGTGAAGGTGCCGAGGAGTTTAGTATACAATCGAAAGCAATGCTAGCCTGGGGGACGAAGCAATGCAAGAAGTGAGTGTACATTGAAATTTAAAAAGTAGTGAATTCTGAATTTTAGAACAAGGTACCAGCATCACACTAATTGGTAACGCACCGGCTGAGATAAAAAGGGCAAGACTAAAGTGGTACCCCAGAGCCACACTAATCGCACCGGTACGAGGTCGAAAATTGATGCAAGATCATAAGGGTACCAGCATCACACTAAGCTGCACGATACCAACGCGCGAGGTGGGCTTCTTGAGAAGTTTTTTTTTTCCTCTTGCAAACTTGAAATAAAGCCTCTAATTCCTGTCCTTCCCCATTATATTTGAACCCTTTCATCTCCCCCTCAAATTCCTCTAAAAAAAACACTAACCCTAACCTCTCTTCTCACCAAATCACTCTCCCAACCCTCCATACGAAAACCCTAGACCTAGCTTTTATTCACTCACCATCAACTCCACTTGATGCTTCAAAGGCTCCTTGCACGTGAACTTGAAAGTGTTGGAACCGTGTGGGTAAGTGATTCTAGTCCTCAAAGCTTGAGCAATCTGATTTGTTTTGCACTATGGTTGGTATGGATTATTTTGGTTGGCTTTGGGTTGTGGCTTTATGTTCTTGGTTGGTTGTTGCGTCTTCTATGAACGGTATGGGGAGGAAAGTTTTGAATGACTTGGAGAGGGTGAGTCCAATAATGCTGGAGATGGGTTTGTGGGAGATTTTTGTGTGTGTGGGTCGTTCTTGCAGTATTCTCTATCTTGGCAATATCTATGGTGAGATCAAAGAACATAGGGAAAGGAAAGGCCACCAACTCTTCTATGGAGTGAGCTGTTAAAAAAAGAAAGGCCGATACGTCGCAAATCGTGAAAAAAAGGTAAAGGGAAGCGAAAAGGCCATTCATCGAAAAGCGAGGAAGAAAGTGAAAGCGAAGATGAAGAGATTGAGGCTATAAGCTCAACCCCGGGAACTGAAAGTGAGAAAATGCTGGTCTAGTCAGTTGAAAGACAAGGTTTCCACTGTGAGTGAGGAATGAAAATTGAAACATTTCTTTTTACTCATCCTATTCGTGCAGTTATTCATGATCAGAATTTTCGCTTATCAGAGGAAGTGTTATCTATCATTCATCAGGGAATTTTACCCAACTATGGGAGAATATAATATGGCTCTTTAGAGACTACAAGCCTTCTAAGCAACCACGGTCGCCTACGATTACTAGATCGCCGTGATTACGCTTCGCTCGCACATGACAGGCCTTACCCACTCAGAGGCTATTACAAGGTTTTATGCAGATTTGTTCACAAACACCATGTGCACCAACCCGGTACCTATGGGGGGTTTTATGCGCAAAGAGTTTACTCCGGGGAAATTAAAGCCTGAATATGCATTAATGAATAAGGTCATTCACAATATGATCGAGCCAAAAGGAAAGGAGAAGCTACAAAGCAAGGAGGAAATTCAGTTGCTGTATGAGGTAAATGAATGCTGCTATTTGATTATGCTTTGTGATACGGTGTAATGCAGGATTTTGAGGTCCCCAACTGAGAATAGGCACATTCCCTTCCCGACCTTAGTTACAAACTTGGTGGAAGCTGTCGGGATAAGGGTCTTAGTAGAGAAAAAAGACTTCTTCCTAGGTTGGGGCCCTTTAATAGCATCACAGAAGAAAAAAGCCGAGCCGTTTTCACAAGGCCTCAGTCAGCACATCCTCCTCCGACTACTTCTGGGCCATCATCATCTTCAGCTCCTGGTCCGATGAGTACATCTCCTTTAAAGAGTATGGAGCGTAGAATAAAAGGATGGTTTAAATGCATCCTGGGGAAGCAAAAGCAGTTTGACCACAGGCTCTCCAAGCTTGAGAGTCACATTCTACGAGGAGAGCCCGTTGTTGTAGATGACCCCTATCCTGACTTGGAAGAGGATTTTGACAAGCTGGATGACTGTGTAGACGAAGATACATTTTCCTCTGATGGAGAGGAGGTAGAAGAAGACTAGGGGTATCTTAGGTTAGAATAGGGTGGTGTTGCAATTGGGTAGAAACCTCAGCTATGTCATGCCAACACCTATTTTGCTTCAGAACCCTATTTGTGTAACCTATACAACATAAGATTAAAAGACCTTTTTGATTTTATTTATGTGGTGTTCCTTATTGAACTATGCCTGTTAGGGATTGCTTGGTTGTGGTGAAATGTTTGCGCCTTTTAACGAAGTTCATTCCAACTATGATTTCACACATTTCGTATCCGTGATCCCTTATATGAGAATCTCAAGCTTTGTAAAGTTTATATTGGTTTACCACTCTGGGACCGTTAGTGCTCATTAAAGTTCATATTCTGTTATATCCTATGTCTATGTTTGCTCTTTGGGAATCTTTGCAATGCTTTGACTCCGTTCCCTAGTGCACTTTGCTGAGCCTCATAGCTCGATAAGCGTTCCTAGTTCTCAAATATTGCTAGGACTAGCAAAGATGTGTCAGTGTGTTGATAAGCAAAGTGCGACATTTATATAGGTTTTTAAGCCCCTCAGCTCATGTTTTGCTTTCATTTTGTGGAGAATAGGTGCTTTTGACCTTTCTACTATTTTTACATGCAGTGTGTTGATTGATGTTCACATTTTCGTAGCGGTTTCGTTTCCAGCTGACACCGCAGATCATCAGCTGCCCCATCTCCAGCGCCACTGCAGGCCCCGGTAGTTGCGAAGTGAAGTTGGGCAATTGTGGGAGACATTGGTACCGGTACTAATTCTTCGGGGCTGGCTGGTATCTATTCCACATGCTTTGGCACCTGCACTCCACTCGCAGCTTAAGATCCACGAGCCCGTACCGCACTAAATCAAAGGTGGTACCTGCACTAAGTGCGCTTGAGAACCGCTGAGGGCTTTGGCACCATCACACTAACTATACAATCGAAATGCAATCTTGTAGGATTTATATAAATTATCTTGGTGCAAGGTCACGCCATCTTTTTGGTTCCTACTTCAAGATCACTAATGGGATTGTATTTAAGCTCATTTTAGTAGAATTAAAATTATTCTAGGTTTGGGCTCTCTTTTCGAGTTTTTCTCATATTTTCTAGGTTTTCTAGAGTATAGTAGCTAGTTTTCCATCCCGGTTTCAACATTTATAATCTTTCGCCTCGGTTTTATAACTTGGTACTCGTTGAGGTCCGCTTTATATTTCAACTCTTGCAATTGAAATGATATTTCATAATTCATTACTTAATATTATTATTTCAAAGATTTATGAATCAATTCTTAATTTTAATGGAGTTATAAACCTCCATGATAGGGTTCTAACGGTGGAAACTCATCCCTTTCAAGGTGACAGCACTTAATCCCTCTCTTATGCTTCAATGGGATTTGTATGATATTAAACACTTGCTAAAACTCTTATAAAACCTTAGTTTGAAATCTTCTTGACAACGTGTGAACGAGAGATTCTTGGTACATGATGTGCTTGATCTCAAATGCAATCTAAGAGTCTAATCAAATCGTCTGAGCAAGCGTTGATATCTTTTATTTATTCTTTGTCTTACAAAAGCTTTTAAAGTTATATGCCCCATCAAAGACCATTCATCAATGGCTCCTAGATGAGAATGTGTGCTTAGAGAGTGTTACCTATAGTTGGAGAAGAGGAAACTTTAGGATCCTATCATTTACCCTTCTCGCTTTAAAATAGTTTGCTTAATTTGCTAACAAATCAATCAACCAAAACCCCCAACATTTTACTTTATTTGCACATTCATTTGATAGTAATCCCTAAGGATCATCTAGGAAACCACTCCCTGTGGAAATGACCTGTGGACTTCCACAGTATTATAATGCTTGACGACATCAGTTCCTATGCTTGGGAATAATTTCAGCACTCGAAATAGACGAAGCACCATTTTATGCGGTAACCGGTGTAGAGATCTATCTTGGAATACACTCGCGCCCCTCTCAACTGATGAAACAAATCGTCAATCCTCGGAAAAGGGTACCTATTCTTGATGGCAAGCCTGTTCAACCACCGATAATCGATGCAAAGCCAAAGGGTCTTGTTCTTCTTCTTGGAAAACAACTGTAAAACCCGAGAAAATTCCAATTTTCTAAAAAAGGGTAAAATGGTAATTTTGGTCAAAATCCGGAATTTTTCTAGATCTCGGATGACGAAACGGACTTCACCGTTGGAATCGTCTCGCGAAATCTAGCCACCGTGTCGAATTTCGTCGAATTTCGAGACAGTCGGAATTTCACTTTTCGAGGCAACTCCCAAGGTCGTACCTTATGACAGCCTCGTAGGCATGCGATGTGACAAGGTCACTCCCATTACATGTACACATGTGACACATGTTGCATGATTAGTGAGAGGGATACAGATAAACGACTTGGGGATGGTTCTACGCCACAAAGTTCCCTTAAAGTCAAACTAAAGGACAAAAAGGGAATTAAAGAAAAGAAAAGAAGAAAAGACATCGTCTTCTCCATATTTTGCCCCTCGGTAATGCAAATGAGGGGAGAGAAAAACACTTAGGAGAGAGAAAGTCCAACTCTCCTTAGATTTCCCCGCTTTCTTAATTCATCTGCCTCTGCCTGAAAGCAAGAGGAGAAGTTGATCTACGCTATAAGGGCTACGTGTGGACATCGATTTTGTGGAGTTTTGACAACCCAAGATAGTTTTCTCTCCTACTTGTTTTATTCTTTTTACAAGATCCATTTTGATGGATAGGGATATTTTGAGGCATGAATGGTCGTGTTTTCATTCCAACCCATTGGGATTGAGGAGAAAACTTTCTAGCGTGGTCGTGAATAAAGGTTTAGACCTGTGGTTTTACTGTTCACGTGATCTTGTGTGTGGTTTGTGTTGCTTGGGCGATTCAAAATGAATTGCTTAAATTGTTAATTAGCCCATGTGAGCTAATTTTGATGTTATTGTTATGAATTGAATAACATGATGTTGTGAGTCAATTTTGTTAGTATATGCATGTTTAATATATATTAACATGAATTGTTGGAAATGGCATAGTGCATTTCATATGCATCGGGGCACCCTAGAATGGTAGGTGTGAGTGCATGACAAATAAAATCGGAGGGTTGTCCAAACGATGAATTCATTTGTAAAATTATTAAAAATAATAATTTTATCTAAAGTCAGTCCAAGAATTGTGTTGGGAAGATTGTTCAACAATTCACGCTGAGGGGCCCATGAATGTTCTTAGAGAGTTACCCAACAAATCACCCTGAGGATTGTCCAACGTATTTATATTCTGAGGGTTGTCCTCAATTAAAACAACATATTTATTTTGAAAATGATTTTCATGGCGGCTTAGGCATGTGTGAGGGAGTCGCAGATGACTCGAGACATGAGATTAAAGTATATAGACATTCAAGTAGGATTATGCATTTCTTGAATGTGTTTGGCTGCACAGCATGTGCACTTAGGTGGGGAGTAACCATGTAGGATAATCTCCACCACTGGGCATTGCTCACCTTGTTTCCAGGGAAAATTATTTCGTGCAGTACGTGGAGTGTTTGGGAAGACGTAAGCCATTAGAGGCCACTGAAGAAAGCCGACATGGCTTGGTAGATAAGATTAAACATGTATTAGAATTTTAATTTTAATACATGTTTGTATTAAGAGTGATGTAATAACTCTTTAAAACTATGGTAATATAGTTGATATTTGGTGAGTATGATGTAGGCCAAGGTGGCCATTTTTACTTTACAAAGGGGTCTCGCACATGAGACACGCTTCTCCGCAGTCGATGGCGTCAACGGACACCCTGGGATTGGGGCGTCACAACAACACCAGAGCGCCCCAAGGTGAAGTGCTCGGTCTAATGAATCCTCTGTCTAATAAGTCTTGTAATTAGACCTTAAGTTCTTGCAACTCAGCAGGCATCATTCTATGCGGAGTCATAGAAATAGGAGGTAATCCCGATAGTTCATCCGGAAAAACGTCCTCATACTCACAAATGACCCGAGGTAGACTCAAATCCTGGCTTACCTCGTCCTCCAAGGTAAGGCCTGCCTGCCAACTCGTTAATTGCCCATTCCACCTAAAGTCGTAAACAGCCTAAGGTAAAGCATCATGCTTATCCCCCTAAAGCATAACATGAATACCATCTTGTGTGTAGGCAGTAACTCTCATACGATCACAATTTGACGCCACGATGGGCCATCAGCCAATCCATTCCGAGGAAGACATCAAACTTCGACATGTCCACAACCCGAAGGTCCACCTTGAGCAGAATTCATGAGATCTCTAACTCACAACCACGACATATTATATCAACCCTCACCCTAGTTCCTAGAGGAGAACTCACATGCAATGGTTTTTCCAAGGTTTCAACCTTTAAGCCCAAATCTTTCACAAGGATGCAGTAATAAAAGAATGAGATGCACCAAAATCAAACAATACTCTTGTCCATAGAGGAGAGAGTAGAAAAGTACCCCGAATAACCGACTGATCTGCAAGCTTAGCTCGAGCTGTAATGGCGTAGACACTCCCCTGGGTCCCTAAAGTCCTGGCTTATGAGCCTTGTCCTCAACCTTGATCCATGTCCTAGCCTCTTTGGCATGCCTATGAAGTAATAGGTGCTTGCGCAGCACCCTGAGACTAATTAATACCGGTTCCCCTAGCCCATACCAGGATAAGGAGGAACAACTTGTGCCTATGCACGTCCCACTGATGACCGGGACTGTAGTGTCCCATAACCCTAGGATCCTTACCTCTAAGGGCAACTTCGATTCATGTGCCTAGGCTGATGGTAGTAGAAACATGTCATTGGTCTTGACTGGCTAGGAACCTTAACCGACTGCTCTATGGGCCGCTGCCTGCTTCCCGAAACCTCAGGAAGTCCTTGCTTCTTTCCCAAGCTAGAAGAAGAAGGTTGACTCTCCTTCCTCTTATCCTTCACCACACCCGTATCTCAGATGTTCCATGCATCTTCCACCTCCCTCTCAATGACCATTGTCATGCCCTGATTCCCGACCATCTGATTTGGTCGATCCGAACCGAGTCTGGGGCGAGACCATATATCGGGACTCTTTACCCGATTTTCACAAATTAACCCTGTACCGTGGGTATGGTCACATCTATATCGTAATCAAAATATCATATACATATCAAAAGAACTACTCCAGTGGTGTCCATCAAAATCTATACATTTACCGAGTCCCATTTACAAATACAAAACTGTACTTTTACATTTACAAATTAGAGCGCGGAACCTACTGTGATGAACCCCTACTAGTGTGCTGGCCTAGCTGTATGCGGAAGCTTTCGGACGTCTTCTCTTGTATCTACACCGATTAAAAACCCGTGCTAAGCTTTACGCTTAGTGGGAAACATATGTCTTATGCATATACACATTTAAAGCATAAAACAATAACAGATATCAGAATTTTCAGGCATTCATATAATGAACTTATACAATTACTTATGCTTATACGTGACTTGCGCTTATTCGTGAATTTATACTTATAGCATTCAGGATCTTATATCTATAGCGCACTTATTCTTATTCGAACTTATACTTTAAATATTCTGATCTTATACTTACTCGTATCCTACACTCTCATGACATTTTGTTCTTATTCGATCTCCCGTAGGACACATACTTATCTCGTATTCTTTTATAAACCAGTACTCGAATCCCATACATACATACTTGTGACTAAGGTACTTATCACGCACTCATACTTCTTATCTCATCATATATTGGTTCGTAGCTTCTCGTAGGAGTTACAAAGCTTATACTTATACTGCAGATACCTTATACACGACGGTACCTTTATTTCTATCTCTCGTATCTCCGTAGGAAGCCACGTAAATCTTATGCTTATACAGAGGTACCCTTAGGTACTACAAAATTTATACTTTTTCTTGTATTTCGGATCTTATTCTTGTATTACGGAACATATACTTGTCTTACGGATCTTATACTTGTGTTACATAACTTATTCTAGGATTTCAGATCTTATACTTGTACTACGGAGCATATCCTTGTACTTCGGATCTTATACAGAGCTTATTCTTGTATTTTGGATACGGAAGTACCCGTAGGTACTACAGAACATTTTATCTGTACAGCAAATTTAGGTACTCATGTGTAACAAATTCATACATGTAGGTAAATTCTATATACTATATTTCTAACTTATACTTATTTTTAATTACATAGTAGAGTACTCTAGGGGAATACCTGACTTATACTTATTACATGAATTTTATACTTATTTCACTAATACCAAGTAAATGTAGGTACTATGTAGATTTTAATACTTATTTTACTGATACGAGAGTACCTGTGGGTATTAGCTGTAACTTATATTTATTTTACTAATACTAAGTGCCCGTAGGTACTACAGGTAGGATTTTACTTATTTATCGACACGAGAGGTCCAGTGCGCCTGCGTAACTTCTATACTATTTTACTGATACGAGAGTACCCGTGGTACTTCATGTAGATTAATCGGGATACGTGAGTACCAGAGGTACTACGTAACGATACAGAGGTACATTCAGATCTTTTATCTTATTCTTTATTCGCAGTCTTATCATATAATCTGCTTTGACTACCCGCACTAGTCATGTTGTGTTCTATAGGACGCGAAGATAATGGCACCAAGGTACAATATAGCACTCCATCGACGCGTCGCCCACGTATCAGAGTGCCGTGAGTACTGCAGAGAGCGGCCAAGACCATCAAACGTGGTTGCCCACACAACAGAGTGCCAGCACCAGCAGAAAGTACCGGCACGCCATCGAGTGCCAGCACCAACGAGTACCAAGTACCACTAGGAATGCCGAGCACTAATCGTGATCGTCCACTCATTCATTCTTTGGTCCTAGGTATCATGGTCATCATATGCTCCTGTAACTTATAACTCATCTTTATCAAGCATTCCTCGTGTCTGCGATACTTTTCTTTTCTTTCATGTCTAGTGTCTGTTTCAAGTCGTTTTCATATTTCATATCATATTCATGTTTCAAGTAAACACATCTTACATATTTCATTTTCTATATTTTTTCTGTTTCATGCTCTAGTTGATAGAGTGGCATTTCTATATACTGCATAAGATGAGGAGCAAAGTTTATGTATTCTCCACACATTATTCGTGGGAGCCTCTTAATCTTCTATGAATTGAGCTTACTTAGAAATTTGGAATCATTCCACTAGATTATCCAAACTAAAGTTATGTCATTTTCATGCAAAACAGTCACTTGACGCCCAGCCTAAGTGACAAGCTAGGTCAGCCTTACTTTCCAGCAGCCTTGACTCCATTTTTTGACACTGATTCTCGTACTCCTTTCGTTGGTACAGGTTCTCCAATCTGAATCAATTAAATCGAGCACCCAAACTCATGATAGGTCTCGGTCATCTCATCACTATAAGCTCAAAACTGAATTTCAAATTCTTCTGAGCATAGCCTTACTTTTGAGTGAATTTTTGGGCCACATAGAGTCGGAATTCAAGGGTAACTATTTCAGGATGTTTGGTTCTCCTGAAGTCTAGCTTTAACAACCAACTCTGGAATCACTCAAACGGATAAGAAACGAGCAAGTTATGGCCAAAATAACACGCTTGGCCCAAATAGGAAAAATAGGAACATTTTCACTGCACCCAGGCATAACTCTCAATTTGTACCGGCACAGCCCTCACCCTTGCCTGCATGTGGGTTTTTCTTCCCTTTTCCATATATTTTCACCCAAATCCACCTTAATACCAATAATATACACCTCAAAACCCCTTCATATTCATCTTGTAATCTCAATTTTACTCAATTCATCTTTCATTACATATCTTTCTTCAAAACTTTTCCATGAATTTCTCCCAAAACCATTCTAATATGGGTCATAACCCATACACAAACCAAAAATGAAGATTAATTAGGGTTTGTTCTAAACCCTAACTCAATTGCTTTCAATTTAACCATGAATCCAACCTCAAAGGGAGGATTCCATACTTATATTAAACTAAGCTAGAGTTAACTCACTTTATTCAAACCTAGAGTTAGGATCAATTCCTAACTAAACCCTAGGTTTGGAACTCATAAAATTTCTAGAACTCCATACAAACCATAAGGTCCTCACTTTCCATGTAATATCCATACCCAAAATCATAGAATCCATACCTTTTTGATCTCCCTTTCTTCTTCTCTTCTCTTCTTCTTCTCTTCCTCTTCCTCTTCTTCTCTCTTTTCCTCTTCCCCTCTCTCTCTACGGTTTGGTCTCTAAAAAATGAGAGACCAATTGCTCTTATCCATGTTTTGTTAAGGCCATGTTTGGCCTAGACAAGAAAACCCATTTTTGGTTTTAAGTCCTTCTAATTGTCTTTAAGCCCATAACTCCTATTTGCATTTCATTTTTAAGCATTTCATACATTAACCCCTAGTATTTCCCTTTTATGACCACTAGGTCCTCAAGTGGTAAATTACAAATTTACCCATTTTTCTCTCATATTAATTTTTGGGTTTCTCGTTTTATTTCCTGAAAATTCATATTTATCTTTCATTAAACCCTAAACATGTCAAAAACGACTAGGGTATATTTCGGGGTATTACAGCCATAGCTGTCCTGACCATCGAGTCTAGGTCTTGTAGGAGAAATCCCACAATTTTACCTCGGATGGACAATTTTAGCCCATTCTCAAACCTTCTCACTTTGGCCATGTCTATAGCCACAAAGTCATCCACGAAATGTGCTAATTCAGTGAACTTAGCCACGTACTCAAACCATCAAGTTCTGAATTAACCTATTCATTTACCTTCTGAACCCTAAGATTATGTTTTCTAACCCTAGTGTTCATCTTTTTCTACATACAATTTAACCATGTATGTAACAAACAGCACACAATCACATAGCACAACACATGAGTGCACAATGATTACAGTAGTCTAAACCCATGCCTATCAAGCCCTAGGTAATCGCATACCTATTTCCCGATACCAAGTTGTACCGTCGGTATTCGTCATTAAGCCCTAGGTATCTATAAACCTAGGCTTTGATACCAAGATGTGACGCCCTAAAACTCGAGGGTCCTGTTGACCAACCGTCAACCTGCGGAATACCCATGGGTATCACATATCTCGATACCACACTATCGTGTCTCATTCACCGAGACTCATTTATGAGTAAAAGTAGCTCCACCGGGCCCTTTCAACCATACTCAAAATATTACCCAAGGCTATGTCACAATAGTCCTTGCAAGAATTTGGTTACAACACTCTATACAAAATCATATATTAAAACTATTTTCATATAAATAGGTTTTACAAATGAACATCAAGGCCATGGTCTACTTTCTTTTACAATTACGACTTCGGATGATGTCAGTCCATTGGTGTACCTGACGAAAAATGTTTTTCCCATAAAGGGTGAGTCACGCCCAGTAGAGATAACTCCTACAGAGGCTACTCCCACCTAAGTGCACATGTAATGGTCGCACACTCACCACAATCATTTCATGTAAAATGTAATTTCTACCATGGAATCTTACATGCCATGAAATGAGATATGACTCATCATGTACCATGCGCCCGAGTCCTCACACAACACCTAAGCCCATGTGTGAAAAATCGTCATTCTAGAGGACATCCAATGATCATTTTCAAAACAAATTCCATTTGTTTATAAACCAAAAGCTTTTTGGATGATACATCACAATGATAATTTTATATTCAAAACATGCGCTTTTTTATGGGTAGCGGATTTAATGAAGCAATTTATCCTCTAGGCTAAATTACGACATAACATGTCCACAAAATAGCCTATAACATGCCATGTAATGCCCATGTCTACACATACAATTCATCACATGTCATTATATTAATACACATATCAACATTTCATTAAACAAGCATGTCATGCCATGCAATTTGTACACTTGGTGTTATGATCAAAGTTTCAGAAACGATGCGAGTACCAAATGCCAATCACTGGCATATGGCTAGATTCTAGACTCAGATATTTTTATAGAGTCCAAGAATGCGCAAATCAAAGTTCGGACGAGAAAAATATGGTCGTCTAAAGTTGGAATACACCAGGAGCCACACTATTGTGCCAATCCACGCAATAGCATACTCGAGGGTTGCAAGAGAATTTTGGCAACTCCCGTAAATGCAATTTTTCAACCCAAATTCGCTTTGGAAGTAGCCCTTTAAACTAGCTACAAACCCGTCCTATGCCATTAACATGGCACAACACGGTCCCAAAATCAGCCCAAAACAAGAAAGTGGAAGCATAGCCCCCGCCGACCTCCTGAATTCTTCGGGTCTAATGAGTTCTGATGAACGCCAATGAACCGAGGAAGAAACCACCGGCCTCCTTCCTCTTTCTTTATTTCTTTTCCTTTTTCCTTTCTTTCCTTTCTTTTCTCTTTATCTTTTCCTTTTCCTCCCTTCCTTTCTTTCCTTCCCGCTCCCCCTCCCTTCATCTATGGTTACTTCCCATTTATGTATTACCTGATATTCTTGGTGTAAGTTGACACATGGGTTGCAATGTGTCTTGTAAAGACATGCACTTTGACACATGGCCTGCCATGTGTCACTCCCATGGCCTGTCATGTGTCGCTCGACCCTCGATTCCTAGAAAAACGTGAAATTATGACTATCTCGAAATTTAATAAAATTTGTAAGATGAACCCAACAGTGAGGTCCGTTTCGTCAATCGAGATTTAGAAAACTTTCAGTTTTTCAACATGTACGTATTAACAAATCACTGTTTTGCCTTTTTTTTTTTTCCAGAAACTTTAAATTTTTTTCCTAGGTTTTACAATTAAAATTCTAATATTTATTTTATTATAATTTTTAGACTTTCTAATTACATCTTGTATCTATTTTATTATCATTTAATAAAATAATATTGAAAGCAAAAATTATTATATACACATTTGAATATTTAAAACAAAATGGAATAAATCTTTTATAAGTGACTAATTTCTAAACACAAAAAAAAAATCTAATTCAAAACAAAATGCAACTCTATCTTTGTAAAATGTGGTCATTAATTATTCACTAGCTTCTTCATTTTTGCTGTATTTCTTGAATACCTATTGGAATTGACATAACATTAATAAAAATATAAGCAACAAATATCAAAATAACAAAACATCAAACATAGATGTAGTTTGCAATTACTAATCTTACCTCGAAATTCCCTTTACCTCCGTATCAAACATATTATAAAAAAAAAAAAAAAAAATCAAGTTATCACCTCTATATCAAACGTATGATAGAAAAAAATTAGTTCAAAAATTAGATATTTAAGTACAATTAAATATTTATAAGAATGAATTATGAGTTCAATTTTTGTTTTTATAAATGAATTTAAGTATTAATTTCATGCACCAAATATATTTAAACTTAACAAAGACAAAAATAAAAAATTATTCCCTCTCAATTTTAATACGATAATAGTACTTATATGTGTAAAACTTTATCTCACTACAAGAAGGGAAAGTTCATGGTCAGCGGGTCATTGACCAATGAAGGTGTGAAAATAATGCAAAATCTATAGCATATAGCTAAACAAAGTGACTGCAAGGCGGCGCCATAGGTACCGTGGACAAATGTTTTAGCGCTAAAATCTAATTGCGTCTATAGGTTATAGTCGGGGTTTTGTTCTGGCCGCGAACATAGGTGGTTCTATAGCCGGGGTTTTGTTTTGACCGCGGCCATAGGGATGTTTTAAGGTGTTATAGTCGGGGTTTTGTTCTTGCCGCGACCATAGGAGGTGTTGTAGCTGCAGCTTGGTCCTGACCGCGGCCATAGGGATTAAATGAGCAGAATATTTTTAAAGCATTTAGATCCATTAGGCCTACAGAAAAAGGAAAACATTTGGAAATTCTAAAAGGGAAATGTACGAAAAATCATGGACAAATCATAGACAAAACTATATTCATAGACAAATCAAAGTTTCCAACAACCAAATAATCTCATCACTTCTCGCAAATTAAACTAATGCGTAAATTAATGCAAAGATCGCAACAACCAGTAACAAAACCGAATCAAACAAAACCCAAATCATAGAGTATGCTGAACCCAAATTCTTTGTGTTTGATCTTATTAGAGACCCAAAAGGTATGAAATAAAACAGATCATGGAACGGAATGCCCCAATACACTGTAAAATGCAACATTGGTCTTTACTTTATGCCCCAAATTACACAGAGATGCCCTCCACTAAGCTTCCAGCATTACTTCTCTTCATTAAATTCTTGGGAGTGTTCATCTTGGACATGGGGGCAAGCAATCTTTCCTGCACTCCTCTTGTCCATAAGTCTTCGCACACCCCTCTTCCCCCAAAGGTCGTAAATTTCCTTGCATCAGTTATGCCCATCCTTCGAAAGGTAGACCTGTGAGATCACCCAAGATGACTTTGAGTTACTAAGGATGACCATCTATATAGTGCATGACACATACTTTAAAAATTGGACTCTTGTTCAATGCAGGAAATAAACTTGGGCTCAGCATTGATAATTCAGTTTCCTATCAGTTTAAACCATAGTGCAAGCCAAAGAGCATGAAATATACCTTTGACTTGATGTTTTTATGGTCATCAGCAGTACTTGATGTTGGTGTAGAATTTCTCCTATCTTGCATAGATGTATACTGTTTACACCAAGTCCAGTGCTACAAACTACCTCTGAAGAGGAGCCCAAAGAAATAGAAGCATTATTTAGGACTTCTCTTTGCACCATCCTTGGTCGCACAGTATCAATCTTATCAAACTCCTGCCTGAGACTGTATTTTGCTTAAATCAGATTCCATTTTTGCAAGAAGCATCATCACTGTTCCTAATTCTTGAAAGGTTGATCACTATGTGGCATTTCTAAACCTGCCTTAGAAAATTGTACTGCCCCTCCGACGTTTCTCCAACATAGTCTCAGCCTTCACTCAACATAGCATGATGAGTGAACCAACAAACCTGCAGTGATTCTTTAAATAATAAAACATGGATCAATCCAATGATAAACCCGACTAAGGTTCTATGAAGACTGTAAAAGTGCAATGCATCTCCCAAATCTTGTATTTCCTGAACATGTGGCCACCCAAATAGTCAGCAAAGACTTTGTTGGGATGGAAGATGAACAGAAAATCAACCATTCAGAAAAGATCAAAGTGTTAACCTACTATAATGTCTCAATGCTTTTCGACAGCAAAAGTGATTTCTTCTTCTCCTCCTGCATAAATGAAAATTTGGTTGTTCAAACTAGAGGGATCTCAGTGATACATAAACAGACTGCAACCCCTCACATATGCACAAGAACATACCTCCAACTTTTTCAACTTTCTTTTCTGAGAGGCACTCAACTTTCGGGTTTCATTTGTTTTAAACTTTTCCTACACAAAAAAAATAAAGCTTTTTTAACATATACCTGCTTCATGCCTTTCCTCTTCTTCCCTTTCTTTTCAAGCAACACAATTACATTGCTATCACCGCCTTTCAACCTAACAAATGCAAAGAAAAGAGATAAAGGTCTATACATCCATAATAGGAGAATTTGAAATGCATACATTGATGACAACATGACAACTTCTATTAAAAAATAATACAACCACTGATAGCAATTTGATACATCCATTACTAAAGAAAAATGATTTCAAACCATGACTTAGAAAAACTTACTCCCAACTGAGCAAATAGTTTCATTAACCTACTGAACGTATTTCTATTTCCTATGTCCGAAACATCAGAAAAATTCTAGACAAAAAATGTTATTTTCTCGTTAAAAAACGTAATTAGCTGTGTGGAAAATATTCCATTTATTTCCAGCATTGACACGTGCCCTGTTTGTTGAGATTTTACCCTTCCTCTCCAGGCTCATTGTTGTGGGCAAGAATTTCAAACTTTCTTCTGTGCTTTGTTTCTCTCTCACTACCTCTCTTCTTCTTCTTCTTACCTTCGTTTCAAATCTCTTTTTTCCCCATACCCTACTTAATCTCTAGAATCAATGGGAACCAAATAAAGGTGACGTTTGTTTTGATGTTTCTTACCTCCAAAAATCCTGCCCAGAAGACTGCTTTGAATTTTCCAAAGACAGCTCCATCCGCAACTCAGTTATAGCTCCTACGACAAGAAACCTAATGAAAAAAATTCAAATTTTCCAGTAAATAACTCCACATCAGTGAAATCAATAATTTTCTTATGATAGTGATTCGATTCTTAAACTCATCTTTTTACACAAAAAAAATTAAAAAATACATATACAGAGAGATTGATAATTTTTCTGAAAAATCTTTTTCAAGAAAACAGTTTCCAATTAACCAAACAGAACCATAGTGCATTGGTTTGGCATCCTTTCTCAGGCCACCAATGGGTGTAGCAGCAAACTGACTTGTACCAACATCCAATCAGTTTCCTTGTACCAGCAAACTGACTGGTTTGGCATGATATTCAGTACTTAATTAGATATTCCCCGCTTTAAATCCAAAACACTATTTCAAGAAGTGAGGGAGGCACCTTATATTGCTTATAAAAAAAGTTTTTCCCTTATTCTAAAGGAGGTATTATAGTAGGATGAGGATAAGGTGAGCTGTACCGAGCAGCCATAGCTTCCTAATACCGTTGGCTTAACAGGGCAAATGCCCTATCACCCACTTTTGCATTGAATTTCAAATAATAAACTCAAGCACGAAAACAATGTTTCTTGGTGATTCCATTCCAATTTATTCAAAATTACCCCAAAAGACTCAGAACCAAAAATATTTGATAAATATATATACGATAAAAGCGTCCAACAAAGTTTCCTAAGACAACCTTAATAAATTTACTATGCATGCTGTATTTAATGACATAATTTCGATGTATCGAGACTCGGTATGCGTATCCCCCAATTTTGATAGACCGAGACTTGGTATGCATATCCCCCATTTTTTTCTTTAACATTAAGGAAAAAACAGAGCTTTCCTGGATGAAAGACTTTTGTAAAGTTATTTGTTTGAAACCACCCTATAACATCTACAGCCTTTCCATGAAGTTGACTAACAAAAGAACAAAAACCAGAAATCAGTAAAAGAAGAAAAAAGAAAGAGGAAAGAATCAATATTTATAAGAGCAAAAGACTCTTTATGCGGCAAAGAACTATGCTAATTAGCTGTACAGCATTCTGCTTAACGCGTTTAAGCGTGCATAAATGCACTTTCCAAGTTTGGTAGACTTACAACTAGCATACGCCATGAGGGGGGGCCATAACTGATATAGGGTTTACAGAAGAACATGGGAAGAAGCCAAAAAGATGTTATATAATCATATTCATCATCAAGAACTTATGGGAAAGGGCTAATAATCAAATGGTCCAGAGTCACATGATGGGGATCTCCTTTTTGGGTACATACTGATATAAACATACAACAATAACTATGTAATAATGAAAATATATATATGTACACCATCTTTATACCAGAGACTGGAGAGAGAAACTGAAGGGGGGGAGAGAATGAAAAGGGTTTGAAGCACTTATCTAAAAAGGAGAATTACAGTGCACTTTTGGCTTAGACAAGTAGAAGTATGAGTATCATCCACATGAGTAATTTGTGGATTTAAGGCAGTTATGAGGATAAGGAGGAATGGACAAAAACTGATAAACCCCACAGGTCTCCCACTTGAACAGACAGCATTTTAACATCAGTCAGGATAATGGTTTTTTTTCTTGGCACATTTAACTAACCCCACTTCCACCCCTCTGTATATTTTCATGGTATGAGTTATATAATAATAATAATAATAATAATAATAATAATAATAATAATAATAACAATTATTTATGGAATGGTGCATGGCAGGACATAAGATTTAACTACAGTGTTTAAAGCAATTACAAGTTGAAAAGCACCAAATTATTCCACATAATGGAGGAAGCTGTCATCCTTAACACCCAATGCTTTACCTAACAACAATGTGCAGGCAAGTAGAAAAATAAAATTATGATATTTCAATCAAACACCATAAAGGCTATTCAGGTTCATCACAACAGGGGCACTCGAATTAAAATAAAGAAAATTTTCAAACCATGAATCTTATTAGAAGCACTGATGCAACACACAAAGGAAATGATCGATATCACGACAAAGATAAAATTGGGCTTCTAGATACTCACAATATTAGTCTCCACTGAATTGATGACTTTTAAGCCCTTAATTTGATTCAGTCCTTATGAAACCAAAATCAACAAAGTGGCAGAGTGACTGCAATCAGTATGAGAAGCCGAAAATCATTTATTCCAATCAAAGAAATAGCATTTGAAAAACCATTCCAAAAAAATCTTCCAAAGAAGTCAAGAAAGGGAAAAGAGAGTGCATAATATGCCCTCATGCTCCTTCAATATTCCTCACCCAAATAATCAAAATGCAGAATAGAAACCGTAGCAACAAAATTGTCGCAGAACCCAACGTGACTCATTTAGATATTTACCAAATGCTTCGAAATTCAAAACTAAAATACTTCCAAACAACAGAACCCAACACTTAAGCATCACAACACTGAAAACTATAAACATACAAAATAAACTAATTTTTCTTTAAAAACAACATCAAAGCAAACCCTAACAAAAATTAGAAAGATGATAAAGTAGGCATTAGGACTCCGTCCAAGCGGTTAACTATAGGATTGGGTGCAAAGAAGTACAAATGTTACCTACAAAAAAAAAAAATATAGAACAAAGAAATAGGCAAGCAGACAATTGACAACCGAATATTTATGTGCATAGTTATGTTTTTTTCTAATAAAACATACCAGAATCACAGAGTGACCAAGAAATTTTGGGGATTAGGTCACAAGAAACTCAAATCAATGTTTCTAATAAAAAACATTGTCTCATAATTTCTATAATTTTCAAAGAACCATACGCAATGGAAAGAAAACAAACCGTAGGAATTCAAGCTCACAAGTTCGATCATCATCAATCTCGAAGCTTCTTCGACATTCTATAGTACGATTTGCGACTTTGAACTGTCGAAAAACGAAGAGAGAGAAGTTAAGATTTACCAATTCAAAGAGAATAGAGAGAAAGAAACAGAAAAATTAGGGCTTCCGTGAAACTTTTAAAGTTAGGGCAGAGCATGCTCTGGAAAGAGAAATGGAACCGTAATAGTTAGGGCAGAGCGAGGGGAGGGTGTACGAAATGAAGTGATTACCGAAGGAACTGTAATAGCCTTTCTCTCACTAACATCATGATTAATCGACTAAACGACTTTAACAATATCTCCTCTCTTTTTCCTTTCTTTAAAATAATTTTAATCTTAATTTTAATCATTTCCTTTGCATTTGTCAGGGTCACTGAAGGATGCTTTGGCGCCTTTCCACCTTCGTCCGCCACGTTCGGTTTTGTGTTCCATGAACTAAAACCACGACGCCAAGCTTTTTATTATTATTATTTCACCCATTAAAAATTGGTGGGGTCATGAACTGACACTTTTCTTTGATTATTTGTGATTCTAAATGTTTTCTCAATGTGCATGCCCGTCTATGGCCTTAAGACTAATGTGTCCATTGTACCATTTTTTAGTAGCGGTTTTATGTTTTATGCAAATATAAGACTCTCTATGATAAGGTCTAGTTGATTTTCGCCACTAAAAAATTGAAGATAACTTTCTTTCGTCGAATGGATACAATAAACATAAAACCGATTTACTTCTTTATTGCTTCTATAATTTTATTTTAAAAGTATTTTGATAGAAGTTTTATTTCTAAAAATAAATAAATAACAAAGATTATATTTTTGTAGAATATTTTTAATTGTTACGGTTGATCTTATTTAATTTTTAGAGCTATAAAAATGGTATAATGAAAAAGTAGACGTAATCTATTATTTTTAAAATATATTTAAAAATTAAAGAAATAAAAAGATCTTAGGTTTCTAAAGCTAATACTACCCTACTGTTATAAGAATTCAAATTGGGTCTACCGTTGAATCATCCCCTCTACCACTAGTTAGAAAGCAAAGGTAATTATTTATTTTTTTTTCAAAAATATTTTTAGTTACAAATCTTTATGACCCCTATTAAAAGTATGTTGCTATATCCTGTTTTTCTTGTAGTGTCTTTAATTTGAGAATAATCAATGCACAACCCATATAGTTTAGAACTTGAACTTAAAAGAATAAATTAATTAAATGAATAAAAAAAAGACTAAGAAATGAAAAGGGTGAGATTAAAAGATCCTTCGAAAATTGAATTTCTGAAATCTAACAATCCTTTAATTTTTTACCTCATTTTGAGGAAAATATCATCATTATTTTTTTATAAAAATAATAATTTCTTTTAAAAGAACATGTAAATAAGTAAAAAGAGCAAACGACATATTGTCCAAAATGAGTTATTTTTCTAGAAAAAATATAGCGAGGGTTAATTTACAAATTTTGAATAATTTGAGGCTTTTTAACCAAATAATTCAAATGACAAGGCCATTGAAATTAAAAAGATAATCAAGTATATTTCATAAATCAGAAAAGTTATGTATTATTTTACAATTATTTTCTAACTAATGTGAAATTGAAAATATATTGAAACAAAGTTGTGTGAGAGTACATCTATAAGGTTCATAGAAATAATATGCAGATGGACATTTAAAATTACATAAATTGATATTAATGACAAATAAAAATTATATTATTTGTATATATCATACCATGGATTGGCAGCCACACAAGAGCATGAAGATGTTGTCTAGATGTTTCTATTATAAGCAACTAACATATGAATTCATAAATTCAAAACTTAACTACAATTAAAGTCAATAAAACACCCAATGATCACTTATCAAATAACTCAATTGGAGCAATGACTAAAACTAATAAAACAACTAGTAACAAAATATAATAATTGAATTTGCACTCAATACAATGTTCATCCTTATGGAATTGTGTCTATTGAAACAAAAAATGTTATGATATAAATTGATTGAAGGCTTAATATAAGCTACATAAAAATATTTTATACTGTTACAACAGTCATTAGGAACTGTATAAACAAATTTTTTATTTTTATTTTTTGAAATCAACTGTATAAACAATTTTAATTGGTTTGTGATTATGAAACTGAGAATTAAAATTTTGTAAGAGTTGATTCATTGCTCATCGATCAAATAGCATATAAACGTTAACAAAAGAAAGAGTTTCAAACAATCAAGAATTCAAACATTAAAATTTAACCCTAAAATGAGATGAAAAAAACAAAGAAAAATAGTCTAACATGAAGTTTATTTATTTTTTGGGAAAAAACAACGCCTTTATGGTATGATACAACAAAGAAAGATGTATAAGAATTCATTATTCTTCTCTATCCATATTGGTATGATATTATCCACTTTGGATATTTTTTAAATTATACCCTAATTAGAAAATTTATTTTTTAAAATATAGAACAAAAATAAATATTTCCAAATCTATGGTAGTTAATGCCAACTAACTGCTACATATATGTTGTATCTTCAAAACACTATTTTAGTGTAAAAATGTGAAATCATGTTTTGAAGACATGATTTCGATGTAAAATTATAAAATTGTAAAGTTGTGTTTTAAAGACTCGATTTTAGTGTAAAATTTTTAAATCATATTTTGAAAATATGATTTTATTGTAAAATTGTGAAATCGTATTTTGAAAATACGATTTTAGCATAAAATTGTGAAATTGTGTTTTAAAGATACGATTTTAATGCAAAATTATAAAATTGTGAAGTCATCTGTGACATTGTGGGACCTTGGGCACATGCACCCAATATTTTACTTAATGTTGAATAGAACTTTTATTTTAAATAATGTTTAATAAGATTAAGTATTTAGTCATTTATTTATTTTTAAAAGGAATCAATCTTTTAATCTTTATTTAAAATTTTGAAACAATAGTTTTAAAATAAAATTATATATATATATATATATATATATATATATATATATATATATAGTATATATATATATATATATATATATATATATATATATATATATATATATATATATATATATATATTTAATTAGCATGGAATGAATCATGAGAGTTTCTATTGGATCATAATTAATAGAAAAAACCATTAAAAAAAGCATGAAGAAAAAGCCAAAATCCAAAATATTTTGCTTTTTCTATTCAACTAAAAATTTTAAAAAATTAGCAATAAGTCATGAAAAAAGTTAAAAAAAAAAACAGACTGAATGTTAAGAGTGGAAAGCAAATTGCTTTCAACAAAAAGACAAAAAAAAAATGCCAATCTAAGTAAAATTTCAAGCTTATGAATAAGTAAAAATAAGTAGTTCCACATTATAGACAATGTCATGAAATATTATGCAAATTGTTCTATTGCATCTAAACAATACATTTCTAAGTAATTAAATTATATCTACAAATTAAACAAATGTTATCATTGTTGCTTTTTTATTTAGATTCCTTGACGTAAAATTATATTATATTATGGAATATAATATATTCCTATTATTTGTAGGATTCTTTTTCTAATTTGGTAGGTTTTTTATTCTTAACACTTTAGAGTTTGTTTGTATTAGGATTCTTCTAGTAAGTCTATATAAAGACCTTTGTTATGTAACTTTGATAAGCATTATTCATTCCAATAAGAATTTCAGTTTTCTCTTGTTATGAGTTGGGTTGCCTAACTTTAACAAGTCGACATTCGGATTTGTTTATACGTTTTCAACATTTGGGTTCTTTTCTTTTGAAATTGTTTCTCTCTTAGTCGATCTTTCGATTTCTGCTGATTTCTCTCTTTGCAATTGTTTCTCTTCCGATTTCTTTTGAAATTGTTTTCTCTCTACAATCTAGTATCAATTGGCATTCTATTTTCTAGTTAGCAAACTCTCTATGCTTATAGTTGTTGCATCGTGAGTTAGAGGGGAATGTTAAATTATATTATATTATAGAATATAATATATTCCTATTATTTGTAAGATTATTTTTCTAATTTGACAGGTTTCTTATTCTTATCACTTTAGAGTTTCTCTTGTTAACAATTGAGTTTCCTAATTCTAACATGGTATTAGAGCAAGGTTCTTTAATCAAATTTGGCTTGGGGTTGCAAGGGGCAGCGATCCCTACAACTACGCCTCTACCTAGGGTTCGGCGTGGAGCCCCATAAATTCACCTCTTCGGGTTTTGGAACATCTTGGATCTCGTTCAATTGAGGGGTTTTCAGTTTGGTGGTGAAGCTTTAATTTTTCATATTTTGTTGGTGGGTTTCTAGTCTAAGCCTCTTAGTTCAATTTCGATGGTCATTATAGATTGGTTTTGATTTGAGGGGTTTTTTTTTTTAAATTTTGTTTGGTTGATAATTATTTTAGGGGATTATTGGTTTTTGCTAAGCTTTAATCTATAGATAGGTACATCTTACACTTTCTTAGAGGATTTCATCTCTTTTTCAATTTGGGGATCGACTTAGTTTGAGGATTAAATTGAAAAGTTTGGTGTTTTCTTTTTCAATTATCATTATTCTCATTATTTGGGTGTTGAGGGTTTGGTGGAAAAAGTTAGGGTTTAATGTTAGGATTTATGGGGTGTTTGACGATTGCTTATGGATCGGGCATTAGAGGATAGAGGGACGGGATAAGTGAATTTTTAGGTGGCTTTGAGATTTGTTGCTGTGTGTGAGGTAGAATTTAAGGTTTTGATAAGTGAATTTTGAGGTGGCTTTGAGATTTTTTGTTGTGTAGGAGGTGGAATTTAAGGTTTCGGGTTGGAATCTGACTTTGGTATTAGCATCGACATTGACATTGGCATCAACATTGACATTGGTATTGCATTGGTCACTTTGAGTTGGTTTTGGGATTTGTTGGAATTTGAATGTGGCTTTGGCATCGGCATCGACATTAATATTGGCATTGCCATCAGCATTGGCATTGGCATGAGCAACAGTATTGACATCAGCATCGGCACCGGCATTGGTATTGGCATTAGCATTGGCATTGGCTTTGGTATTGGTATTGACATTGACATCGGCATTAGCATCGGTATTGGCATTGGCATCGACATTTGAATTTGTCTATGCATTTTCGACATTTGGGTTCTTTTCTTTTGAAATTGATTCTCTCTGTCGATATTCCGATTTTTGTTGATTTCTTTCTCCGTAGTTGTTTCGCTCTCTGCAATCTGGTATCAATTGACATTTTGTTTTCTAGTTAGTAAACTCTTGATGGTTATAGCTGTCGCATCATGAGTTTAAGGGGAATGTTAAATTATATTATATTATAGAATATAATATATTCCTATTATTTGTAAGACCTTTGTTATGTAATTTTGATAAGCATTATTCATTCTAATAAGAATTTCAGTTTTCTCCTGTTATCAATTGAGTTTCCTAATTCTAACACTTGAGATATGAATATATTAACTGTTTGTTGACTTATGAATTATTTATCAAGATTTCATTACATAAATCATGAAAGAATTAAAAAAAAAATTATATTTACTCCTTTTACCTTATTTATTTCAAGAAATGATAATTGCCGTTAAAGTTAAGATAATATAAGTCAATAATAATTATTTATCCTATAGTACACTTGAGGACAATCGCTTTCTTAAGTTCTTAACATTTTGGTTCTGTAAAACCCGAAATTTTTTTTTTAATTTTATGAGAAAGGGTAAAATGGTAATTTCGGTCAAAACCCGGAAAATTTCAAGATCTCGGATGATGAAACGGACTTCACCGTTGGAATCGTTTTACTAAATTTAGCTACCACGTCGAATTTCATTGAATTTCGAGACAATCAAAATTTCACATTTTTTGAGGCACTGAGAGGGGTGCGGGACACTTGGCATGAGGTGAGTGGCTCATAGTGTGTCACGTGTCAAGTGTAGAATTAGTCAAACCAGGAGAGAGAGCCAAGTGGGGCCCACGTGGACATGTGTCATCTCCTAAGTTGATGGAAATCCACTATGGATGTTAGACGAGATGTAACTGAATGAGCCAATAGTAGGCTGACATGTGGCAAGAGGAGTACTCTCCCACTTGACCAACTTGACCCAACCATTGGAGTGGGGGAAAAGAGAGGGAAAATAGAGAGAAAAGGAAAGAGAGAGAAAGAAAGGGATTTTAGAGAGAGGGGCTCCACCTTCTCTCTAAAATTTTCCGGTGATCGGACCGTCGAATCTCGGCGAGACAAGAGATAAAGTTGCTCCCCACAGCAAGATCTACGCGTGGGCACCGGTTTTATGGAGTTTCGACAATTTCGGGAGGTAGAGGTTTTCTCCTACTTGATTTAATTCTTATTTAAGAACCTTGATGATGGTTGAAAGTGTTCAATGAAATGGCCGTGGAGTTTTCTATTCCTCCGGAGCTGGACCAAGGCTAGAAATTTCAGGGGCGCTTTGGACAGCCCAGCTGGGCTCGGGAGGTTGCCTTTGGGTGGTCCTATTTGCGTGATTTGTGATGATTTGGATAGTATTGAGTCAAACTGTCGGATTTTGTTTATTGGCCCATGTGAACTGATTTTGTTATTGCTTACGATGAATAACATGTTGTTGTGTGTTAATTTTTGTTAATATATGCATGCTTGATATATAGCATAATACGAATTGTTCGAAACGACATAATGCATTTCATATGCACGCGTACACTTAGAATGGTGGGTGTGAGTGCATGAAAATAAAATCGAGAGCGTCCAAACGATGAATTCTTTGTAAAATTATTAAAAATAATAATTTTATTGGAAAGTTGTTCAAGAATTGTGTCAGGGGAAAATTGTCCAACACCACGCGAAGGGCCCATGAATTGTTTCGGAGAGTTACCCAACAAATTCACCTCGGAGAATTGTCCAACGTATTTATATCGGAGGGTTGCCCACAATTAAAACAAATATTTTTGTTTGGAAACAATTTTCATACATGGCATAAACATGTGTGAAGGAGTCGGTGAGGACTCAAGACATGAGATTGGGCATGTAGACATTTGAGTAGGAATCATAAATTCACTTGAATGTGTGTTTGCCATTGCATTGCACTTAG
This sequence comes from Tetrastigma voinierianum, assembly GCA_016808115.1. Classification (NCBI taxonomy): domain Eukaryota; kingdom Viridiplantae; phylum Streptophyta; class Magnoliopsida; order Vitales; family Vitaceae; genus Tetrastigma; species Tetrastigma voinierianum. The sequence continues at coordinate 258,693 of JAEQBH010002443.1, forward strand.
GTGGAGAGTAACCCATGTAGGAGATTATCACTACTGACATTGCTCACCCCATCACGTGATCCCCTTTCGGTGCATACTGAATGAGCAGAAGACAATAGACGCTGGTAAGAAGTTCGACACGTACTTGATTACTTTTTGTAAAATACGGTAAATATTACACCAAAACATTGCCAGATAAGCAGCGATGTGAACAACTTTTAAAACTATTGTAATATAGTTGGATATATTTTGATGAGGATGACACAGAGTTCAACGCGCCATTTTACTCATGTATGAGTCTAATGATATAAGACACACAGGTTTTCTGTAGGTTGACGATGGTCAACGAGACCCCTGGGAAATGAGGCGTCACAGTTCTTCAGTCCATATGCCTAGCTCAATTGATTGGAGCGTTCAACAAAGACAAGACATGGAGAGGGGAGGGGAGGGGTTGGAGTCCCAAGAGGGACAGTTTACTACATTGTATTAAAAGTGATTAGCTTTTAAAAAACCATTTTCATTCTTAAACCAAACAAGAATAGATGAAACAAACTTCTAGAGTTTATCAAGTATGAGCCTAGATTTTCTCACATTTAAGAAAGAAAAAAAAAAGGTAATGAATCTTGAATTCTTGGAATATTGCGATGAACCCTGCTTTCCAAGAACTTGATCGTCTTCTTGACAGTCACTGACAAAGAAGATAGTAAAAATCATCGCTTTCGTTGAAGATATATAGCGTCGACTGAATATGGATTGTTGTCAACCCTATATAATAAAGATTCGACATAACCTGGTGAATCTTGGTAATTGGGATCGGATCGATCGAGTAACTGAAGGTTGCGGATTTTTTTTTTCTCATTGATGAATTTCTTCTACGCCATTTGATTGAAACCAGAGACCAAATATTCCGAAAGAACGATCACAATATTGATCTCTTGTTTTAATCGAATGAGGAAGAAGAAGTTGATCGACAAGAAAAAATCCGCAACCTTTCACAACCTTCCGCTTGCTCTCGACTCATCGATCGCAATTATAAAGATTCACCATGATTGATAACAATCCATATTCGGTCAGATATGTACCAAACTATTTGTTGTCAACTATTCCATCGTGACCTAGTGAATCTTGGTAGTTGGGCTTGGCTTCCCCTTATGTCAAGGTTCGTTTCTTATTATTATTATTTTTTATTTTTTTGTTTTCTTTGGTTTTTAAAGGGCACAATTGTTCAAGATTTACAATATATTCTTGTTTTGTTTAGTTTTAAAAAAATGAAAATGTCTTAGAACTCAAGAATTTTTCTTTTCAATATTCTCATATTTTATGGCAACTATTCTTTAAGCTTCCTTTGGAATTCAGAAAGTAACAAAAAAAGAAAATAGAAAAAAAAATGGAATAAAAGAAAATTTGGATGAAAATAAAAAAAAAGTTTAAAGTTAATAAATTAATTTTAAATGTTTATTCAAACTAATTTTATCTGTTTCTCTTTATATATATATATATATATAAGGACTAATAAATTTTAAAATATGTAAAATTTTGAGGAATTTTAATTATATTTGATTTTTTTTATATTTTTCACAGTGAAATTAAATATAAGAAAATTATTTTCCTTAGATTTTTTTATTTTTTTAGTACTTTTCAAGTTTAAAATGGAGGGTTAGTGTTTTTCATCAAGAGATACTCAACAATTAGAGCTTTAATTCCCCTTGATGTCAAGGTGGGTTCTTTTTGGTTCTTTGCTTTTTCTTTAAATTGGAGATTTATGTTTCAAGTAAAAACTCAAAGTAGAAAAAAAGAAAGAAAAATCCTTTATTGATTTATATTAATTTAGGGTTTGGCTAAAAAAAACTCGAGCTTATATAAGCTCGAGCTTTTTAGCCATTGGATCGGAATATTTTGGCATCTTTTTTGTAGACCTCACTCCAAAAAGTGATACGAATCAATATCTAATGGTCAAAAACTCGAGCTTACTGTAGCAATTCCCATTAATTTATAGGTTGTCCCTTTCTATTCTCTGACAATGGTATTGTGGTGTGAAAAAGGACCGGCGAGAAGCACTGGGTGTTGATTACTGCCCAAACAGTGCTATTTTACACCCTTATTAATACAGGTTTTGAGCACTTTTTGCGTAGTAATCAGCCTAATTACCTCGATTGACGCATTTAGGACCTAGCTATGCTACTGATCACATTTTATGGCAAATTTTGTAGTTTTCACAAGCCAATTTTGCCAAGGTTAGAGAGTTAGGTCAATCATAGAGAATTCAAGCTAAAACTAGAGCTGCAGATCAAAAATTGGAAAAAGAGAAGAAGAGAAGCAGGGCAGAGAAGAAAATAGGCAACCCTAGCGATTTCGCAACCCTTGCAAATTTTGTTGCCCCTCATCTTTTTGACTTTTTTTGTCACTTTTTTTATTTCTTCCCAATTTGTCCCCCTGTAATAGTTATTGTTTTTGTTATTTGGGTAATTTGTAATGGGATTTGGCTATAAAAACCCCTAGACAAGACATTGTAGAGAGTCTTTTCATTATTGAAGTTTTGGAGGGAAGCTTGTAGCGCCCTCGCTTTCATTTTCTCACTTTCTCTCATTTTATCACTAGCCAAACACCCTCTGAGAATGACAACTCAGAGGATGAGTGACTAGAAACCCTTCCTCCTTGAAGGAGAAGGTCACTGGGTAAGGGATCCTGAGGCAGGCTAAGGGGTTCCATGTTTTTCATGCAAGTATTTGCTGTCATTACTGTTCTCCCTTTTTAACTTAAGGTTTTGATCCCTTCGAGTCACCTTGAATGGTTATTATTTGGTAAGCTTTTAGGGCTCATTGGATGCTTAATGCTAGATCTTGTGATGTTCATTAGTTATCATTTATGAGTCATTGGAAAGTGAGTCAAGGAGACTTGTGTTTTAACGATTGAGAGCATCAATGGCCAATGAATGCCATTTTCAAAGATATTTAATGAAGGGTAGTTTTATAGCTAAATGAAGATCCAGTTTGGGAGATAACTATAGGTCATCCTCCCCAACGCGAGGAAATGACCCTAAGAAACCCTCATTTGCCCTAGGAACCTAACCCCAGTGACCTAACACTTCAAGGATTTTTATTTTACATTTTAACTCATTTTATTTTCAGTTTTCAACCATTACAACCCACCATTTTTATCAAATCCCAATATCCAAATAGAAACCGCCGGTATAAATTAAAGTCAGTTCTCACGAAGAAAACCCATCTACGTAGACCCGATCCTAGAGCAGCTCTATCTTGTGGTAAAAAAGTATACGACTGATGGAGGTAATAGGTATAAATTTTGATTCGGGATACCACCATGACCTCAAATCCAAGTAAAATCGTTGCTTGAGGGTTGATGCTAAGTCTGAAATGTGACATACTAAACACTTGGCGATTCCTCATCACAAGTTATGGTGAATTTTCTTTTATCATTCTTTTTAGTATTTTACTGTTAGTTTTTAAAAAAAAAAAAAAAAACTAACTCTAACCCTTTAGTTAGGATTGTTCTTTGTTGTCTGGTGTTTTCCTTGTTCTTGCTACAGGAGTGCATGTTCTAGTGGATTAGGAATTCAAAAGGCAGATTGGTTAAAATTAGTATCCCATAGGAATCACAGGGAATAGATTCTAGAGTTAGCCTGAATTTTGATCCAATGGAACCCCCACATGAAGAGCAGTAGAGCCAGTAGGGAGTGGAGAGGAACCTCAATGCATTTAGGTCCATGAGGGACCATATACACCCTCCACGAATAAGTGCATCCACTTGCACTGTGCCTTCAACTGAGGAAATGGTTGTCAGACCTTACATTGTGCCACTTCTTCCCACTTTCCATGGCATGGAGAGTGAGAACCCCTATACACATATCAGGGAATTTGAGGAGGTTTGCAACAACTTTAAAGAAGATACAACCATTGTGGACTTAATGAGGCTTGATGAGTGCCTAAAACACTCATGCCATACCCGCGTCTATCTTATGGTTTTAGCTCAACACTCAGTTAATCACGCATTTATAGCGAATGTCGATTCTTGCATTTTTGTGTGAATAGCAGGTGGAACGGGCAGTTTTTGGGACCATTTTGGAGCAGAGAGAAGAAGAGCAGCAAGCTGGCAAGAACGTTGTGACGTCCCCATGTCGCGACGGCTCCACGTCGCGACGTTGGGTCAATGAGAAGAGGAAGTCAACAAGTAACCAACGTCGTGACGCCTAAACATCGCGACGTTGCAACGTTAGTGCGATCTCTGCCTCAACATCATTAAAAGCAAAGGGACCAGAAATCGAGAAGGATCGGAAAATGTATGGAGGAGGGCACGGAAAGCATAGCAGCAGCGACCCAGATCAACGGAGAAGGGCGCTTTGTATTTTCTTCTTTAAAAAAGCGCGATGGTTTATAGATTGATTCACATTAATATGGCAAGTCGGTATGTTACAGATTCACATCTAGGGTTTGTTGAACCATCACGATACATGGATTAAGATTTTGATTTTATATTAGTCAGTATTTATGACTTATTAGTATCTGCTCTATATCTGTGATTTATATACATGCGATGTTTGGCCAACATTGGCATGATTTTGTTGGGTATTCGAGATCGAGAGATGAGGACGCCTGTGGATCTATCAGCACCCTCGACCATCAGAAATAGAGATGTCCTGGGATTCGAGGCGGCAGTGACATAGTTTAGAACATTTAAGTGCTTCTGAAGTACCGCCCGGGTGCAGATATTCCTCAACCCCGTTAGCGAGATACTTTCGATACACTGAGAGGCATCTCGCACGATCACCCGCCCATCGGCCAGTCGCAATATCCCGACAGTACTTGGGGATCCATCAAAGCAGGTGGGGAGACAAAGCCCTAGTCTCCACAACACAATGATTTACTAAGATAAATTAGTTTAGTTTAATCTCACTCCTTAGTTAACTAGTCATTCAAGGTTTAAGTCCAGATAATGTTATAGGGCCAATTTCAGTAGTCAACACACTCTCGATCGATATCCTGCACCCCAAACACCCCAAATTGGCTCCCACCAGCTTTATAACATGCTGAGGCAATAAAAGTAATAGTATATTTGTCCGAATAAATAAAGATAAAAAAGTAGGAATATGCATAAGTTAAATTACAAATAATAAAGAAGATTTGAGACTATTGTAAAAATATCATAAATTGATTTGCAAATATTAGAAGAGTTAGAGGACCAAAGTGAAATAAAAAGGGGATAAGATCAAATAAGGATAAGACCAAAAGAAATATCTCATTTTGGTCTTGGAGAAAGGGAGAGCAAACACGGATAAGAGAGAAGAGAGAAGAAAGGAAGAAGAAGAAGAAGAAGAAGATCACAGGTATGGATACATGTCTTGTCAAAACTATGGAGTATGTGTATGTAAATTGGCTGTGTGTAATGGGAAATCTAGTTTTCTGGGTCTAGAAAGTTTAGACACATGGTTTGGAACCTTTATTTGGCTTTATGGTTTGGGCTTGTGAACCCTAAACTCATTGTAGGGTTGAGTTGGAGAAAAGTTCCTGCCCTATAGTTATACTAGGGATGTGGCTAATTGCAGTCGAACTCCAAAATTTCCTATTTTGATCATATGCAGTTGTTAACTAGAACTGGTTTCATCAAAACAAAGGAATTTAGAAGTGAGTCCCTCTAGTAATATAACTAAGATCAACAAACAATTTTCGATTTGGACCTCTCAGACCAAGTTATGGTCATTTACCGAGGTCACCACTAGATTCGTCGGCCGTCGCTGCCTGTCAATCTACCGGACCTTAGAGTTGATTTTTGGATAATAAATAAAGGGAATTTGGAAGTGAGTCCTTCTAGTAAATTGTAGCCACATCAATGAAATTGATGTTAGGCTTTTGAATTTCTCAATTTGGACCCTTGTAGACCAAGTTATGGTCTTTTTACTCTGAACAGTCTAAAGAGCGAGAGGTCAGCATGCAGACCTCATCCTGAAGAGGTAAGCAGGCCTCATCCTGTAGAGGTCAGCAGACCTCATCCTGAAGAGGTCAGCAGACCTCATCCTGAAGAGGTCAGCAAATCTCGTCCTGTAGAGCTCAGCTCGTCCAGTTCAGGTCAACCCGTCTGGGTTTGACTACGTATGACCTCAAACTTTGGAAGGTCATAACTCCTTCGTCCGAACTCCGTTTCGGGTGTTGTTAGACTCTATGGAAAGCCCATTGAGTCAAGAATACATTCATAGTCCTGAGGAGGATATTGAGTGTTAGACCGAGGTGTTAGAACAAGCTCAACCAGGTAAGCCCACCGGCTGCTCAGTCGCCGGCTGGTTAACTACGTATGACCTCCAACTTTGGAAGGTCATAACTCCTTCGTCCGAACTTCGATTCAGGTGTTCTTGGACTCTATGGAAAGCCCATTGAGTCAAGAATCTATTCATATTCCTAAGGAGAATAGAAGATTTCAGACCAAGGTGTTAGACCGAGCTCACCCAGGACAGGTCAGCTCGTCCAGTTCAGGATTTGACTACGTATGACCTCCAACTTCGGAAGGTCATAACTCCTTCGTCCGAACTCTGATTCGTGTTCTTGGACTCTATGGAAAGCCCATCGAGTCAAGAATCCATTCATATGCCTGAGGAGAATATTAGGTGTCAGAATGATGTGTCAGACCGAGCTCACCGAGGTCAGGTCAGCTCGTCCAATTCAGGTCAGCTCGTCTAGGTTGACTACGTATGACCTCCAACTTCGGAAGGTCATAACTTCTTCGTCCGAACTCGTTAGAGAGCCTCGACTCTATGGAAAGCCCATTGAGTCAAGAATCTATTCAAGTGCAAGGGGGGGAGGAGGATATCAGGTGTCAGACCGAGGTGTCGATCGAAGACTCGAGGTCAGGTCAGCTCGTCTGGGTGTCCCTACGTATGACCTCCAACTTCGGAAGGTCATAACTCTTTCGTCCGAACTCCGATTCGGGTGTTCTTGGATTCTATGGAAAGCCCATTGAGTCAAGAATCTATTCATATGCCTGAGGAGGATATCAGGTGTCAGACCGAGGTGTCAGATCGAGTTTACCGAGGTCAGGTCAGCTCGTCTGGGTGTCCCTACGTATGACCTCCAACTTCGGAAGGTCATAACTCCTTCGTCCGAACTCCGATTCGGGTGTTCTTGGACTCTATGGAAAGCCCATTGAGTCAAGAATTCATCCATAGAAAGATTGATAAAATTAGAACTCATATTAGTCCCGGAAAACACGAAAAACAGTAGGCACTACAGGTAACCATAGTTATTCATATTATGAACGCCTATTATGAATTCATACAGCCTCATAAGAAGGCATGGTAAGCATAGTTATTTATGCATATAATAAGATATCAATAACTGATTGTATATATATATATCACATATGATTCCCGAATGACAATAATTATTCGGGAATATGAGATATATACTGGACATAAAATACATATTGATTGTCTGCTTAGAACCTGGTAGAGGGATAGATGGGCATGCCTATTAGAGAAAACAAGTCTGCAACATACAAGTTCTAATATCGAGGCCCTGTTCGGGCCGATGAGATAGATCCTCGTTGATCACGGTGGCCCGAAAGGTCACCACAAATAGCTCTTCAAACTTTTTTATAGATGGTCATTGTCTGCATACGATAACTTTCGGGCCCTAGACCATTGTCAAGATAGTGAGGAGCTCGGGCCCTTATAGACCATCACACGCACATTGAGTACAAATGGCCCTTATAGTTTCTGTATCCACTTCTAAGGTTTGGTGCAGATACGAAACATAAAGAAAATGATGTGTATATGCAATGAAATGTAAAGAATATATGACATGATATGAGAAACATAGCACTCATTTATGATGATAGTATACATAATAACAAGAAGTAGGTACAAGATGACATGAAAAAGTATATGAAGATGATAAGAAATGAAACTGTTATGAAAAGTATATATATGGAGAAATGATAAGAATCTGTAAATGTTATATGTGTTATATGCATTTGTATAGAAGTGTGGTGACCCTTAATAGAGGTCATCCATGTGTATTAATTCCCACTAAGCGTAAAACTTAGCACGAGTGTTCAGTCCGTGTAGGTACAAAAGAGGAAACCAGAGGACCGGGCAATCCACACGCAAATAAAGGCCACACATCAATAGTGCTCACCGGAAGACCTTGTGTCTATTTTCAGATATGAAATTTCAGAAACCCATGTAATATCAGAGATGTTGAACACTTCCACATAAGGAAGCTAGATATATATTTTGTAATCCGCCGCGCGAATATAATACAAGTTAATTGTTTAACATTATATGAATGAACTAGCTTAAAGTTTATACGTGAAGAAAAAAAAAAATGACTCTCACTTACACCCTACGAGTCAGCTACACTAGTACACTATATTACTTCGAGGTGACGATGTATTTATGCACATAAAGGCATTTATCTTACACATCACGCTTTCGACCTATCAAGTTTTTGGCGTCGTTGCCGGGGAGAAGTTTTAGAGTTGATATTGTTATTTTTTTTTTACTTTTATAAGTGCTGGTAATTTGGTCTTTGTGTTGCATGTGTGATTGCAGTCAAGGTTACAGTGAGTGCATGCGAAGACGGGGTTAGGTTTAACTACATCCGCTTGACCGAGTCGAAAGAACCTTACACCGCCACGCTCGAGAACCGAGAACAAAGACAAGATAGAAATCTAGCAACTATGCAAATAACTCCAGCCATTGTTACCGATCATGGCCATGAGCAAAACTAGCCGCGAGGGGACCGCAATGGGAATAATGGTAGGAATCATGTACCCAGGCCGTTTATACAACCAGATGATCCATTCATGTTGCTATAAGAGTTTGCCCTACCTCTTACGGTTGTTCAGACGGCTTTCCGAAGACCACCTATTCAGGAAAACAACTTTGAGTCAAATCGCTGACCTTACTGCATGCTTCGCATCGTCGGTTCCACGGATTGCCCAATGAGAATCCGAATATGCATTTGACCAACTTCCTCGAAATTTGTGACACGATCAAGTACAATGGGGTAACTGAAGAGGCACTCAGACTGAGATTGTTCCCGCTCTCACTAGGTGATAGAGCAAAACACTGGTTGACAAGTCAGCCACCGGATTCTATTACTTCATGGAACGACCTAGTGTAGAAGTTTCTGACAAAGTTCTTCCCACTGAAAAAATTGTACGCTTTGGCAAGAGATCAATACATTTGGACAACAAGAGGGAGAGAGCTTGGCAGAAGCATGGGATAGATTTCACGAACTATTGAGGAAGTGCCCACACCACAGACTGACCAGGTGGATGCAAGTCCATACTGTAACATCCCGAAATATACCCTAGCAGTTTTCGGACTTGTTTAGGGTATATTAAAAGCTAAATATGAATTTTTGGGAAATAAAACGAGAGACCCTAATTAATATAAGCCAAGGGTAATATACTTATCACTTGAGGACCTAGTGGTCATAAAAGTGGAAAGACTAGGGGTTATTGATAAGAAATGTTTAAAAATGAAATGTAAATAGAAGAAGTTATGATTAAAGGTACAGAGAAAGTTGGAATAGAAATAAGAGAAATGGGGGACCAAAATGCAAAATGAAAAGTTAAAAGCAAAATGGGTTTTGGACTTGGCCAAACATGGCCTTAAAAACATGGGATTTAAGACCAAAATCGTCTCATTCGAGGAAAACAAACCGTAGGGAGAGAAGAGAGAAAGAGAGAAGAAGAAGAAGAGGAAGAGGAAGAGAAGAAGAAGAGAAGAGGAAGAAGATGGAGGAGCAAAAAGGTATGGATTTATGGTATGGATTTCTATGATTTTTTTTGGTATGGAAGTCTAGTTTTATTTTTGGAAAAAGTATGGATTCCATTTTGTCTAGACTTGTATGGAACTAAACTGGTATGAATTCTAGTATGGATCATATGGAATTTTATGATTATTATTCCTGCCCAAACCTAGGGTTTTGCTAGGATTTCATCCTAAACCAATAATTATGGAAAGTAAGGTGGAAAAAACCTTAAAGAGTACAAGAAGCATATGAAATCCTCTCTTTGAGGATGGCTTCATAGTTCAATGGCAAGTAATTGAGCTAGGGTTTAGAATAAACCCCAACTAGTCCACATGTTAGGTTGTGTATGGGTTAGGATCCATATTATAGTGGGTTTGAGAGTAATTCATGATAGATTTTTGAAATAAGATAAGTAGTGAAAGAGGATTTGAGTAGAAAGAGATTACAAGATGCATAGTAAATGGTTTTGAGGTGTATATGAAGTATAGAGTTGGTTGGGTAAGAAAATATGGAAAGTGCGCAAAGTTCACACTCAATTATACATGACATATCACTATTTCAACCCAGTCATTTGTTATAACTATTCATTTCTGACTTGTTTATGATCTGTTGCATACAAATAACTCAGAGAATTAACACCCACAGGCATCTAGTATCTTATACTATAATCATCCCAGTAATACAGAAACAAATTCATCTTGATCATGAAATCAATGTCTGATCGAACTGAGGTCTAATCATTCAGATTCACTGAGAGAACTTTGTATCTGATTTAGATGACAGAATCTAAAGGTCAACATGGAGACTAGGCACTGGAAAATGAATATTACAAACTGTCCTTCGGGTAAAATCAAACTCAATTAGTTGACATGAAAATGTCATAACTTTAGTTTGATGCTTCAATTGAATGATTCCAATTTCTGAGTAAAGTAGATTCATAAAGGAATAAGAAATATATAGAATGATGTGAATTACATAGACATCATACCAGATAAAGTATATGAAATACATATGGAATAGGCATGAAACATGAACATGAACACAGAATGTGATAAGTAGAACTTATATGGATCTTTTGGAGTTTGGTATGATTCTTTGTATGGAATTTGTAAGGATTCTTGGTTTTATATTAGAATATATGTGGAGTTATAGATTTGCACCTTGGTATAGGCTCTTTCCTCTTGATTTGTGGTTTTGGCTTTGTGTATGGAACTTGGTATAGCTTTTGCATGGACTTTGTTAGAGTTTAGTATGGTTTTCAGTATGGAAATTAAGAATTTATGTATGGTTTGTAAGGGATGGTTATGGTTTCAGTGAATTTGTGGACTTTATATGAAATCCTCATTAAGCTAAGATTTGAGGTGTTAGAGAGGAAATTACTTGTTAGGAGTATGGAATCTTCCCTTGAGGATGGATTGTAGAATTTATATGGATGGAAGTTTTGGTTTATTCCTACTTTGGGGTGATTTGGGATTGATTGTAGGATGGTTTTATGCCGTGTGTTTGGCATGTTTGATACAATATTGAGTTTGTAATAAGTCCAAAAATGACAAAATTCAGTGGATGCTGCTGCTACTGCAGTTGCTGCAAGTTGCTGATTTTCTTTCCCACGGCAACGATACCCCGTAGATCATTGGTGTTCGGATTTTAATCTTTTATCTGAAAATCCAACCCATGATATATTTGATAATATTATTTATACAGTCGAGTCGATAGATGCGCACGCGAGGCGTTGATTTCACGCACCTGCGCAACGCGAGGGATTCGTTGCACCAGACAGGCCCGGTCCAATCGCAAATAAATATAATATTATTTATAATAAGTCCAAAAATGACAAAAGGCAGTGGCTGCTGCTGCTACTGCAGTTGCTGCAAGTTGCTGATTTTCTTTCCGGCTTGCAATGCGCATAACTCCTTCGTTAGTTTTCCGTTTTGGATGTTCTTGGACTCTATGGAAAGCCCATTGAGTCTAGAATCCATCCATATAGAGTTTGATACAATATTGAGCTTATAATAAGTCCGAAAATGACAAAATACAGTGGCTGCTGCTGCTACTGCAGTTGCTGCAAGTTGCTGATTTTCTTCCGGCTTCGTACGTGCATAACTCCTTCTGCTAGACTCCGCTGTCTCTTGGACTCTATGGAAAGCTCCGAGTCTAGAATCCATCCATATAGCTTGATACAATATTGATCTTATAATACACCTGAAAATGACAAAGACAGGCAGCTGCACCGCAGGTGCTGCAAGTTGTTGATTTTCATATTTGCCATTTGCATAACTCATTCGTTAGGACCTTCTTATGGGTATTCTCGATTCGGCGTGGAAAGCTTCATCGAAGGTCTAGAATCTAACCATATTCTATTTAATGGCATTTGGTGTCTATTATCTTGTCTGAAAATTGAATTGTTGTACCGAGTACTAATCGCTTGGTTAAAGTTAATTGAATACATGGTAAGAAAGGATGTAGATATGAACAAGAAATAGAAATATATGTAGATTTGATATGTAAAGGAGTATAGATAAGAAAAGTACCTACAGGTATCAAAGGAAGAGTCTCTGTTCTGTACTCCTACGGGAGATAGGACAGTCTGATAAAGAACAAGAAAAACATACAAGTATAGGAATGTATAGGTATAGATCATAAGATATGATAGTCCCATAAAGTACATGAAGATATAAGTTAACAAGATATAAGATGTTACAAGTAGAGGACATGATATGAATATAAGAGTATATGATATGAATATATGATTGTCATACATAAACGAATAGATGGAACATGATAGGAACACATGAATGAGTAAAAGCATACATTATAGAAATATAGAGTACATGAATAGCTAAATCATGATAGAAACGCATAAAGGATATGATGCATAAATGATATAAAGGGATATGAATAGATAAAGATATATATATGAATATATGAATATAAGAGTGCATAGATGCATTCATGATATATGATAGGATTACATATATGATACGAAGACAAAACTAATGATAGAAAAAGATATGAATAAACGTATTAAAGAAATATGAGAACAACAACAATGGGGTTAAGAAATATGTGAAGGTATTATTAAGACGAATAATATATAGTCCATTAGCATACATGATAACAATAGTTATTCATGTAGATGAGATATGCATGTAAAAATGTAATAAAATAGATTGTCCGCTAGAACCCGTAGGGATAGATCGGGCATGCCTATTAGGGAAATAAGTCTCCAGAAGATACCGATCGCTGGGCCCCGTGTGGGTCATTACAACACGGCCCTTATAGATGGTCATTGTCTCGTATTAATGATAACAAATACTGTCTTATAGACCACTCGTTGCATAAGGAGGCCTTTCGGCCCTTATAGTTTCCTTTATCCACTTCTAAGGTTTATGTGCATGAAACATAAACAAATGACAAGTATATGCACATGATTCAAATGAAAAATACATGACATGATATGAGAAGCATAGCATTGTTATGTGATGACAAGTATAAGGTACAAGAAATAAAGTGTCAATGACACGAAATGGCTAAGGACAGATAGCATATGAAAAGCATATGAAAGTACAAAGATATGAAAAGCACGCATAAGAAAATCATAGGAAACTATAATATATGAAAAGTACAAGATGAAAATATAGGAAGTACAATATGACAAGATAAGATGAAATGAAAGTATATGAAAAATAAGTAAGCACATGAAATCACATTGTTAACGAATGACAAACACGACTTGAGATTCCTCTCGACCAAGCCGTGAATGTCAATTCTATAGTTAGAGTGAAAACGCAAATGCAAAGTATATGACAATACAAGATCGTATAAGAAAATATATGATAAAACAATATGTAAGAAATAGATAGTATAGCATGGGCGTGTAGCCACTACATGAAAGGAGGCATGATATAGGTACAGGATAAGAAATGATATATGTACTAGTACATAGAATGTAATAAGTCATAGAACTAAAAGATGAAAAATACTAGAAACAGGTAAAAGACATATGAAAGCATTTGAATAAGCTTGCGACGATCAATGTTATTGGTCGTCCATGTATATGTTTTCCCACTAAGCGTAAAGCTTAGCACGGGTTTTTAATCCGTAGGTACGTGTTTAAGGCAAGAGGATAGGACATCCCACATCGCCAGCACAGCCATCTCGTAGATAGGTGCCTCACCGCACCGTTCAAGCACTGGACATTCATCGACATGTATATGTAAAGTTTTGTAATAGTACAAGTAACGGGACTCAAGTATATGTGTATAGAATATAATGAATGCCACTATGGTGGTATGTATAATGTATATGTAAAAGAATTTTGTTATTACAAAAATTGTGCATATGAATGAGAAAAACAGTAATGTGTGTTAGCCTGAAAGAAAATGTTAAAGAGTCCCAAATTCCGAAGTGTGACACCCGCTGACACCTCATTAAAAGCCGGGTTGTACGCTACACATACTTTCTATAATGGTCTGAGGAATGCGACTAGAACAGTGATTGATGCCTCGGCAGGAGGTGCACTAATGAAGAAGACCACGGACCAAGCATATGAAATCCTGGAGGATGCTGCTACTAATACCAATAAGTGGCCTAGAGATAAGATTACACCAGTGAAGGTCGTAGGCGGCACAGATAACGAGGTTCTCAGTAATCTAGTAACTCATGTTGCACAGCTTACTAAACAACTTACTAGGCAACAAGGTACTGCAAATGCCATCCAGATTAGCCCATGGGAGTTATGTGTGAATTTTGCATACAACACACGCCACGCACGTCGCTTAGACAAACAAACAGTAGAGCATGCTCAGTATGTGTCGAGGTTTAATCAGAGTCAGCCACAGCAACAGGGTCAGTATGGGAGCAATAACTATCAGAACCAAAATCAAGGCCAAGGGTGGCGTAATAATCAGAATAGTCAGAACTGTCAGGGTTATGGATGGAGGAACGATCAGAACAACATGCCACCACCCCGAGTGCGAGCGAACCAATTCCGAGAAAAGTTGACTTGAACAAAGCTCCCGCGCAAATGCGCTTACCTCATACTACTTTTATGAATGAGACAAGAGCAAATATGCAGAACCAGGCCACCCAGTTGAACAATCAAGCAACACATTTGAGAAACTTAGAGGTACAAATGGGTCAAATGGCCAGTCTGTTGACGGAAAGGCAACATGGTTCATTACCGAGCAATTCAGAGGTAAACCCAAGTGGAGAAGGGAAAGAGTGCTCAAGTACCGCCACTCATGTGGGAGTGGAAGAGAGCTGAAACCCTGAGCCACAAACCAATCCAGAAGAGAACCTGGAAATTAAAGAGCAAGATCGATCATCCCAAAGATCAGATGCAAGGTGAGTCCCAGATACGAGAGCGCCACGATAATAAATTCGTGAGTTATAATCGAGAAACGCATAAGAACGATGAACTCCGCGATACCAATTCGCATCCTTAGCGGCCAAGAAAGGTAAGTTAGAGAAGAATTGCAAAGTTTCTGATATCTTCAAGAAACTATTATATTAATATACTCTTTATGTAGCATCGAGAACACATGCCAAGTTACGTGAAATTCATGAAAAAAATCTTGGCAAGTAAGAAGAAGTTGGAGGAATATGGGACCATCACCTTAATTGAGGAATGTAGTGCCATCCTGCAAAGAAGCCTCAAACTTCAGATCCGGTAGTTTTTGCTATACCGTTCTCTATAGAGAATCGGGTATCGGGAAAAGCCCTGTGTGACTTGGGAGTGAGCATCAACCTGATGCCGCTCTCGATGTTTAAAAGGCTAAAGTTGGGGGAACCAAAATCGACCAAAATCAGTTTGCAACTAGCGGACAAAAAACCCACCAAACATCCGAGGTATAATTGAAAATGTCCCAGTAAAAGCTGAAAACTATCCTTCCGCCAGACTTCTCGTCATTCTATACATGGATGAAGATGACCCGCCCCATCATACTTATGCATCCTTCCGGCCATGGGAAAAAGCGCAAATCAAAGTGCAAGAAGGTGAGCTTAAATTGAGAGTCCAAGGAGCACGATCACTTTCCATGTGAGTCTCCACCCCATGAAGCATCCAAATGATGATCCAAATGAAGATATCTTGGAACTTCACCACACAGAGATCTTGGAAGGCGACGCGAAAAACTTCCGGGATAAGCCTATTGCTGCACAGAAAGACACCGAGAGGGTCAAGGGCATGGAAGGAAACATATTTCATCCACCTTGAGCAGTGTTTATGAGCACTATAGGGAGATGCGTCAGCATTTCCAGTTTCTTCTAAAAATTGCACATTAAGATTCAGGGCCGTCGAGCTAACGACATTAAACAAAGCGCTACTTGGGAGGCAACCCAAGCTTTTCTTGAAAATTTTCTTTCCATAGTTTAATTTTTATTGTTTGTTTTAATTTTGGTTTGGTTTTCTGTCTCCTTCCGTAATTGGGAGTTTTGGGCGGTCCGCTTTTCAAGGGTCCATATAAAATTAATGGAGATCCTACTAAGAAGTTTGAGAAGCTCATTTTTAGAAGTGGAAGGTTAAAATTGCGATTCGGGGTTTTCTCAAAAACGAAAATTATTGAAAATTTTTCATTTGGTCTTCTTTGTCACGCCGCGACGCCGTCTCGAACCATGAAAAAACCATGCCTGCCACGCCGACGCTGGGATCTCAACGCCGACCAATCGCATCGATCTCAACGTCGCTGATGTTAGTTTCATCACCGAACACGCGACGCCGATTTATAACCTCTCGGGTCACGCCGCTGACGCTGGGTCTAAACGTCATCGACGCCGTAGCTCCACCTTCGGGAAAGTTCTGACATGAGCCGTAACGCGCATGACGCTGTCTCCCCCCGCTTTGGCGCCTAGAGGCCCTCATTTTCGCCCCACCACGCCCAAATCCGCTTCGGAACCTCTCGCACCTTCATTGTTGCAGCCTCCGACCACCCTGTCACCTCTCCCACCACCAGTCTTAGCACACCAACGCCAACCCTACGCCCCTGTCTCGAGCCTCCATCACAACTCAGTGACCCTCATTTGATGCCCTAACCCCCTCGGTTTTGCTCGACCTCTAGTGAGTTCTGCAGACTTTTCGGGTCGCATCGTCATCCCTACCGTTGTCCGGTTATTCAAGGAAACCAGTGCCTAGATCGAAAGTAGCCCCAGGCCATTCCTGTACCGTTCCATTGTGCACCCTAGGTGCTCGATCAATTGTCAAGGTCACCTGGGAGTGGCCTCCTCTGCGCCATTCGGCCCCAGTGCGCCCCTTGGTGATTAGGAGGTCTTGACCCACCCCTCTACACCTATGTCTGGAAAGCGGAAAAAGTTGACCGCTAAACGGGGTCGGGCCAGTGAGGAACCGATGCCAAATTTCGACCTCACTAAGTTTGTCAATGAAGGTGTCGCCGATAGGTTTGGCACCATTTGTAAAAATCGGTCCTTCATCAAGGAAAAGGGCTTCCACCACCCCGACGACTTCTTTCGCAAGACAATTGAGAATAAGGGATGGTGAGCGCTATGCCAACCACCTCGTCCAGCTGTGACGAGTGTGGTATGAGAATTCTACGCCAACCTCGCCTCCTATGTCGTGAAAAAGGTCCCGTGCGCGAGTGTTTGTGACTCTAGCGTTACGCTCCATTAACCACACCTCTACACCCGACCATCTCCCAAACCTTTTGATCAGCTCTATGAGCGGCCCGACTACTCTGAGGTTCTCAGGGTCCTGACCAACGGGAGGGGTGAGTGGAGTCACTAGCGAAGGGCATTGTCAGGTAATCTCAAGGGCCAAACATTCGCCTATATGCCTCAAGGTGTGGTATCATTTCATCACGTCGCATCTCATTCCGATGACCGAACGGTGTGGAGGCGGATCGCCAAGCGTGCCCTGCTCAACTACGCCATCATCCAGGACATACCCTTCGATGTTGGGCAGGTTATAGAGGATGCCATCCTCCATAACCGGGACGTAAAATGAACCTAGGGCACCCCTTTCTCATATACGACCTATGCAAACAAGCCGGGGTGCCCTTAGAGGACAATGAGGCGTGGATACACCCTATTAAAGCTATAATGGTTAAGTGTGACAAACTGGGTGTCCTACTCCTTAGGCAATGTACGACTCGGGCAATGAACCCTCGGACGAGGATGAGCTTCACGAGTATCAGGCTCGCTTTGGCCTCCCGGAGATCCCTAGGTGACGCTGGGCAGTCCTCCACTCACCCACCACCCCCACAGCCGACCTCGGAGGAGGCCCCATCCAGTCCCAGCCCTGACCTAGAGGACCCGGTGCTCGCCCTCACTGACCGCTTCGATGCTTTTCTAGGGACGAGACCCAGGAGCACCGAGTCCTCATTACCCAGGATATGGAGGCCCTTTGAGCTGACATGTGCACCGTCCTCGCTAACCATGCGACCATTCTCCGAAATCAGTAGTTCCTCTAGGACTAGCTCACCCAGCTTCTCGCCCTCCGCCAGCCACCGCCGCCGCCGCCGTAGTTACACGACCGATCACCAAGGAAGTTTCCTCCACCCTTTCTTTTTCTTTCATAGCTAGTGGGGACACTGCCCACTTCGTTCGGGGGTGGGGTGGCAGGACGGCTGGAAATAGTTGGCATAGTTTTGTGATGGTCCATTTTCCTTTCGTGTTCCTGCTTTAGTTTAGGCTAGGTTTGTGTTGTTTACTTTAGTATGCTGAGTCCTGTGTTTAGTTTATGTTTTTTTTTTTATGGTATCATTTCGCTTTGTTGTTTCTAGTCACTGGGAGTCCCTGGTATTAGGATATGTTGACGTTGAAAGTGTTTAGGTAGTGTGTGCGTGATGCCATGCTCGAGAGTCAAGGATCACTTTTGACCGAGTCCACAATAATCATGGACGAACATAGTATTAATCCATAAAGGATTCGTAGGGTGTTAGATGCACGGGAATTTCATGTTGAATAGGTAGGGAGGCAAAGTGAATCACCTCCGGGATATTCAAGAAACCATTTCTCAACGAGCCTATCACACTCACACACAGATGACCTCTAGGGTATGCCTAGGCGCCGAGCCCGGCTACTAAGGTTCAACAAACCCTGGGAGTCTCTAAACACCAAAGTGATAGGACACCCTAAATAAAAGAGGATTGCCTTCAAGCCCCAAGATAAAAAAAAAAAAAAGAGAAGAAACATATGAACAGAATAAGCGGGATCTTCTAATTGAAATCCCGGACACAGTCCGAGGGGCCTTTTAAAGCCTAATGCCCTGAGCCAACTGGCCGGGAGCCATTGACTTCACTGCCCGTTACAAGGGACAGAAGATGGAAGTTTCCCATGCCTAAAATTTTAGGGTTTATTGAAAGGTTCGGGTGACGTTCGAGGGGAACTGAATGCCCGGTGCCCTTAACCAACTGGTGGGGAGCCACCAACTAATCCCCGCTACAGGAACACTTAACATAAACTTACGGGCACTAGTTTTTCTTTCACGCGTAGGTATGTTTAATGACTACAAACGGTGCGTTCCTATCCTTCCGTAGTTAGATTCTCCCAACTAAAGTGAGTCGAACCTGTCAGGGGGGCAATGGAACCAAGGTATATGCTAGAGATCATTTATTCAATGCACATAGGGGTCCTTAGAAAGGCTATTGAATAATTTCTGAGGTCATGTCATTATTAACTACAATCGTGTTCAAATGAATTCCCTCGAAAGTTGAACACCCTTATGGATCTCCTGAAATTTGAACAAAAAGGCAAGATTTGTGAGTTGGTCCATTTTGATCCTTATCCTGCCAAGATGCATCACACCCAGGTTAGGTTATACATGTGTGGTCAGGTGTCCTGCTGAGTCGGGCCTGGTCAGACAAGTAAGAAGCTAAGTTTGGGGGTGTGATGAGTGCCTAAAACACTCATGCCATACCCGTGTCTGTCTTATGGTTTTAGCTTTATTTTACAGTCAAATAAGCATTTTATAGTTCGATATCTGATTCTTGCATTTTTGGGACCATTTTGGAGCTGAGAGAAGAAGAGCAGCAAGCTAGCAGGAATGTCGCGACGTCGGGTCAACGTGAAGAGGAAGTCAACAAGTGACCAACGTCACGACGCCTCAACATCACGACGTCAACACAATCTCTGCCTCAACATCATTAAAAGCAAAGGGACCAGAAATCGAGAAGGATAGGAAAACGTACGGAGTGGGGCACGAAAAGCATAGCAGCAGCGACCCAGATCAGCGAAGAAGAGACTTGCTTTTGTATTTTCTTCTTTTCTGAAAAACTGCTGATGGTTTATAGATTGATTACGTGTATAACCAAGTCCAGTATGTTCTAGATTCACATCTAGGGTTTTGTTGAACCCTGTCACGATTTCATGGATTAAGATTTTGATTTTATATTATTCAGTATTTATGACTTATTAGTATCTGCTCTATATCCGTGATATATATACATGCGACGCCCGGCCAACATTGGCATGATTTTGCCGGTATCCGAGATCAAGAGATGAGGATGCCTAAGATCCGACAGAGGACCCTCAATAATTCGCAAATAGAGATATCCCGATTCCGAGGGGGTGGCGATTAAGGTTAGAAATATTTAAGTGTTTCGAGTATCGGGTCAGTAGATACACTCAACCCTCGCGTAGCGAGATAGGCGGATACACCTTTGAGAAAGGGTATCTCAGAGGCACGAATACCCGTCATCAATAAGTCGCGAATGACTCGACAGTAATTTCTAGGTAGTAATCCATCAAAGAGGCAAGTGTGGGAGACAAAGCCCTAGTCTCCACAACACAGTGATTTACTAAGATAAATTAGTTTAGTTTAATCTCACACCTTAGTTAACTAGTCATTCAATGTTTAAGTCCAGATAATGTTATAGGGCCAATTTCAGTAGTCAACACACTTCTCCCCGTGGATCGATATCCGTGCCCTAGGTACACTATATTACTTGAGGCGACGCGTGCACTTGCGCACATAGGCGTACACATCTTACACATCACGCTTTCGGCCTATCAAGGCTCAAGCTTTTCCCTTTCATATTGAAGGATAAAGCGAAATCTGGCTCAACTCCTTAAGGCCAAGGACCATTCGGAACTAGACCGAGATGCAGGCCAAGTTCTTAAAGAAAAATTTCTCCACCCACAGAACAAACAGCCTGAAAAGGAAAATCTCCACCTTCTCAGCTATTGAGAATGAAAAATTTTATGCATGTTGGGAAAGGTATATGGAAGCATTGAAGGCTTGTCCTCACCATGGTTTTGACACATGGCTGCTAGTCAACTACTTTTATGATGGAATTTCTCCTTCCATGAAACAATTGCTAGAAACTATGTGTGGAGGAGATTTCTTGAGCAAAAATCCAGAGGAAGCCTTGGACTTCCTGAATTATGTAGCTGAAGGATCCAAAGGTTGGGATGAGCCTAACCCAATGGAGATAGAGAAGATGAGACCTCAATCTAGCACAAAGAATGGCTTGTATTCCCTTCCAAAGGATTTCGACATTAAGGCCAAGCTTTCAACCTTAGCTAGAAGGTTGGAAGAATTAGAAATGAGGAACCATCATGAGGTGTAAGCAGTGACTGAGACTCCTATGCCAAACAAGCCTTGCTTCATCTGTTAGTCAACTGAGCATGTGGGAGAGCAGTGTCCCACCATTCCAGCAATAAGAGAGATGTTTGCTGATCAAGCCAATTTGGTTGGTCAATACAAGCCTCCAACTAATGCACCTTATGGCAATACCTATAACCCTAATTGGAGGAACCACCCAAGTCTCTCCTAGAAACCAAAGCCTCCACAGTATGCACACCTTGCTGAACAACCACAGTATGGTTCTTCATCTCAAGCACAACCACCATAATCAACATCTCCGGTTGGTAATATCTTGGGCAGAAATGGTGGGTAATTTCATAGAGGAAAGAAGCGGTGAATATCGAAATGGTAGGCAATCGTGGAGAGCACCTTGAGCAGAGAGTTGGTGTGGGCTCACAGGCGAAATTGCTCAAGGAATTTGACAACCTGCGGTACTCCATCTGAGGCTCCGCAATCAACAACAGAAGTGTAGGAAAAGGGCAATTTCCTTCCACGCGACCCTGACCAAACCCGAGTCCGTAGGTAACCTCTCTGCAGTGAACCTACTCCATGGATAGATGAAGTGAAGGCAGTCATCACTCTGAGGAGTGGTAAATAGGTTGAGCAACCAATGCCTATACCCGTTGAAGAAACTAAAGAAGAAAAGAAAGCGAAATCAGAAAGAATTGTAATTAAAGAAGATATGATGAAGAAGAGCATGCCCCCTCCATTTCCTCGGCAGTAGAGCGAAAAAAAATGTGATCGACGAACTGAAATTTTGGAAGTCTAAAGGCGAAGTGAAGGTCAACATCCACTGCGGATTATGATTAAACAAGTCCCAACTTATGCCAAGTTCTTAAAGGACTTGTGCACTGTAAAAAGAGGGTTGAGTATCGACAAGAAAGCCTTCTTGATGGAACAGGTTAGTGCCATCATCCAGTGCAAAACCCCGGTGAAATACAAAGACCTGGGTTGTCCTACCATCTCGATGAATATCGGAGGAACTTGTGTGGAGAAGGCCTTATTGGAGCTTGGGGGGTACAGTGTCCAGCTTGCTACCTGTCGATTTACAAATGATTGGGGCTGGGAGGACAGAGCCTACCACCATCATCGTATCTTTAAGCGGGCGGTGAAAGTCGAAATTCGAGGCACTATTGAAGATGTCTTGGTACAAGTGGATAAATTCTACTACCCAGTGGACTTCGTTGTCCTTAACACCGAACCAATTGTTGTGGGAGCTAACTATGTACCCATCATCTTTAGGAGGCCATTCTTGGCTACCTCAAATGCAATTATTAATTACCGAAATGGGGTTATGCAATTAACATTTGGGAACATGACATTGGAACTCAATATTTTCCACTTGAGCAAAAAGCGCATGCCCCCAATGGAGGATCAAAGGAGTTTGTCACGATTGACACCATTACGGATGAGCAGTCACGAAATTTGTGCGGCTTCTGAGGAAGAGTTGATTGAGGAATAACGGGAGCTTTCGAGATCTACAAGAGGCCCTGGGTTATGTGTAGTTTATGGGCCTTGGAGAAGAAAGGAAGAAATCCTTCCCCTGTTGATTGGGGAAGGTAGTGAAAACGATGGGACCATAGAAAACCAAAAATTTGACCTCAAGCCTCTTCCAGTAGAATTAAAATATGCAAATTTGGAGGAGGAAGAGCAGTATCCAGTTGTGATTTCTACATCGCTAAATGCCTCACAAGAAGCGGTAATCTAGACATCCTCAGGAAGTACAGGAAGGCCATTGGATGGAAAATTTCTGACCTAAAGGGGATTAGCCCTTTGGTTTGCACCAATCATATCTATTTGGAGAAGGAATCCAAGCGGTGGGGCAACCACAGAGAAGCCCAGAATCCGCATGCAAGAGGTAGTCTTGCGCCAAAGGAGGATTCTCAAATTTTTCTGGCTCCGACATTATTTATCCTATTTCTGATAGTCCTTGGGTGAGTCAAACTCAGGTGGTGCTAAAAAAATCAGGGGTGACCACTGTGCAAAATGAAAGAGGGGAGGATGTGCCTACTTGCCTTACCACAGGTTGGAATGCATAGACTATAGGAGACTGAATGACGTGACAAGAAGGGACCACTTCCCTTTACCCTTCATCGATAAACTTCTTGAGAGAGTTTCCAGGCACCCATTCTATTGCTTCGTGGATAGGTATTCCAGATATTTTTAGATAGAGATTGTGATGGAGAACCAGGAGAAGACCATATTCACTTATCCATTTGGCACATATGCTTACAGGAGAATGCCTTTTGGCCTTTGCAATGCACCTGCCACATTCCAAAGATGTATGCTTAGGATTTTTAGCGATATGGTGGAGTGCATTATGGAAGTGTACATGGATGATATCACCATATATGGGGATACTTTGAGAATTAACCTTGACAGAAGCGTGTTTGCATAGATGCATTGAAAGAACCTAGTAATGATAGGGAAAAATGCCATTTATAGTGAATCGGGAATTGTTTTGGAATGTCATCTCAAGGAATCGAGGTTGATGAGGCCAAAGTTGAACTAATCTCGAAGCTACCATCATGAAATGTTTAAAACGGTGAGACGGTTCATGGCCATCGCCTTCTCTTTTGGAGGTTCATAAAACACTTTTCGAAAATAGAAAAACCCCTTTATAAGCTGTTGGAAAAGGATACTAAGTTTGCATGGGATGAAGCTTGTCAAAAGAGCTTCGAAGAGCTCAAGTCTCACCTGACCACTGCACCTATAGTGAGAGCACCTAATTGGCAGCAACCTTTTGAAGTTATGTGTGATGCTAGTGATCTAGCTATCGAGGCCTTACTTGGGCAAAGAGAAGATGGAAAGCCCTATGTGGTTTATTATGCAAGAAAAATACTGAATGAAGCTCAGAGAAACTACACTACCAGAGAGAAGGAGCTGTTGGCTGCCTTAGACAAGTTTCGAGCATACTTGGTGGGGTCAGACATTGTTATCTTCACCGACCACTCCGCTCTGAAGTACCTACTAACCAAGCAAGATGTTAAGGCAAGGCTTATCAGATGGATTCTCCTAACCCGGGGGAATTTAATCTTTAGATCAAGACGAGAAGGGTAGAAAGTGTTGTGGCGGGAATCCTTGCTCTCGAGATTATTAGCCAGCCTGGCTTACACACAGTCCACTCAATCAATGATGAATTCTTTGAGGAATCACTTCTTTGCTTGTGAAAAGTACTCCCTTGGTATGCTCACATTGCTAATTTTTATGGGGAGATCATGACTAGTGGAAGCATAGGATAAGAAATACTTCTTCGCGAGAATTCACTCCTATTATTGGGAGGCAATTTTGATTTCAAGAATCTTGTGTGGGCCAGGATCATTCGAAGGTGTGTACTTGAAAGAAAGGGGGAAGCAATGAGGATTCTCAATCAACGCCATCAGAAGTAACTGTGAGGGTCACTGCTTCACAAAAGATAGCTATGAAGATGCTCCCGATTCGGGTTCTCATTCCTTTTAAGGATGCTCCTGAATATGTCGGGTTCCCTTGATCGTGCCAAAGGAGCTAGGAGAAGCTTTCTGCCGATCTATGATGCCACTTGAATTAATTTAATAGTCGACTTATTTGATGTTTGGGGCATTGATTTCATGGGACCATTCCCTATGTCTTTAGGATATTTGTACATCTTGGTGGGGGTTGATTACGTGTCCAAATGGGTTGAGGCAATTTCCTACAAAGCAAACGATCATAGGGTGGTACTGAAATTCTTGAAAGAGAATATCTTCTCAAGGATTAGGATGCCTAAGGCCATAATTAGCGATGGAGGTTCACATTTCTGCAACAAACCTTTTGAGACCCTCCTTGCTAAATACGGAGTGAAACATAAAGTGGCCACCCCTTACCATCCTCAAACCAGTGGACAAGTAGAGCTTCAATAAATAGGGAAGTCATATACTGATGAGTAGTGAATTCCAAAAGGAAGGGCCCCAGTGAAACTTAATATATATATATATATATATATATATATATATATATATATATATATATATATATATATATATATATTTTTTTTTTTTTTAGTTTATTAAAAGTGTTGTTCTATTAGTTTTTAGAAACAATTTCTATTCTATTTGTAAAAATATTTTTATTTTACAAAAAATAATAATTTTTAAAAAAATGTTCTAATAAAAATGTTCAGAACTAATTTTCTGTTTTTTAATGGTTGACAGTGTTTTTGTATTTTTTTTATTTATAGTAATTTAAAATTTGTTTTAAATAATAGATTATCATATAGTTTGTAACAATATCTATCATTATTGATTTTAATTTTGATTTATTGTTCATTAAAAGTAATAAATTAATTTATTAAATATTTTTATTTAAGATGTTCTACATGCGCGCATAAGATTATTACAAAATATTTTTATTTTAAAAAATACGGGTAGAAATGGTATCATACTTGCTAATTAAATTCTCATTCAATTGTTATTTTTTGTATATCTATTCATTTTGCATATTATATTTTAGTACTCGAATTCGATCTTACTTCTCTTAATATTTATTACATGTCCTTGTGACCCGACTCAAGTGATAAAAAGGTGAGATAGGATCGTTACAATATTATATGCAAAGTAAATAAAAATAAAAAATATATATTTATTACATAATAATAATTTAAGTTAGAATATAAATTAAAAAATTTATTATTTGATTTTTAAGGTTTTGGGATAAAATTTATTTGAAATATTAAATAAACTTTAGAATAAATAAGGAAGGGCAGTTGGGCGTTTTATTATAATAGTAATAAGGCTATGCTTGATCGGCTTCACCGTGATGTCAAGGTTGGTTCTTTTTTATTTTCTTTGCCTTTTCTTTAAATTCAAGATTTACGATTCGGGTAAAAACTGGACGGAAAGAATTATAGTTTGAATTATAGTTTTTGATCTTCCTATATTTTCTGATAACTATTCTTTCATGTTTTCACAATCAATGTTTTTGTTTTTCTTCTTGTTATTTAAGGCATACGATGGCGGTGTGAAGCTTCATAGAAAGCAGTTGATCCTGATCTGGCTGTGTTGTTGGATTTCAGCAATCTATCCATGTTTGGCATCGCTGCGGTGATTTTGGTAGAGGTTTTTATTATTATTATTTGGAAGAGGGGATTCGAATCCCCTAAAGTCATAGGAGGTTTTTTTACTTGGTGCCCATAAGCTAGCATCCATGGTTATAAAAAAAAAAAAAAGAAATATTTGATTACAAGGTATTTACATATGTCTTATAAAAAATGGTTATTTTAAAAAAAAAAAAGAGGTTTTTTATCAAAACATGGTAAATTTTTTATAAGAATTAGATTTTCAAAATGTCTTTTAACTGAGATACCAAAAAAAAAAAAAAGAGGAACGGGAGATGGATGATGGCACCGATTAGAAATTGATGAAACCAAAGCC
The DNA here is from genome assembly GCA_016808115.1 of Tetrastigma voinierianum. NCBI lineage: Eukaryota > Viridiplantae > Streptophyta > Magnoliopsida > Vitales > Vitaceae > Tetrastigma > Tetrastigma voinierianum. Next base: position 285,365 of record JAEQBH010002443.1, read on the forward strand.
CAAGAAGATCCGGTCAAATTTGTCCATCAGTTCTGTAATTTGATCAGGTGATTTTCTTTCTTGTTTCTTGTTTCTTGTTTCATCTTTTTTTCAGTGATCGAGCACTTCCTAATGTGTTACCTCCCGTAGCCTAAGTATCTTAATTTCTTCTATTTCAAAGAAAACATATAATATCATCTGGTATTATTTGTTTTTTTTTTAACAACCAGATGCTTGTTTTTTTAACTATTGTTCTTATTGTTTTAATCATGTTCTGATGGGACCATGTGGCAGGTGACATGGAATATCAGCCTTTTGAATAATAGAAACCTCTTCCAAATCATCGCATCAAAGCCAAACGATGATGGATTACCGAAATAGCAACAACACTGTCACATTAGGATTTGCTTAAACTTGTGGACATATTAACTTGCTCCTCGTTGTTAAGATTACTACAACTATGTCAGGTTAAGTATAAGGTATGAAGATTCAGCTTTTACAAATGTCTATTGGGTATTCATTATTTATCAACATTGATTATTAAAATTTTAATATGATTTATTATAATTTTTACATTTTTCTAATTACATTTGATTTTTTTATTTTTTTTATTTCTAATCACTTTACTTGTTATAGTAATTTAATCTTACTAGGTCTTGAGCTTTGGATATCTTGTAACCTCATCTCACATTTTTACCTCTCAATGGCATATTTGGTATCTTTTTATATTTAATAATAATAATAATAAACATCTGACTATTAAAAACAAAATAGAACAAATGTATATGATAAGTGACTGATTAATTTCTATATATAAAAAGGAGCCTGATTCAAAAGTTTGACTAAAAACAAAATAGAACAAATCTATTATAAGTGACTGATTCAAAACTTTGACTTGAGATAATATCTAAAATACAATATTATTTTTGTAAGAGGTGGTCTCTAATTCTTCTGCTTCTTCCTTTTGTTGTATTTCTGTGATACCTAAGAGAATTGACATAATATTAATATAAATGTAAATAGTAAATATCATATTAGCAATTTTCAAGTTATTAAGTACTTTCAATAACAATGGTACCTCAAACATGGATGCTCTTTGTAGACATTGTATCTCTTGCGTTAATCTTCAAACACTACCCTTTACCCTCTAGAAAGACCTTAAAATTGTCATCACCTTTTATCAAATTTATGATTAAAAAAACTGAGTTGACAAATATATAGAAAGAGAGTCCACATACCTAGCTTAATTAATAGAACATTCAAAGTTTAAAAAAATAAAAGCGTTTAGGAAGGCAGAGGGATCTGGTCAGTCGTGGAAGCAACTCTTATCTTTGTGTAATATTTCATTGTCAAAAAAAACAAATATATATATATATATATATATATATATATATATACTATAATGATTTAGGAAGTGAGACTATTTAGCACAATTGAATATTCCTGGCAAAGAATTATGACTTCAGTTTTTTGTTGTTATATAATGAACCCAAATAAATATAATGAAAGTATATTCCTTTTAAGTTTTTAGAAAGAATGCAAAAAGGAAATAAATTGAGAAAAACTCACACTATCTAAGAAATCATTGAAATTAAAGTTGTAGAAGTTTTAATCTTCATAACCATAAATGATAAGATATTTAAATTCAAATTCATAGAAACTAAGTATTAATTTTTGCTTCAAAAAATAAAAGTGTTAATTCTTTGCATAAAATATATTTAAACTTAACAAGACAAAAACAAATAAAGAATATTCTCTTTCAATTCTAATAGGATAATAGATCTTATGTGTGTAAAACATTGTCTTTAATTCAAGAATTAATAAATGCACAAACTATGTAGTTGAGAGCTAGAATCTATAAATTTTCAAAAGATTAAATTAATTAAATGAACAAAAAATGTCTATGAAATGAAAATGCTTTGAAAATCAAAGAGACAATCAAGAATATTTAAAAAATGGGAAAAAGTTATGCAATATTTTACTGTTCTTTTCTATTTAATGTGTAATTGAAAATATGTTGATTCAAAGTCGTTGATAGTACATCTATAAGGTTCATAGAAATAATATGAAGATGGTCATTTAAAATTATATTATTTATATCTATCGTACCTCGTTAAAATACAATATCAGATATTTCAAGTATAAATAAACATGAGTAAGCAAATGTTGGCCAGATCTCTCTCATAAGTAACAAATACAAGAATTCATAAAGATTTAAAATTAACTAAAATTAAAGGCAATACATCACTCAATTATCTCTTATAGGAGAACTCTTAATACAAAAATTAATAAAACAACAAGTAACAAAATATAATAGTTGTATTGGCAATCAAGTGTTATGGCATTATTTTTTTATTTTTTTACATTTTCTGATTAAACGTTTTTGAGTTCTGATATAGTAAATTGTTTCATGGGATGAACGACCGCTTCACTCCACATGTCATACGTTTTTTTTGATAATGGCGTTTTTGTGTTCTGATGTAATAAATTGTCATGTGAGACTAGCGGGACCTTCCACAGATTTTTTTGTCTTCTTAAACTTTGAAAACTGCTCTACCACATGAGCTATGTCATGCCTATTTAAACATTATATGTTTTACCATATGAGATAGGCATAACATAAATTAATTAAAGACCCAATATTTATATAAGCTGCAAAAAATATTTTATACTAGCTATTAGGTACTACATGAACAATTTTAGTTGGTTGGTGACGATGAAACATAAAATTAAAATTTTGTAAGGATTGATTTATTGCTTTATCAAATAACATCTGAACATTTAATAAAATAAAAAGTTTTAAACAATCATGAATAATCAAAATATTAAATTTTAGCCCTAGAAAGAGAGAAGAAACCAAAGAGAGAAAATCAAAGTAAAAAAACACAAGTAAATATTCAAGCGTATAGATAAAGTTAAGAATAAATAGTTAACCACATTAAAAAGTCTAGTCTCTGTCACATACACTTACAAAATAGTAGCAATAAAATTTAAAGAGAATATACTCATAATCATCTCCAATTATTGCATTCAAATTTTATGAGTTAATGTAAAATTAGTTTAAAGAAAACAAGACATCAACTTTTTCCAGCATAAAAAGAAAATATAAGTTAAAAAAAAGTTTTTAGATATCATTTTATAGCATTAAAAATCATGACACATAATTTCATTAATAATTGATGCTTGTAAACCCAATCCAAAACATAAGACTGAACATGAATCTCTAGCTACAAATTGTAAACTAAATAAATATTTCGCTTGCTTACAATGAAATTTTGGGGAAAAATGTGAAAAAAGGTTTAAAATAGGATATTCCAAGATGTCTTGAGAAGGAAAAGAAAAAATGAAGATGATGGAGAATTAGATAATAGAGCAAAATTCAACTCTTATCTTAAGTGAAATAATTTTTACAACAATAATATGTGATACAAGATTGCATGAACAACCAACAAATTATCAAATTAATTTCACATAGAAATTGAAATTAACTTCAAAATGGAAAACTGATGATCAAAAGCATGATCATTATTTTTTATTTTATTTTATAGGCAAAAGAGGAGCACCCTTCTTTAAAGCAGAAATGCATACAGGAGTATATAAAAAAGACCCAAGAGGCCAAAGGAAGGAGAAGGCAGGGAAAAAACACAAACCATCTCAAAAAATAAAAGGGTTAACTCCTAAGCATAGTCATAGAATTTGTATAAAAGCAGTCTAACAAAAGAAATATCAACGTTTGGAATACAATTAACCCAAGTAAAAAAAGAGCACATAATTAAGAGTTTTAGTATGAGGGATGAAAGCGGCATCTCTTAAAGCTCTATTTATTTAACTTTTTCAAATGGCGAAAGAAGATTAGGGGGGTTTTGCCCTCCATAACATAGTCAGTGTTAAACTACGAAGCAAAAATAGGATTGAAAGAACAAATTTGAACTTTCAGAACAAGACATTCAAAGTTTTCACTTTACAAGTTCTTTTTTACTTGTTTCTCCATAAACCAAAACAAGATTAGAGAAATGGGGTGAGAATCTTGTTGATTATGACGAGTGAAATTCTGTTTTCCGTTGAGATGTTCCATTTGAAAAGTAAAATAAGTAATTTCGGTAAAAATCCGAAATTTTCTGGATTCCCGGATAATGACGGGATTTCCATAGGTTGGGTCGTCTTCTCGAAATCTAGCTACCACGTCGATTTAAACCGATTCGAGACAATTGGAATTTACTCGTTTTTCGAAGCACCGAGTATCGGGTTTCGTAAAACGACATGTGATGTGACAAAGTGCCTATAAGCATGTGCTCTTGTGAGCATCCCAAGGGAGTAGAGATGATGGAAATGGATGGTCAAGATAGTACCAAGTGTCAAAAAATCCAAGACTTGAGGATATGGAAGGCATTAATAGAATTGTTAATGAGATAATAAGACAAAATGTTGAATAATGGTCTTCTTCTTCAAAAAGGAGAAAACGTGCATAAGGAGGAAATGGAAGCATCTGAGCAGAGCTTAGGTTGGGTTTTTAATTGAGAGAGTGTCTGACTTATCTACAGGATTCGGGCGTCGGACCGGTCGGATTTCTTATTAAGAGCGAGTGAATCTGCGACGAGGGGCTTGCGCGTGGGTACGGTTTCAAGGGGTTTCGACAAACTCCGTGAGGTAGGGGTTTTCTCCTACTTGGTTTACTATTGGTTTAAGTGTTTTGTAATGCTTGAGTTGATTTGAGGCCATGAGTGACCGTTTGATCAGTCCCAAAACTTGGGACAGAAATGTGAAAATTTTTTGAACCCGTTTGGATAGTCTGTGACAGTGTAGGGGCTGTTTCGGGTGTTTGTGTTATAATTTATACAATAAATTGTGTTTTGGTGGGTAGGAGGCCGGAAATGGGCATGGAATTCGGTTCCACCAAGAGGAGCCTTTGATCGTCGACACGCTGAGATAGCCTTGCTACGTTTAAACTATGCTTGGTCTCGGTTGGTTAGAATTGGACCAAAAACGTCCATGTGTGGTGTGTATGAAACTGTTTGAAGTGTGGAAATAAATAGGTTAATGCATGAACTTAATGTGTTAACATGATGACATAATTATATAAAACATAATTGTGTTTGTAGGCCATTGGAAATGAAATTGTGATTTGCTCAAGTGAGCTAATTTGGGTGTTGGTTGATCAATATTGAATGACATGTGGTATGAGTACAAGGCGAAGAATATATGCATAATTATTTATGTTGGTATAAATTGTGTTGGGTGGCATAATGCGTTTCATATGCACTTAGGGGTGACCACAAATATTGGGGTGTGAGTGCATGACATGGAAATGAAACAAAAATGAACATGGTTGCGAAAGAAATTTCAATTGATGATTTTCCGGAGAATGGTGTTGGGAGACGGTTCAACAATTTTACATCGGAGGAGCCCATGATTTGTTTCGGAAGGTTCTCCAACACATTCGCCTCGGAGGGTAGTCTCATATTTTTACCGAAATTCGGTAGTGTATTTTCGAGAACAACAAGTTTTGTTTTGAAAATGGTGTTTTCTCAGACATGGCTTAGGCAATTGTGAGGGTCGGTGAGGACTCGAGACATGGGTTAGACTTGTAGACATTCAAGTAGGATGCGTATTTACTTGGGTGTGTGTTTACATTGAATCATTACTTCTATGCGCTTAGGTGGGGGTAACCATTCAGGAGTAATTCGCTCTTGAACATGCTTCCTACTGTCAGTGAATATCATTTCAAATATAGGGAGCATTCAAGAAGACGACTCATCTTAGAGGCCGATTTTTGAAGAAAATCGGGTTGTGACTTTGATATTTTTGGTATAACATGTATTAGAATTGTAAATTTTAATATGTGTTTGTATTAAGAGTAATATAATAACTATTGAACTATTGGAATATAGTTGGTGTATTTTGATGAGCATTGGTGTATGGGCCAAAGTGGCTATTTTTACTCAGTTATGGGTATCATAATACGAGACGTATAGATATCCGCGGGTTGACGGGTTGTCAACGGACACCCCGAGTTTGGGGCGTCATATGTGTGGTTAATGGTGGTCGAAGGTGATTAGTGCAGTTAACAACAAACGATGGCAAGGTGAGATGGGAAGGTGAGAGAGAGAAAGAAGGAAAGAGGTGAGAAAGGGAGAGAGACAGCTTTGGCTGATGGCATTTATCGACAAATGATAATCGGTGGTATTGTTTGAAATGGGCAAGGGGATGATAATGGAGAGAGAATGGGGAAAGAAAAGAAAAGAAGAGGAGCAGTTGCCACAAAAAACAGTCTGCCTGACTGTCTTAAGGAAAACATGCCTTTTCCAATGATGGATAAGGCACGATTCATGATTCCCATGATCTTTTGGGTCCTGTGAAGCATGTTAGTGGATTCAACCATGCAGTGGAATTTCAATTTCATCAATGAAAAACACCTTTCCCAGACTGATATATGTAATGTCTTCTACTATTAGAAATTCAAAACCTTATTTACTGACTTTCAACTTCGGAGAACAAGAATACCAAAACCGGAATTTTCAATTAAATAAATTAATCTAGGCTGCAAATCAGATTAAAAGTATAAGTTAGCCCCAAATAATCTAATCTTATTCGTTTTATGCCCTTGAGGCCTAGCTCAAATAGTAAAAGGGTAGGAATGGGCTACGGGATATCCAGGTTTGAATCTTTGTAGGCTTGTAAAAACGGGTTGCAATGTAAAATCGTGTTTTGAAGACACAATTTCAATATAAAATTATAAAATTGTGAAGCTGTGTGTGACATGGTCATACCTTGGGCGCACACCCAACATTTTACTTAATGCTAGAACTTTTATTCTGAATAGTGCTTAATAAGATTAAATATTTAGTCGTTTATTTTTTTTTTAAAGAATCAATTTTTTAATCTTTATCTAAAATTTTGAAATAAAAGAAATTTAACTATATATATATATATATATCATAATAATAATGATATTGTGTGTGATGATGTGTGTGTGTGTGTGTGTGTATGTGTGTGTTTATTTAATTAACATGAAATGGATGTGAGAGTTTCGGTTGGATCATAAAAAATTATTTTTCTTATATTATAATATCTAGATTTTCTTGACTAAGAAGAAGCGTTAAAAGCATTATGAAAGAATAAGATCGAATAATTTTTCTTCCTTCAAAATTTAAAAGTTCAAAAATAAGTCATGAAAAATTTTAAAAATCAAACAGATTAAATGTTGAAAGTTGAAGTTGAAACAGAAACTTTTATATAACAAAAACCAAAAAAACAAAACCTTGCGAAACTGCAAGCAAAAATTCAAGCTTATGAATAATGTCATGACAAAGTAGTTCCACATTATAGACAATGTCACGACATATTATGCATGTCGCACTTTGATTGAGATAGAACTTTGGAGTTAGTGGATCAGACAGGTTCGGGTGTGAGAACATATACTGGGACTTTTTTTTTTTTTAAACCCGAACTTGTGAGCGCTGGGTATGGCCCACATCTTATAACATAATTAAAATATCATATACATATCGAAGAACTACCACGCAGGATTAGTTGTCCATCAAGAATTATACACAATTCTGGGAGTCCCATTTACAAATACAAAAGCGTACTTTTACATTTACAAATCGAAGCGATGGAACCTACATGTAGTGAACCCCTACTAGTGTCTTGTGACCATGCGGAAGTCTTCGGATGTCTTCTCCATGCCTACACAGTTAAAACCGTGTTAAGCTTTACGCTTAGTGGGGAAACATGTCTTCGTATCATACACACATTTAACGCATAAAACAATAACGGATAATATAAATTTCATGCATTTATATTATGAACTTATACGAGTACTTCTTTTTATAGCAGGCTTACGCTTATTCGGATCTCCCGTAGGAGTTACAGAGCTTATTCTTATTCAGAACTTATACTTATAACAGACTTATGTTTATTCGAGACTCCCGTAGGAGTTACAGAACTTATACTTATAACAGACTTATGTTCATTCGGGACTCCCGTGGAATTCTGAGAACTTATGCTATACAAGCATACTTATACTACGGGTTTACTTGTTCGGAGGGTACCATTAGGTACTACGAGAAGTGCGGGCATTATCTTGTATTGCGAACTTATTCTTATACGGAAGTACCAGTAAGTACTGCTTGGTCAAATGTCCCAAAGGGGCAGCACACGTATATATCAAAGCTTATCTTATACTCACACGGGAGTACTACGTGAAAGTATCTTGGGTTTATCCTTATCAGGAGCTTATATGGAGATACCACAGTAGGTACTCACAGGGGGTGTCGGATCTGATGGTACGTAGGTACTACGAGAAATTAATCAAATACGAGGGTACACGTAGGTACTTCGGAACTTATATTTACTCTGAGAATACTTTGTATCTTTGTACTTGTACTACGAGTATATGTATATCCTTGTCTTCTGGGATCTTATCTTTGGTATTCTGAACTTATACATGTATTTCAGATCTTATACATGTGTTCTGAGCATATACTTATCTTACCGGATCTTATCTGCGATGTTACAAAACTGATTCTTATATTTCATATCTTATTCATGTCTTTGAAGGTACCCGTGAGTGATAAGTCGGAACATATCAGACATGTTGATACATATCGCCATATGGGCGTGGTCTATAGCGGTGCAGATCCACCAGCAGGTACATATACCCCGGTCATGCACAGTTAGAACATATCAGATATGGATTTATCGGTTTATATCAGAGTCATATTCAGAGTTACACTGGTTCGGAGGTACCCGTATGTACCACTGGACTTATACTTATATTACAGATACGAGAGTACCCGTGGGTACTATAAAACTTATACTTTACCAATACGGGGCTGTGGGTGCCTCTGAGGAACTTAATCGATTCGGGTACCGTAAGTACTTCCAGGGCTTAATCGAATCTGAGTACGTAGATGCTAGAGCAGTCTGAATTTTTATTCGGATCTTTACTCTTATTCTTTATTCGAGTCTTTATCATATAGGTTTGATTTCCCTGGGCCGGTAATACAGTTGAGTAAGACACGGCCTGATAAGGTATCACGGATACCATGCGGTGCGAAGTGCGGTAGCGCATGAAAGCGGGATTGCTGAAGTGCGAGCAGGTGGAAATGGCTGCTAATTAGGACAGAGTGCAGTGGCACTGCGGGAGTACCGGTGCCTAATGTCAGGGAGTGTGTCGGACACCTAATCGGGATGCCAGAAGTACTGTCGAGGAGTGCGAGCACTAATCAAAATCTTAGGAAGTACTTGCTAATCGAGAGTCTTGGGAGCAATCGAGGGTCTTGGGAGCACTAATCGAAGTACGAAGTGTAATTAAGTGCGAGAGCACTAATCAAGGCGAAGTCTTTGTGTCATTTATCGGTCTTAGCGGTTTACGAATTATATGAGTTCGATGTGACAACTTACTATCTTATAATAGGGGCATTCTTAGCCACATTATATGTTCATGACATATTGTATCTCACGTTCATGGTCACGTGTCATTCGTTTTTCATATTTCATATCATATTTATGTTTCATGAACACAGCTATACATTTTTGCTTGGCTTCTCATATTTTTCATGTTACTATTACATATGGCATTTCATATACTTGTACAGTATAATGCCTATGTATTCACACATCATTTATGTATTCTAGTCCCTCTATGAATCTATTTTACTTAGAAATTGGAATTATTCCAATTGGATCATCCAAACTAAAGTTATGGCATTTTCATGCCAAACTAGTCAATTTACCAATTTTACCCGAGGGACAGTTTGAAATACTCATATTCCAGTGCCTTGACTCCATATTTGGCACTAGTTCTTTGTACTCCTTTTAAGTTAAGGTGGTAAGGGTTCTCCTCCAATTGGAATCACCCAAATCGGAGCACCGAAACGCAAGATACGTCCGAAACAATCCGAACTACTCTATGATCAAAACTGAAGCAGAATTTGGCTGGAATATGTCCCCACTTTGAGTGAATTTTTGGGCCACTTAGAGTCAGAATTTGAATAGTTCTATTTCTGGATGTTTGATTTTCCTTGAAGTCTAGTTTAATTAGACACTTGAATCACTCAATTCGGATAAGAAATGAGCAAGTTATGGCTAAAATACAGGCTCTTGGTCAAAATAAGAGCGGGGTGTGGAGTGCAGTGCTGTCTGGTACATGTTAATAAAAAACGGCAGAGCCATCATGCCGGTACGAGGTTCAGGGTGTACCGGTACATGTCACCCGAAATTGCCCGGGAATGTGTATTTTCTCCCATTTTCATGCATATTCCATAGATCACTCCTATTACATCCTTCATAAAAGCCTTGTGAAATCCTACATAGCTCACACAATACTTTTAATTAGACAAAATCCAAAAGATTCACCCAATTCTGCAAAACTTTGGAGTGTGAGGTTCATATTTAGTATGATCCAACTGAGTTTTCAACCAAACTTTCCTTAATTCTGGGGATTAGGATGGGTTCCTAACAAACCCTAGAAAAGGGAACCAATTTACTCTTCAAAGCGAAACCACTAACAATCATACCAAAGAAATTCAACGTACAAATCATACCAAAGTCATGTATACAAGAATCCATACAATTCCATACTCAAGGTTAGTTTCCATACCTTGGCTTGATCTCTCCCTTCCTTCCTCTTCTTCTCCTTCCTCCTCTTCTACCCGTTTCTTTCTTGTTTGGAGACCAAAAAAATGAATTATTTTTGGTCTCCATCTCTACTCATAATTAATGTTTCCTTTATTGCCTTTTTTGTCACTCCCATCTTTCTAGGAATTACACCACAATTCCTATTATTTCTACTTTAGCCCATAGTCTTTTCAAATTATGACTTTTAAGCCCCTTTTTGGACAAATTACAATTTTGTCCTTAAGTCTTGTAAATTTCTGGGTCTCTCATTTCCATGTTTCGCATTTAACTCACGAAACATTTAAATTATGCTTACAAAATACCCTAAACATGTCGAAAACGATTAGGGTATATTTCGGGGTGTTACAATGCAAATTGTTCTATTGCATCCAAACATTACATTTCTAAGTAATTAAATTAGATCTACAAATTACACAAATATTATCATTGTTGTTTTTTTATTTATTTGAATGCCTTGACATATGAATATATTAACTATTTGTTTATATGAACTATTTATCAAGATTTCATTATATAAATCATGAAAGAATTCAAAAATAAATAAATTATATTTACTCTTTTGCCTTGTTCATTAGACACGTAGGGGACTTTGTTCGACGATATCTCACGTTGTCGACCAAATTAAAATTTGAGCACCGAGAAGCCGATGAGAGTGCCGACCATTGGAGGTGGCGAGTGGAGGTAGGGCTTAGTGCGTTGGTTTTTGTGACCCGCGCCACCGGGCGCGGAGGCATGGCGGTGTGGGTGATAATGAACCGGCTCTGGTCATCACATTCGTGCGGATGACCTTCACATTGGGAGGAATTACGCCGGGTTGTATTCGAATCGTCTTGTTGGTTATGCTCCATAAGCTTAATGTCTAGGCCCAGATGATCGGCAGTAATAATGGGCCATAGGATCCCAAACTAGCTCATTAGATGACGGAGCGTTTAGCGATTAGTAAGATCTGAAGGAGCTCATTTATTGGGCCCCGAGTGGTATAAAACCCAATTAGGGTTAAGTCACATAAATACCTTCTTACTAGCCTCGAGTTTTAAATTTTACGTATTATTTTTAGAGATTGAGAATCTCGGTAGAAAAAATAAACACCTTGAAGCTTGAAGGCGTAGTTTTCGAGTGTTTTTAGTTAACCTTCTAGTTTCTTTTGTGATCAGGTGCGCCCACATGCAGATCTGTCACGTAGAGAATAGCTTGGAAGGTCCTGTGGATTCTAGAAGAGATTTTCTGCATTACTACAGGTTAGTAATGGGTGATGAAAATATATCTATCATACATTGTATTTAACTGTGCGATTCATGGCTTCCTCTGTATGATTCCTGCAGTCCGACTACATGAAGTACCAGTATCCATAGTGTCGGATAGAGACCACGGCGCGAGTTTTGGCTTTCCAGTACATGGGCACACGACTGACCATGAGTACGACGCTTAGCCACGAGATAGATGGTCGGTCTAAGAGGACATCTGGTGTTAGAAGGCGTCTTTGCTGACATGCGTCTGGATCATAAGGGTAGCTGGGAAGATCATTTTCCATTAGTGGAATTCGCCTACAACAACAATTATCAGGCGAGTATACAGATGGCACCATATGAGACATTGTATGGGAGGCTATGCAGATCACCAATATGTTGGACCGAGGTGGGAGAGAGCTCCATCACTGGTCCTGATCTTATTAGAGACACCTCCGAGAAGGTGAGCTTGATACGACAACGTCTTCTCACGACTCAGAGCTGGAAGAAGAGCTATGTTGATGTACGGCGTCGACCTTTAGAGTTCGAGGTTGGAGATCATGTCTTCTTGAAGGTGATGCACAGAAGGGAGTGGTCGAGGTTAAACGAGCGGGAAGATATCGTAGGGTTCATTGGACGCCGAGATACTTGAGAGGTGGGCCGCTATAAGCGTCTTAGGTTAGCTTCTGCTTGACATGTCGAATGTCCATGGTATTTCATCTCCATACAGCGGGTACACTCCAGATCCAGCTCATGTAGTGGATTGGGGAGAGATGGAAGTTGACACAAATGGGACCTTCGAGGAGGGACCAGTGTGCATTATGGATAGCCGGGATCAGGTTTTGCGACGCAAGACCGTGAGGCTAGTGAAAGTACTATGAAAACACCGTGAAGTGGAGGAGGCAACGTGGGAGCGCGAGGACACGATGCAGGCCACCTATCCATTATTGTTAAGGGATGAAGGTACGTGGTTTAGTCGTTTAATGCTTAAATGACTAGTTTACATGCATGGCATAGTGCACGTTGCATATGCATGTGATTTGTCGTGATTGTACGGAATTTCGGGACAAAATTCTTTTAAGGGGGGAGGAATATAAAACCCGAGAAAATTCTAATTGTTTGAAAAATGGTAAAATGGTAATTTCGGTCAAAATCTAGAATTTTTCTATATCTTGGATAATGGCTTAGACTTCACGTTGGAATGGTCTCGCGAATCTAGCTACCGTATTAAATTTCGATAAGGTTGAATTTCAGCGTTTTTCGAGGAGCGCGGGGGGTAGTGCGCGGGACACTTGGCATTTTGAGGTGGCTGAGGTGCCACGTGTGCATGTGTGGGGAATAGTCGAGCAGCAGACTGGTGTGAGCCATGGCTGGACACGTGGCATAATGCCATTTTGATAAAATCCCAAGTAAGGGATAAGTGGAGTAAGGAAATCGAAACCCGACCAATGAGTGGCTTGACATGTGGCGTGAGAGAAACGAGTCCTGCTTGACCCCAGTTTCAATAGGTTTGGGAGAAGGAAAAGAGGAGAAAATAAAACTTAGATTTTTAGAGAGTCGCATTCTCTCTCACAGAATTCTCGATGTCCGGTTTAGTGGATCAGAGCGACGAAACAAGTGCTCCCACCCAAAACTATGCATGGATACCAACTGGATTTCCTTGAGCTCTAGAAGGTAGGGTTTTCTACTACTTGATTTAATCCTTATTTAAGAACCTTGTTGATGGTTGGAGTGTTTGGGGCCAAAATGGCCGTGAGTTTAGGTCCTCCCGGTGGAATTTGAAGGTAGAGGAATTTTTAGGCAGTTTTGAGACCTAAGGTTGTCTTATTCCCTTGATCTTGTGTGTGGTTTGTGTTGCTTGGCGGTTCAAAATGAATTAACCCCAAATTGTTTATTAGCCTGTCTTGAGCTAATTTTTGTGTTATTCTTCATGAATGAATAATGAATAACATGTTGTTAATGTGTTAGAAATTTTGTTAATATATATATATATATATATATATATATATATATATATATATATATATATATATATATATATATATATATATATATATATATATATATATATATATATATATATATATATATATATCCGTATTTGATATATTAACGTGAATTGTTGTAATTCTTGTAATGCGTGTCACATGCTGCCGGGCCTCCCTAGAATTAGTAGGTGTGAGGTGCGTGACATGAATTAAATCGAGGAGGGTTGTCCCGAAATAATAAAATTTTATCGAAAAGTTTATTAGAAGAATTGTGTTGATAAATTGTCCAGGCAATTCCGATCGGAGAGGCCATATAGAATTATTCAGTTACCCAACAAAATTCTTTCAGTTGTCCAACGTATTTATATTGGAGGGTTTGCCGTATCAAAACCATGTTTTTGTTTGAGCTTGATTTTCATCTGAGGGCATAAAAGCATGAAGAGTCAGTGAGGAACTTTACGAGACATAAGGATTGGGCATGGAGCATTCGAGTGAGAATCATGAATTCCACTTGAGATGTGTAATTTTTCTATTGCATGAGCACTTGGGTGGTAGTAACCCGTAGTAAGAGGTTATCACCCCTCTTTGGGCATTGCTCACCTATCGAGGAAAATTATTTGAATGGGAGTGTTCAAGGAGATGACACTCACTAGAGGCCGCTTTTGAGAAGAAAGCCAACATGTGGCTTTGATATATATTTTGAAAAACATGTATTATAATTCTTAATTTTGATATATGTTTTGATTAAGAGTAATGTAACAACTCTTGAAACTATTGTAATATAGTTGATTATCTTTTGGTGAGTATGAATATATGGGCCCGACGTGGCCATTTTACTCATGTATGGGTCTCATGATATAAAACCTTGAGGTTTGCGGAGTTGGCAGTGGTCGAGGACTCACGAAATGGGGCTTCATAGGCTTGTAAAAACGGGTTGCAATGTAAAATCGTGTTTTGAAGACACGATTTCAATGTAAAATTATAAAATTGTGAAATTGTGTGTGACATGGTCATACCTTGGGCGCACACCCAACAATTTACTTAATGATAGAACTTTTATTCTGAATAGTGCTTAATAAGATTAAATATTTAGTCGTTTATTTTTTTTTTTAAAGAATAAATTTTTTTAATCTTATCTAAAATTTTGAAATAAAACTTTAACAATATATATATATATATATATATATATATATATATATACTCTGTATATATATATATATATATATATATATATATATATGACTGATGATATTGTGTGTGTGTGTGTGTGTGTGTGTGTGTGTGTGTATGTGTGTGTTTATTTAATTAACATGAAATGGATCATGAGAGTTTCGATTGGATTATAAAAAAAATGATTTTCTTATATTATAATATCTAGATTTTTCTTAATAGAAAAAACCGTTAAAAAAGTATTAAGAAAAATCCAAAAATCCAAAATATTTTGCTTTTTCTATTCAACTAAAAATTTTAAAAGTTCAACAATAAGTCATGAAAATTTTTAAAAAACAAATAGATTGAATGTTGAAAGTTGAAAGCAAATTTTCTCTCAACAAAAAGCCAGAAAAAACAAATGCCATGAGGCCACCCAAGCAAAAATTCAAGCTTATGAACAATGTCATGACAAAGTAGTTCCACATTATAGACAATGTCACGACATATTATGCAAATTGTTCTATTGCATCCAAACATTACATTTCTAAGTAATTAAATTAGATCTACAAATTAAACAAATGTTATCATTGTTGTTTTTTTATTTATTTAGATACCTTGACATATGAATATATTAACTATTTGTTTACTTATGAATTATTTATCAAGATTTCATTATATAAATCATGAAAGAATTCAAAAATAAATAAATTATATTTACTCTTTTGCCTTGTTCATTAGACACGTAGGGGACTTTGTTCGACGATGTCTCACGTGTCAGCAAGTTAAGGCCCCATTGGAGGTGGCTGAGTGGAAGTGGGAACACGTCACGATGGATTTTGTGACCCACTTGCCACGGACGCCGCAGATGCATGGTGAAGGATCCCGACCCGGATTAACCTCATGAACCCGAGGGGACCTCCCGGCACTCCAATGGATATAGAAACTTTTCCTTAAAGCGGTCAAATAAAATCCATGGGCGAACCCTTCTGATCCTTAGCATATCTTTTTAGAAAATAATGCGAGCGAAGTGGTAAATTTTTTCTTTTCTTTTCTTTTTGTTTTTCAAACATGGATTTTTCGAGAAAAATTGGCCGAGTTTCCTCTCTGTTTCGGACTTTCCCAGGAATTTACAAAACTTTGTTGAAAAGCATTTAAAAGAAACGCTTATAAACTTCAATTTTATACTTCCATATTAGGACTTCTAGTCTATGCAATCGACACAATATCTGTACGTATACATTTGTTTACTTCAAATCATCAAAACATTCAAACCCTCTTAAAATTCATGCATTTTTATCAAAACATTTTGGGCTTGAGCGGACTTAAGTCGACCGCCTACATTTTCCTGCGTCACTTTGAGGATCGAAGCCCACGTAGTTCCTTTTCAGCTTTATACATATACATATATGCATAACAAAATATTCAACATGTGAACAATATGCAAAATTATATATACAATGAAATCCCACGAGTCTTCTTCTCATCAATGGCTTGACTCACTGCACAGGAGTGACCTCTATCGGCGCACCTGTCTTGGGTCCTGAAAATGTTTTTGAAACATATAGAAAAGAATGAGCTAAAGGAGCCCAGTGAGTGTACATTTTCATTAAAATAACATTTCGGTATTTACCAAATAATACATACTTATACAATTAAATCATTTATACCTTAAACATTTATGCCTTAAACTTTCTTTCAATAAATACTTATGCATTACTAATCCACATTTATCTTTAACATTTATCTTGTAAGCTTTCTTTCTTTATTTCTTTCTTTCTTTCTTTCTTTCTTTCTTTCTTTCTTTGATGGAACCGGAATAAACACACGAGCGGTTTAGGGTGCGACGGTGAGGGCAGTCACATTCTAGTCATAACCACTTCTGGCTAGAGGAGAAACTCACGCTTTGCATAGGGTTCAGTCATAACACTTTATCACGATGTAAGCATATTACTCTAGACACCTATTTCCCTCCCTCGGTTAGTAACCTACTCTTTTACCCTCTAAATCCTTACGGCTTAAAGTACTTAGGCGTCTCCGATCATAACGATCCTTAGGGGGTTTAGGAGGTAACCATCAGTAAACATTTCTTCAAAATACATTTTATAAATACATTTGGAAATCCTTTACTTTATCATTAAAACACATATACATTCTTTAAACATTTTAAGCTTTCACCAATACCTTAACATATGCATACATATTAATACACATATAAATATATGCATTGATGCAAGAATAAAACAATGCAAGATAAAACATTTCCATAGATGCCTTGCATTTACATAAAAATTTACATTAAACTTTCAGTTTTAACATTAAATCATTCACTTTTAAAAACTTCGATTTTCAAAATATCATTTTTCAACTCACGGGTTCCATATTTCAATCCAGCTTGCTTCCCATTCGAATTTCCGTTTCCACAGTCCGATGGTCACTTTTCACCTTTTCAAGAAAACCACAACTATACATTAATCACTTAACTTCCATTTTAATCCCACCATACACCTTCATTTAAGCCAAATAGACAAATTACCCTTAAGCACTAAAAATCCACTCATTTAGGCCAACCTTTTTCCAACAATACTCTATAGACTTTATGACTCAAAAAATTATTCAAACGGTCTTCAAAATTTATGAAACTCTCCAGATAAGTCCTTTATATATCCATGACATCTCCTTTAATTTTCAATTTAAATTCCTTCTCTAAAGCCCTCAACCACATAACACAATCTGCATAATAGATGACTCAGTTTGGCAAAACAGAATCTGCACATATCTCCACTTTGAAACATTTTCTGGCCACTTTGGGATTAAAATTTGCTGAACTTCCTTCAGATAAATTTTTCCCCTAGAAGTCTATTTTAACCAGAAACTTGAATCACTCAAATCGGATCAGAAATGAGCAAGTTATGGTCAAAATACGACAAATGGTCGAAACAGGAAGCTTGAGCATTTCCTGTACCGAGAACCAGACAGTGAAGCACACATGGCTCACTGGTAGAATTTTTGGGCACTTTAGGGTTTATAGTACTCACTTCCTTCAGATAAATTTTTTCCCTAGAAGTCTATTTTTATCCAAGGAATTTTGAATCACTCAAATCAGATCTTAAGTAAGGCAAGTTATGATCCAAAATCACGAAAACTGGTGAAGCAGGAAAACAGAGCATTTCTGTACCGGCGGAGTCCCTTGAATTTTTCAGATTTGCTTCCTTTTACTTGCTTTGCTAGAGTCTTGTCATCCTGACCATAATTCATATACCTCAAGAATTTTATGGAATTCATCTAAAGCAACTCCACCAACAATTGAAATGGGTGTTGTGGAACTTCAAACCTCAAAACCTAAGTGAAACTTCAAGAACCCTACCTAAGGTCCGCAATTCTTTATAAAGCTACGTCTTGGTGAGTTTACGTGTACTTTACAAATTGGGAGAAAACTCTCATAAACCCAACAAACATACACAGGGTTTAGGTGATCTTTCGCCAAACCACTAGACGAAACATCAATTCTCCATGGAAATTCCTGGCTAAAAGCCATAGACATCAAAAGACATTTGATTCGAACAAACATACCTGTAATCTTTGGACTTCTCCTCCTCCTCCTTCTTCCTTCTCTTCCTCTTGGCTCTCCTCTTCCAAAACCGTGGAGCCTAGCCCTTTGGAGACCAAATCAAGTTTGGCTCTTATTTTCCCATTTTTAATATTTTAACATTTCCTTTAATTACCAATAGCCCTCAACTCTTTAATGTGAAGCTTTTGAAATTTATAGTATGGCCCATCTCTAAGTTGATTTTCCAAATTTTTCATATCCTTTTTGCTTAATGACCATTATGCCCTTATGCTCATACCACCCTCTGGGTTTCCATAAATTATCATTTCACATTTTAATCTCCCAATACCCCTCTTATCTTTGAGCATTGTGTTCTTATACACCCCTACATTATCATGTACTGTACACTCTCTCGGGATGGAGTGTTACAAAATCCTCCCTCCTTATGAACATTTCGTCCTCGAAATGAATAAACTACTCTAAAAGTAAGGAAAGGAAAATACCTCATCCAGAAAATAATTGAGAATGTGATGAAGTATCTGTATACGGCTCCCATTAGGCTACCTCTCTCTCATGATTCTTCCATAAGACTTTAACTAATGGAATCACCTTAGTCCTGACACATGTTCCTTCGCGATCTACAAATCTGCGGCGTCTCCTCATAAGTCAAAATTCTCCTTTAATTGCTGGTTGCTCTCTCATTATTTATGTGAAGGATCACGGGATATATTTCTGACATCGACACGTAAGATCTTATCATGAATCCTTGATAATTCTGGGGGTAACTTCAACTTATAATCTCTGGAGTCCTACTTTTTGCTCATAATATCATAAGGTCCAGTATACCTCGGGACTAAGCTTGCCTCGTTTCGAAAATCCTCAACACACCTTTCAAGGTGAAATCTTCAAAAGACTTGATCGACTATCTCGAGCTGTGAGGTCTCACATTGTCGCACTGTAGCTTTTACGTCGGTTTTGTGCAATTTTCAATCTATCCCTTATAACCTTGACCTTATCACAAGTCACTTGGACAATTTCCGGACCTACTAATTTCCTTTCACCTACCTCGTCCCAACAGACTGGAGTTCAACATTTTCGTCCATAAAGAGCCTCATAAGGGGCCATACCAATACGGCGATAAGCTATTTATAGTATACCGAAACTCCCTCGGGGGTAGATGGGTGTCCGACTTCTCTAGCTTCATAACACATGCCTAAGCATATCCTCTAATGTCGTATAGTCCTCTCGAGATGGGCCATCCGTCCATGGATGAAAAGGCATGCGAAGTTGATTTAATCAAGGGCATTACATAAGGCGGACCAAGCGTGAGGTGAAGCCTAGGATTTCTATACGAAACACAATGGGAAATTACTAAACTACCCTTGACCTCATTTCCATTTGGCGAGATTATGCACAAACCATATTCTATTTTATTCTTCCATTTTTCTTCACTCTTATTACTCCCATTTAATGCCTTATATACCTAAATTTCACTATCGTGGATCCACGAATCTGAAGTTCTCCCAATCCTGTCTATCACTACAGGACATACCTGAAATGTGGCTAACAATGCTCCTGAATTTGTCAGTTCCAGTCTCACACCCGAAAGGACCACCGGTTCTATGAGTCGAGGAAAGATGACCCTCCCGGTGCGATAGAGAACTCATGGGTCTTCTACTAAGAGCATCTGCTACCACGTTAAGCCTTTCCAGGATGATATTCAATGGTACATTCATAATCCTTGACCGGTTCAATCCATCTCCTCTTTCTCATAACCGGTTCATGCAACGTAAATGAATGCAAGCTCTTATAATGCGTAAAAATCTACCCAATTGCTCCCTTTATAAGTCTTTGCCTCCATATCCCTGAGGCAAAATCTTTACATTTCCCTAGCTTCCAGTGGTCGTGTGTAGGAAATTCTGTTCATGCTTAGCTGGTGCCTAGAAGCATATGCAATCTAACCCAAATAAATGCATTAATACATAACTTATACCATGCCTAGGGGCATCTGTGGCCTGCTACCAAAGCCATCACATACGATGGAAATGTGAGTACTAGAGCTAGGGATCAATCTCCTTTTTCGTTCATCGGCTCTTCTGTGGCGACTCACGACCATAAACGGTTCCCTCTTTCTTTCAAATACAGTCAAAGGTGCTGCTTTATCCTTGAAAATCCCTCAACGAACTTCACCGTTAATAGCACGCCAAGCCGAGAAACTCACTTATCCTACGTAACACTTTCGTAGGAGGTTTCCAATTCAATATAGCTTTGACCTTCTACGGACCTACTGACACCACCTCTGCAGAAACTATGTGTCCCCCAAAAGGCGAAGCCTTTGTTGAGCAGCGAGCACTTCTTGAGTTTGGCATATAACCGATGTTCATGTGTTTGAGAACTATCCTCAAATACTCTTGCATGTTCTTCTCCCTTTGCCGAATAAGATCAATATATCTTCCATAAATACGATAACAAACTGATCTAAGTAAGGCCTAAAAATCCTGTTCATGAGATCCATAAAAGCGGCTGGGGCATTTGTAAGTCCAAATGGCATGACTAGAAACTTAAAATGCCCGTACCGTGTTCTGAATGCTGTCTTGGGAACATCCTCATCATAAAGTCTCAGCTTATCAATTAAACTTCCAATTAAATCCAAGGCTCATGTGACTTATCTTTGCAAGCCTTAAATCAGTCATTAACATCCTTAAAGTGAAAAACCCATAATGCCCCTTACCTTAACAAAAATTACATTTATACCTTAATCAATTCTTCTTCTTAAAACATTAATTCTAACACATTCCATTAGGCATTTAATCACTTCCAATTGATTAAAATCAATGGAAACTCAACTTTCCATACTTCTCTAATGTGGTCAAAATCTTCATGTCCACACATTCATAGTATTTCTTCAATTTCTTCCATTTTCTTTCAACAAATTATATTTGATAATTCATCCCATGTCATTGATTTGCCAAACTAAATCAAAACCGAGTGCATTACTCAATTAAACCTTTCTTGGCCTAACCCTCTCATCTCATTTTTTACATTCAGCTTTTAGTCAAGGTTTAATTCCATTAATTCCTTCAGCATTTCAAGTAATAATCATTCAGTCAATTCAAACCAATCAAACGACATCACTTTCATTAACATCCAAAGTTTACCTAAATTGACTGTAATCCTTATAATATCATTCTTTCTTTTCAATTTCTTAGCAAAATCAACCTAGGGTACATATCAATTTAATAACTAAAGCCTTAATGTAACTCAATTGAAGGTTTAGGTAAATAATCCATAAATCCCTAATAGCTTACTAGAACCTCCCTAAGAAACCCACATCCACCGCTCCGTTTACGTCGCCCGAGCTTTGCGTAGCGCAGGTTTCAAACCCGTGCTCCTCTCATCACTTAATTACGGCCTACTACACAGCGTGCGTATTCAATTTGTCGGCGCTATTGTGGTCTAATCGATGGACTAAGACTATAGCAAACCTCTTCAAGCCATGATATGGACCTTTGAGTTTTCCATTTTATCTTTTATCATTGGATTCAACTTTTCCAAGCAATGATACATGACTAGCCTGCCGATACATGACTTATGGCATTTCTTGGAATAAGGACCTCATATCCTCTGATTGATTAATCTATCATTAGAATCGTCTTCTTCAAAAAAAATTTTTTTCGACAATCATCTTGACAACGATTCCTCGAGAAATGTCGATTCTCCCATGTCCTCCTAATTGTTCATCTGTTTGAACTTGGTAGAACATTATCATTTCCATGTTGAAGTAATGCTTGATTTTGAATTCGGACGAATGAACTCCATTTGGACAAGTCTGTTTTTACATTACATTAATGATATTCCTCACAAAAGGTGGTGATGATGAGTGGGACTCTTCTACATGCACAATTTCTTTCCAACTTTTTATGATCTTTTCACTCACACTATTCTCCTATCACTCGGATGTAATCTTTGAAATTAAAGTCCAAGACTCCTTTTTGTCTAGACCTTCCAACTCAAAAGATCTAGTACTATTTCCTATAAATGAAACCTCGGTATTTCAGGTGGTGGTACTAATGCCTCAGGAGCTCTCCTGGTGGCGGGTCGGCCTCGACAAGCATTTTTGCAATAATTGAAATTCAATATGTCATGTAATGCATATATGATTTTCATCCACATAAATAATTTATGCGATTTTAAAATAAAACATTAAAACAATCATATGAACATAAAATTTTCAAATCTTTTGCAACATTTCAAAACCGTGAAACCGTCTGCGTTGAAGGATCCCGACGGGTTAACCTCATGAACCGAGACCTCCGGCACTCAATGGATATAGAAACTTTTCCCTTAAAAAACGGTCAAATAAATCATGGAGCGAACCCCTTTACGATCATAACATATCTTTAGAAAATAATGCGAGCGAAGTGATAGAATTTTTTTTCTTTTCTTTTCTTTTCTTTTGTTTTTCAAACACTTGATTTTCGAAAATTGGCCGAGTTTCTCCCTGCTTTTCTGACTGCAAATTTACAAAAACTCGATAAAAGCATTTAAAAAACACTTAGTAAACTTCACCTTATATCTATTAGGACTTCGTCCACAACCCAATCAACACAATATACATACATATACATTTGTTTACTTCAAATCATCAAAACATTCAAACCCCTCTCTTAAATTCCATGCAATATTTTTATCAAAACATTTCGCTCGAGCCGAACTAAGTCGATCGCCACGTACTGGCCCACCGAGGATCAAAGCCCACGTAGTTCCTCAACTTTATACATATACATATATGCATAACAAAAATATTCAACATGAACAATATGCAAATTATATACGAAATCACGCCTTCTGCCTCAATGACTCGACTCACGTGACAGAGTGACCTCATCTACAAGACTGCCTTGGGTCCCGAAATGTTTTGAAACATATAAAAAGAATGAGCTGAAGGATCAAGAGTGTACATTTTCATTAAAATAACATTTTCAAGATATACCAAAATAAGGCATACTTATACAATTAAAATCCATTTATACCTAAACATTTATGCCTAAACTTCTTCAATAAATACTTATGCATTTAAAATCCATTTATGCTTAAAAGACATTTGTACCGCAAACTTTTCTTTCTTTATTTCTTTCTTTCTTTCTTTCTTTCTACGGAACCTGTGGAACAAACAGACCGAACAGCTTCCAAGACCGACGCTATGACAAATACATTCCAAACATAACCACTACGTCGCTTGGGAGTAAACTCACGCCAGACAAGTGCTCCAACTATAAAGAAGACTTATCACGCTGTAGCGATATTACTCTGCATAACCTATTTCCCTCCTCAAGATAACCTATAACTTTACCCCAACTCTTACACGCTAGCATTTTGCCGATGATTTGGGTTTCATGTAACGGGCCATGTGGCTGAGGTAAATCCATCGTGAAACATTTCTTCAAAATACATTTATAAATACATTTAAATCCTTACTTTATCATTAAACACATATGTATTTTTAAACATTTTTAAACTTTCATAATACCTAACATACGATACATACTTAATACACATATAAATATATGATCGACGCAAAGACAAAACATTTCCATACGCCTTAACATTTACATAAAATTTACATTTAAACTTTCGCTTAACATTAAATCATTCACTTTAAAACTCAATTTTCAAAATATCATTTTCACTAGCGCCCACCGCCTCAATCCCGCCGCTTCCCGTCGTAATTTCCGTCTGCCCGATACCCACCTTTTTCTGCCAAACCACAACAATACTTTAATCATAACTTCCATTTTAATCCACCATACACCTTCATTTAAAGCCAAATGAACAAATTCAATTCCCAAGACTAAAAACCCACTCATTTAAAGCCAACCATTTTCCAACAATACTTGATGGGATTTTACTTACTCAAAATTATTCCAAACGGTCTTCAAAATTTATTTAAACTCTGTATCACTCCTTATATATCCAACGACATTCTTTAAATTTTCAATTTAAATTCCTTCTTCAAAGTTCCCTCAACCACATAACACAATCTCGCACAACAGATGACTCAGTTTGCGTAACAGAATCTGCACATACCACTTTGAAACATTTTCTGGCCACTGTGATTAAAATTTCCGCTTAAACTTCCTTCAGATAAATTTTTCTCAGGTTTTATTTTAACCAAATCAATCACTCAAATCTGATTTAAACGAAGAAGTTTATTACAAATGACTATTAAAATTACGAAACAGAAAAACAGAAAGATTTGCACGAGAACTAGACAGCCATTGCCATACTACTTACTTTAAAGAATTTTGGGCACTTTAGTATTATAATTTAAGACGCACTTCCTTTCCAGATAAATTTTTTCCCTGTAAGTCTATTTTACCTGCACTCGAATCACTCAAATCGTATCTAAATTAGCAAAGCTTGAAGTATCAAAATACTAAACTCATTTAATATAAACAGAACATTGCATCGACAGTCCCTTGAATTCTTTTTCCAGATTTGCTTCTTGCCACTACTACTAACAGCATCATGTTAAACTTTATATCCATACCAAGACTTATACGAATTCATCTAAAAACAACTCACAACAATTGAAATGAATATATAATCTCAAAACCTCAAAACCCTGGGGCGAAACTTCCAACCCACCAAGGCCCACCACTCCTTATAAACCACATGCTTTCATGATTCCATCCCACTTTACACCAATTGGGGAAAACTCTCATAATCCCAATAAACACTAGGGCTGGTGATCTCATCCAAACCCTAGACCAAGGAGCATCAATTCTCCATGAAATTCACACTAAAAGTTCTTAGACATCAAAAGACATTTGATCCAAAGACAAACATACCACCTTTGACTTCTCCCTCCTCCTCTTCTTCCTTCTTGGCTCTCCTTCCAAACCGTGGAGTCGCCTTTGGAGACCAAATCAAGTTTGGCTCTTATTTTCTCCCATTTTAATATTTTAACATTTCCTTTAATTACCAATAATAGCCCTCACTCTTTAATATTGAAATTTAACTTTTGGAAATTTGTATGGCCCATCTCAGTCGATTTTCAAATTTTCATATCCTTAAGAATCGACCATTATACCCTTATGCTCATACCAATTTCCTGTTTCATAAATTATCATTTCCTATTTTAATCTCCAAAAATACTACTACATGATTGAATACTTCCTTATACACCCCTACATTATCACGTATTTGGTATTAATTTCTAGATGCAAGGTTACTACATACGCCAAAGGAGGCACCGCCTGCACAAAGTCATCACATTCGTGCGGATCCTGGGAAGCTTATGCAAAGAGGAGGGGATCATCAGCGAAAAAAAAATGAGAGAGGAGGACCATACTTGGAAAGCCGGACTGGTTTCCATCTCCCATTGGTTACTGCCTGATTGATTAAATGCCCCAATCTTTCCATGCAAAGAACAAACAGGTAAGAAGAAATGGCGTCTCCTTGGCGGATTCCTCTAGTTGGTTTAAATGTTTCTAGTTTTTGCCCATTCCATATAACTGACATATTGGTTGTTTCAATATAATGCACGAGATTCTTGGTCCAGGAGTTGGGGAGGCCCAAAGTTTCTAGTGAGTCCTTGATGAAGGTCCACGAAAGGCAGCCATAAGCCTTTTCCAGGTCTATTTTAATCAGCATAGTTCCCGTACCTTTCCTCTTTTTTCTCATGTAATGAAGCACTTCTTGATAAATGATAATATTATCTATAATCTATCTGCCGAGAACGAAACTACTCTGGTTCGGGCCAACCACAGTCTGCATGATCTTCTTCAGTCTATTCGAGAGGGTTTTTGTAATTACCTTGTAATAGACATTACAAAGGCTGCTTGGGCGGAGATTCTCCCGTCGTTTCCCATGTGTTCTGGTAGAACCCTCCATGGAATCCATCAGTCCCCATGGATTTGAAGGGGGCCATTTCGAAGAATGCTTTCTTTACTTCTTCCTTGGACAGAGGGCATTAGAGGAGACGGTGATGCTCGTCCAAGAGTTGGGGAAATCTGTTGGGAATTTGGATTTTGTGCTTAGCCTCAGGGTTGTGCCTGAAAAGGTCTCGAAAATAATTCTGAATCGGGTTCTCCAAATCTGCCTGTGAAGTGGCCTAGATCCCCTCAAATTTTAAAGTGTCTATTCTGTTGCAATGTTTTCTGATTATGGTGGAGGTATGGTAGAACTTCGTGTTCCTATCCCCTGACTTTATCCATTCCTCTCGGGGGAACGTTGGTACCACATTAGTTCTTCTTGGTTCAAGGTGTTATTCAGCTCTTTTTGAAGCTTCCTTTCCAACTTAAGGAGATGTTTGGGGCCATTGGCGGCAATGGCTTTTTGAATACCTTCTAATCTTGCCCAGAGTCTCTTCTTTCTATGGTTGATAACTCATAAGCATTCTTTGGGCCAGTGGGTAAGGTCTGTCGCCATCTTGGAAACCAGGATGAGAGATCCAAGCAGCCTGAAATCTAAAGACATAGTGATATTCTGTGGGGACATTATTTTCAACATTAATTAGCACCGGGGAGTGGTCGGCGTTGATCTTGGGAAGAATTCTTAACTTTGCATGGGGAAAGCGGTGTTTCCAGTCTGCATTGCACGAGGCTCTGTCAAGACAAGCGCCTTTGAACGTTGAATGGGAATTTCCTCTAATCCAGGTAAACATGGGGCTGAGAAGCCTAGGTCGATGAGATCGTGGTTGAAAATCCAATTGTTGAACCCAAAGTATTTACTCTGATCGGTGGATCGAGGGTAAGAAGTTTCCCCAGCATTGATGGTGGAGTTGAAGTCCCCAACTACAAGCCAAGGGTCCGAGATAGGAAGCCTATTGTAGTTAAGATCTTCCCATAGGAACTTGCGCAGGGAAGGGTTAAGGCTCGCAAGGGGGGGCATTTGCCCTACCCCCTAAG
The DNA here is from genome assembly GCA_016808115.1 of Tetrastigma voinierianum. Taxonomy (NCBI): domain Eukaryota; kingdom Viridiplantae; phylum Streptophyta; class Magnoliopsida; order Vitales; family Vitaceae; genus Tetrastigma; species Tetrastigma voinierianum. The sequence continues at coordinate 312,810 of JAEQBH010002443.1, forward strand.
CCTATGCTAGGTCCGCTCCTAGTTGGCGTCGTCTTAGTACAGTGGGTAGTTGTGTCATCTCAATAAATTATTTCTATGGATGGTTCTTAGTGATTTGATTCTATATTTCTATGCATGTACTGTAGACTTGAATCAATGTAATTATTTTTCTGTTAAAAAAAAAACTAATACAAAGAAAAGTTATCTTTAAACATAAAAAAAAATTAAAACTTCTTGTTTCGGAATAAAATTTTATTTTGTAGAACATCAAACTAATTTTCAAATTTTATTCCAAAATTCATTTAAAGAATATTTCGGAATATTGCACTAGTGAAACCTTTTTTTTTTTTTTTGCTTTTTTAATGGTTGTCAAAGTGTTGTTCTATTAGTTTTGTGAAACAATTTCATTCTATTATAAAAATATTTTTATTACAAAAATAATACTTTAAAAATGTTCTAATAAAAATGTTCAGAACTAATTTTCTGTTTTAATGGTTGACAGTGTTTTTTGCATTTTTTTATTTATAGGTAATTTTAAAATTTGTTTTAAATAATAGATTATCATATAGTTGTAACAATATTTATCATTATTGATTTTAATTTTGATTTATTGTTCATTAAAAGTAATAAATTAATTTATTAAATATTTTTATTTAAGATGTTCTACATGCATAAGATTATTACAAAATATTTTTATTTTAAAAATAGTTAGAAATGAATATTCTTAGTAAATTAATTATTTAATTGTTTTTTTTATATCATTCACTTTGCATGTTGGCATATAGTACTCGATCCTAGTTCTCTTAATATTTATTACATGTCCTTGTGACCCGACTCAAGTGATAAAAGGGTGAGATAGGATCGTTACAATATTATATGGAAAGTAAATAAAAATAAAAAATATATATTTATTACATAATAATAATTTGCTAGAATATAAAATTAAAAATGTATTATTTGATTTTTATGCTTGGGATAAAAATTTATTTGAAATATTAAATAAACTTTAGAATAAATAGGGAAGGCAGTTGGGTTTTATTATAATAGTAATAAGGCTATGCTTGATCGGCTTCACCGTGATGTCAAGGTTGGTTCTTTTTTATTTTCTTTGCCTTTTCTTTAAATTCAAGATTTACGATTCGGGTAAAAACTGGACGGAAAGAATTATAGTTTTTGATCTTCCTATATTTTCTGATAACTATTCTTTCATGTTTTCACAATCAATGTTTTTGTTTTCCTTCTTGTAATTTAAGGCATACGATGGCGGTGTGAAGCTTCATAGAAAGCAGTTGATCCTGATCTGGCTGTGTTGTTGGATTTCAGCAATCTATCCATGTTTGGCATCGCTGCGGTGATTTCGGTAGAGGTTTTTATTATTATTATTATTATAAGCTAGCATCCATGGTTATAAAAAAAAAAAAAAGAAATATTTGATTACAAGGTATTTACATATGTCTTATAAAAAATGGTTATTTTAAAAAAAAAAAAAGGGTTTTTTTTATCAAAACATGGTAAATTTTTTATAAGAATTAGATTTTCAAATGTTTTAAATTGATACCAAAAAAAAAAAAAGAGGAACGGGGAGATATGATGGCAACGATTAGAAATTGATGAAACCAAAGCCCAAGAAGATCCGGTCAAATTTGTCCATCAGTTCTGTAATTTGATCAGGTGATTTTCTTTCTTGTTTCTTGTTTCTTGTTTCGTCTTTTTTTTTTTTCAATTTGATCAGGCACTTCTAATGTTAATTCCAGCTCTAAGTATCTTACTTTTCTATTTCAAAGAAACATATAATATCATCTGGTATTATCGAGTTTTTTTTTTAACATGATGCTTGTTTTATTAACTATTGTTCTTATTGTTTTCATCATGTTCTGATGGGACCATGTGGCAGGTGACATGGAATATCAGCCTTTTGAATAATAGAAACCTCTTCCAAATCATCGCATCAAAGCCAAACGATGATAGATTACCGAAATGGCAACAACAGTCACATTAGGATTTGCTTAAACTTGTGGACATATTAACTTGCTCCTCTTTGTTAAGGTTACTACAACTATGTCAGGTTACATATGTAAGAAGATCAAAGTACAAATGTCTATTGGTATTCATTACTTATCAACATTACTATTAAAATTTTAATATGATTTATTATAATTTTTACATTTTTCTAATTACATTTGATTTTTTTATTTTTTTTATTTCTAATCACTACTTGTTATAATTTAATCTACCAGGTCTTGAGCTTTGATATCTGTAACTCATCTTCACATTTTTACCTCTTACTCATATGAGCCGGGTCCTCAAATGGCACATTTGCATCTTTTATATTTGACAATAATAATAATAAACATTTCATTAAAAACAAAAATAGAACAAAATGTATATGATAAGTGACTGATTAATTTCTATATAAAGGAGCTCTGATTCAAAAGCTTGACTAAAAAACAAAATAGAACAAATCTATTATAAGTGACTGATTCAAAACTTTGACTTGAGATAATATTCAAATACAATAATATTTTTGTAAGAGGTGAAGTCCTACCCTTCCTGCTTCTTCCTTGTTGTATTTCGTGATACCCAAGAGAATTGAGATAATATTAAGAATGTAAATAGTAATATCTTATTATACCTCAAGTTATTAAGTACTTTCAATAACAATAGTACCTCAAACATGGATGCTCTTTGTAGACATTGTATCTCTAGCGTTAATCTTCAAACACTACCCTTTACCTCCTAGAAAGACCTTAAAATTGTCATCACCTTTTTTCAAATTTATGATTAAAAAAACTGTGTTAACAAATATATAGAGAGAGAGTCCACATACCTAGCTCAATTGATATAACATTCAAAGTTTAAAAAGATAAAACATTTAAGAAGACAAGGGATCCTAGAATCGAGTCCCAATAAAAATAACTTACTACATTGTAACAAAATACTTCATTGTCAAAAAACACAAATATATATATAGTTGGGAAATTATATATTTAACCACAACTGAATATTCCTAATAATGAATTATGACTTCAGTTTTTTGTTGTTATATAATGAACCCAAATACATGTAATGAAAGTATATTCCTTTTAAGTTTTTAGAAAGAATGCAAAAAGGAAATAAATTGAGAAAAACTCACAATGTCTAAGAAATCATTGAAATTAAAGTTGTAGAAGTTTTAATCTTCATAACCATAAATGATAAGATATTTAAATTCAAATTCATAGAAACTAAGTATTAATTTTTGCTTCAAAAAATAAAAGTGTTAATTTTGTGCAAAAAATATATTTAAACTTAACAAGACAAAAACAAATAAAGAATATTCTCTTTCAATTCTAATAGGATAATAGATCTTATGTGTGGAAAACATTGGCTTTAATTCAAGAATTAATCAATGCACAAACTATGTAGTTGAGAGCTTGAATCAATAAGTTTTCAAAAGATTAAATTAATTAAATGAACAAAATACCATGAAATGAAATGCTGAAAATCAAAGACACAATCAAGAATATTTATAAAATGGGAAAAAGTTATGCAATATATTACTATTCTTTTCTATTTAATGTGTAATTGAAAATATGTTGATTCAAAGTTGTTGATAGTGTTATTTCCCAATGTTTTAAAACCGGATCCTGACTGAACTTAAAAGTTACCTGGGTCACTCGCCCAATTTGTCAACCTATTTAAATCCCGTGGTTGAACTTATGACGAATAAATTATATTATTTATATTTTAAAATATATAATAATATTTAAGATATTATTTATTACTTTATATAAATAAAAAATATTTTTAAAATTTATTTTTAAAATATGTATAATGTTGATATATGAAAAACATATTAAAAATGGAATAAAACTTATTTATATAAATATATACTTAATTAGTAGTAATATTAAGTAATTTGTTAATATCTAAAATAATCACAATGACAAGCATATCAGCGGAGGCTGCCTCTGCACTTCCTCTTCCCATATTCAAATCCACACCAGACATTTAATTGAATTTTTTTGCTATAAGTCTTTAACCTACAAGCTTAATCTTAAGCAAACGACGAGTTTCGATAAAAAAAAAAAGTCATTTTAACTAAAAAATTGTGGCTACGAACTCGGCTTGCTTCACAGAACCGTCTGCTCATCCGGTTGATCGGCCCGACCACGGTCAGTAAACAAGGCCTACTCAATGCAAAAACCGGTTGATCAATCGAACCCGCTAAGCACACGACTTGCCGGATCGGCTCTGACCGGCCGGTCCGGCCCCGGTTTTTAAACATTGTTATTTCCACATTAAATTACAGGACCGACACCTAGTATTTAGCCAATTAAAAGAATACACAATATCTTTAAAACTGTTATTAAGATATTTATCCTGATGGAGGGGTAAATTATACAAATATACTTATTATTTTGGAATAAGAATCGCTTATTAATAATAAATATAATTTATTATTTTGGAATAAGAACAATATTCGAATAACATCGCTTTAGAACTGTTTGAACGTGGTATTTTTGGCCTTTTCCACATTAAGTTATATATATAAACCCTTCATAAAGTGTTAGGCACTCTTCCATCAATTATTTAAAACAATTTTGTGTATCAAAATTCTGATATATAAGAAGAGATCGCGATTTCAAGATTCATAAATCAAGGAAAATCTCTATATTGCGTGTTCTTCAAACGATGTAATCTATATTTATTATTATTATTATTTTTATTATCACGTATGAGTTTGAATTCAATGATCTAGAATATTGTGTGTTAATTATTAAATCTCTCACCAGGTATCGTGAGCCGCATTGAATTTAAATATTTAGAATCATTGTTTTATAAAGATTAAATTTTGAGATTTATCTTCGATTAATTGCCCACTAAAAAAATTAATTAATTAAATAAATAGCATCACCAACGCTGCAGGGTAATGAAGATTTTATTTTCCCCAACTGATCGGATCAATGCTCATGAGGGCTCAGTCATGTTAGTCCTGGCCGCCAGCCTATATTGTCGGGTCATTTCTTCAAAGTAATATCAAACACTGATTAGAAGTTTCTAATAAAGGAGAAATATAGAATCAAAGATCAAGTTAGCCGATTTATTATCACTTATTTAAATATGAAACTGAAATTCTTTTTTAAGATGTCTATGTATCCTGTGATTTGAATCTTTGTGAAATTATTATTATATCTGATGAATGCCGATTTCTTTGATTTTATTATGATTGATTATTGAATAAGATGATTATTAAAGATACTATTTCCTTGATTTTTAACTCAAGTAAAAGAATTAATTTCATCTTGTGAAATTTTATCCAAATGACAATTTATAAATGTAAGGTTAACTAATTTAGATAGTTGACAAAGTAACTCAAATTAGTGAGCCTTGTATTTATTGGACTGCATAAAGGAATAAAGGAGACTTATAAAATTTAATAATTTCTTTATAATTAGAGAGAAGGAGATTAACTCAGTGAGAGTCAATTTCGCTAATTATTAATTAATAGTTTATTTGTGTTGCTTAGAAAGGTAAATGATACCCAAAGGTAACATATAAAATGACACAAATAGTAAAGTGTTTTAAGCTCCCATGAACACTGGATATGTTAAAATTTAGCTAAAGGAGAATTTTAATGATATCAATAGTTAATTGTTGCTTATTTTATACTTGAGACTTATCAGAGCATTGTTCTATTTTGTACAGCCTCTAATTTCATTACCTCTCTTGCATCCGAATGACCGCTTTGATTTGGCTTCCAACTTTCTCGAATGGTATGTAAGCGGTTCACCATCGGCGATTGATCTAATCTCACTTTAATAACTGATAAACTCCTAAAGCACAGATGATGCATTCAAGCAAGTGGAACAATCAAAAGCTCGGGCAAGATCCAACTGCACTCACCGATGTTTATGAGAATGACTCATTGCCAATAATATCAAGACCTTCTCCCAAACCGATTTAGCCTCTCACTTCGGAATCTCGTTGAGGAGCGCTTCAACCGCCGCCGATAAGTCCCTTACGTGCACATTGATACGAATTGACCACCATGAAATATGATGGTCAGAAAGGTATTCAGCAACATATTTTAAACATGACTGAAAAGGTTGCAAAGCTTAAGGCACTAGGCATGGGTATGGATGAGTCCTTCTTGGTATAGTTTGTCCTTAACTCACTTCATCACACGCCCATTCAAAATCCACTATAATGCTAACAGGATCAGTGGAACTCGAATGAGCTCAATAAGAATGATAAGAGAAGTGAGATTAAGACAAGAAGGACATAATCTTGCCTCTGCTGTAACTCATGGAGTCACGAAGAAGAAAGCAAAAATTCAAAAGAAAAGAACCTTCACCACAAAGGATCCAGGCGGTAGCCAGAAACATGATGGAAAATTCACAGTAAGTTGCTACTTTTTGTGCAAGAAAGGCATGTGAAGAAGGATCAGGACAAGAGCAAGGCTTGGTTCAAAAGAGAGGTATAAATATTTTTGTATGTTATGAATCCAATCTTACGTAGCCCTTCAAATACTTGGTGATTGATTCTCGAGCCACAACTCATGTGACTAATTTAATGCAGGATTCTTACAACCAGGAAAACTAAAGGAAAGTGAAAAAGTTCCTCTATATGGAAACCGTCTTCAAGGTTGGAGTGATAGCCATTAAAACTTATCGCTTACTATTAGAGACTGTCATTGATGGATCTTAAACACTTTATGTACCTTCCATTCTAGAATCGCTTAGTTTCCTGTCTAAATTAGATGCTATCGAATATTCTATTTATTCATTCGACAATTAAGCTTGATGTTAAATTTGTTACATAATTTATTTTATGTGATGGTTTATATAAATTTTTGACTCATGAATTTGCTCGCTTTGAGTTAACCTCAGATTCAAATGTAAGCTGGGTTCAAAACGCAGATAATCAAAATTCTTCAATCTTAGTGCCGTAAGACTTAGTAAGCACATCTCTAAGGAAAGAATTTGAGAAAATTATAAAGAATAATCTACAAAATCTGACTTCACCGATTTTCATGCACTGTAGAAGGGAAAGCAAAATTAAACATAGCAAACAGTTATGCCACAAGAAGCAATGAGTTCTTTAGATAATTCATACATTGAGGACCACCCTGTCTACATGTTTTATAGAGAGAAATATTTTATCACCTTATAAATGATCTATCTCAGCAGGTTATGTTTATCTACACTGAAAGGCTCAGCCATTGACATCTTCGGTGATGTTCATGTAACAGAGGTCGAGACAATTAGATAAAAAGATTAAAATTAGAGATCGACGAGGCAAAGAATATTATGGCAAATATGATGAATCGTGACAAAAATCCCGGTCCTTTTAAGCAATTCCTTGAAAAGTACGGCATTCGTGCTCGCATTAATAATGCCCGTACGCCACAACAAAATTAAAGGCTGGCTGGAAAGCGAATCGCACATTAATGGAAATGGTTAGGAGTATGATGAGTTACTTTTCTGTACCTATTCTTAATAGGATGAAGCTCAAAACCGCAATGTATATCTTGGAACAGACCAGTAAGGCGCTCCAAAACTCCTTTCAAGTTATGGACTGGTAGGAAACCTAGCTTGAGACATATACATATATGGGGGTTGTCCAACTGGAGGCAAGAATCTATAACCCACATGAGAAAAAGCTTGATTCAAGAATGATATCTGGATATTTCTACCACATCCCGATAAATCGAAAGGGCAATGTAATTTATTGTCTTAACCACAATGTGAGAATATTTGAAACCGGTAATGCCAGATTCTTAGAGAATGGCGAAATTAGTGGGAGTAATGAACCAAGAAAGGTAGATGTTGAAGAGATAAGAGTGGATATCCCACCACTTTTTACCTCAAGAAATTATTGTCCCTCAACTTGTTCAACAAGTTGAGGAAAATGAGCAACATAATAGAGATGGTTCATTACCACCATAAAATATTGCCATTGAAAATGTTGTATAGCCACCATGAACCTAAGACCTTGAGGAGATCTCAAAGAGAAAGGAGACCCGCTAATGCTGCATGATTTCTTTCATGTGGGTGTATTTACAAAATCTAATTTGATATCGGGATAAGGAAGGATCCAAATGCTTTCACAAGCCATGGAAAGTGATGATTCTAGTAAATGGATGGAAGCTATGAATGAAGAGTTGAAATCTATGGCCCATAATGGTGTATGGGATCTCATCGAATTTCCTAATAGTTGTAAACCCGTCGGCTGTAAATGGGTCTTTAAGACAAAGTGTGACGTTAAAGGCAATATCGAACGATTTAAGGCCAGACTTGTGGCCAAAGGTTTCACTCAAAAGGAAGGTATCGATTACAAAGATAACTTCTCTCAAGTTTCCAAGAAAGATTCGCTTAGGGTTCGCAAAGAAAGGAAATGAACACCTAGTTTGCAAATTAAAGAAATCCATTTACGGTTTTAAACAAGCTCCCAGACAATGGTATATTAAGTTTAATAATACCATTACATCTTTCGGATTTAAAGAGAACATTGTTGATCAGTGTATATATCCGAAAGTTAGTGGAAGCAAGTTTATATTTCTGATACTGTATGTGGATGATATTTTGCTTGCTAGCAGTGATCTTGGTTTATTAGGTGAAACCAAGGAATATATCTCTAAAAACTTTCATATGGTTGATATGGGTGAGGCAACCATGTTATCGCATCGAGATCTTAGGATCGATCTCAGGAGTGCAGTTTATCTCATAGCGATATATTGATCGGGTTTTTAGAGAGATTTAATATGCAAATATGTTCATCGGGTATTGCTTGCACCTATATTGAAAGGTGACAAATTAAGTAAAATGCAAAGGTCTAAGGAACATGGAAAGGGAGCAAATGAAGAAAATTCCTTATGCATCAGCTATGGGGGGTTTGATGTATGCTCAAACATGTATAAGACCGGATATCAGCTTTGCTGTAGGCATGTTAGGAAGATACCAAAGTGATCCAGGATTTGAACACTAGAAAGCTGCAAAGAAGGTGATGAGGTACTTACAAGGGACAAAGGATTATATGCTCACATATAAAAGATCTGAACAATTAGAGGTTGTCGGTTACTCGGATTCTGATTATGGTGGTTGTCTCGATAGCTTAAAGTCAACTTCAAGATTTGTCTTTATGCTAGCAAATGGGGCAATCTCGTGGAAGAGTGAAAAACAATCAATTCACGCTTCATCGACGATGGAGGCCGTAGCTCGCGTTTGTTTTGAAGCTTCAAGTCATGCTTTACGGTTATGAATTTGTCTCAGGGCTTGGTGTTGTCAACTCTATTACTAAACCTTTGAGAATATATTGTGATAACACCGCAACTGTTTTCTTCTCTAAGAATGGCAAATTTTCTAGTAGATCGAAACACATGGATTTAAAGTATTTAGTTGTTAAAGAAAGAGTTCAGAAACAACAAGTGTCAATTGAAAATATTAGGACCACACTTATGGTTGCTGATCCATTAACTAAAGGATTACCTCCAAAGGCATATTTAGAACATGTTATGAGGATGGCCTTTTGAGTAATCCATAATATGTATGATAATAAATGGTGGTTATGTAATTGACAATTTTCCCATTAAAAATGTTTCTGTTTATTCTTGTTTTCAATTATAGCGCATCGCTTATTGGGTTTGATAAAACAAGAATTGTCCTGACAAGACAAATTACAGGGGCTATTTGGCATTATGGACTGGATTAGTAAGGGTTATTTATGTGTGGTGCATGGAAGGAAACATGACATTATGGTCATGTGACCGCCATGACTCGCATTTATAATCTAAACTGATTCAGTATTATGGTATATGATTTTGGACGTATTGGCTAAGTTTATCAAATCGCGGGATCACTGTCAAAATTTATTTTCCTTCCAATATATATTTTATATGTAAACTAAATATATTATAGTTTTCATAATCGGTTTAGTGGGCCAAGTGGGAGAATGTTATTTCCATATTAAAATTATGGGTGGGCCTACTAAACTAATATTTAGCCAATTAAAAGAATACACAATATCTTAAATCAAGTGAAGATATTTACCCTTGATGTGAGTGGGCAAAATTCATAAATTTCAAATATAATTTATTATTTTGGAATAAGAATAGTTAATATTAATAATAAATATAATTTATTATTTTAATACAAACAGCTTATTCGAATAATAATATTAATCTGCTTTTGAACGTGTATTCTTGGCCCTTCTCCTATCAATAAGTTATATATATAGAAACCCTTGATCGGTGCGGTTAGGGGTACTCTTCCATCAATTACGTTAAAACTATTCTTGTGTAATGTAAAGTTTGATAAGGAGAAGAAGAGATCAAGGATTTAAGATCTATAAACTGAAGAGAAATCTCTCATGACTGCGTGTTCTTCAAACGGTATGTAATCTATATTTTTTATTATTATTATTATTATTTTATTATCATAGATAAGTTTGAATTCAATGATCTGGAATATTGTGTGTTAATTTTCGTATTAAATCTCAACATATAGTACATCTATAAGGTTCATAGAAATAATATGAAGATGGTCATTTAAAATTATATTATTTATATCTATCGTACCTCGTTAAAATACAATATCAGATATTTCAAGTATAAATAAACATGAGTAAAATGTTGGCTGTGATCTCTCATAAGTAACAAATACATGAATTCATAAAGATTTAAAATTAACTAAAATTAAAGGCAATACATCACTCAATTATCACTTATAGAAGAACTCTTAATACTAAAACTAATAGAACAACGAGTAACAAAATATAATAGTTGTATTGGCAATCAAGTGTTATGGCATTATTTTTTTATTTTTTTTATTTTTTACAACTAAACATTTTTGAATTATAAATATAGTAAACAGCCTAAACTAGACTCAACCCTAGACCCTTCCTCCTTATATCCTGGCATTTTTTCAAAAACCAAAAGATTACTACAATGTAATAAATTGTTCACACTGAGACTCAAAATTGGGACCTCTCTCTAGATTTCTTGCCTTCTTAAACTTTGAACACTATTCTACCACATGAGCTATGTCATGCCTATTTAAACATTATAAGTTTTACTATATGAGATAGGTATAATTACAAATTCACCAAAGTAGACCTAATATTTATATAACTCAAAAGTATTTCCTTTATACTAGCCATTATTAGGTACTACATGAACAATTTTAGTTGGTTGGTGACGATGAAACATAAAATTAATATTTTGTAAGAAATGATTTATTGCTTTATCAAATAGAATCTGAACATTTAATAAAATAAAAAGTTTTAAACAATCATGAATAATCAAAATATTAAAATTTAGCCCTAGAAAGAGAGAGGAAACCAAAGAGAGAAAATCAAAGTAAAAAAGCCTAAGTAAATATTCAAGCGTATAGATAAGTAAGAATAAATAGTTAACCACATTAAAAGTCTAGTCTCATCACCATACACTTACAAAAGAATAGTAGCAATAAAATTTAAAGGGAATATACTCATAATCTTCTCAATTAGTACATTTAAATTTTATAGGTTAATGTAAAAATTAGTTTAAAGAAAACAAGACATCAACTTTTTCCAGCATAAAAAGAAAGTATAAGTTAAAAAAAAGTTTTTAGATATCATTTTATAGCATTAAAAATCTGACACATAATTTCATTAATAATTGATGCTTGTAAACCCAATCCAAAACATAAGACTGAACATGAATCTCAAGCTTCAAATTGTAAACTAAATAAATATTTCGCTTGCTTACAATGAAATTTTGGGGAAAAATGTGAAAAAAGGTTTAAAATAGGATATTCCAAGATGTCTTTAGAAGTAAAAGAAAAAATGAAGATGATGGAGAATTAGATAATAGAGCAAAATTCAACTCTTATCTTAAGTGAAATAATTTTTACAACAATAATATGTGATATAAGATTGCATGAACAACCAACAAATTATCAAATTAATTTCACATAGAAATTGAAATTAACCTTCAAAATGGAAAACTGATGATCAAAAGCATGATCATTATTTTTTATTTTATTTTATAGGCAAAAGAGGAGCACCCTTCTTTAAAGCAGAATGCATATGGAGTATAAAAGACCTAAAGAGGCCAAAGGAAGGAGAAGGCAGGGAAAAAACATAAACCATCTCAAAAAATAAAAGGGTTAACTCCTAAGCATAGTCATAGAATTTGTATAAAAGCAGTCTAACAAAAGAAATATCAGCATTTAGAATAAAGCAATTAACCTGGCAAGATATACGATAACAAGGCTTAGGTATGAGGGCGAGAAAGCAAAGTATCTTAATACAATTCCTATTTCTTTCTTTCCAAATAGCCCGAAAGAAGATTAAGGGATTTGCCCTCCATAAGCATGATCATTATTAAACTACAGAAACAAAAAATAGGATTGAAAGAACAAATTTGAACTTTCAGAATAAGACATTCAAAGTTTTCACTTTACAAGTTCTCTTTTACTTGTTTCTCCATAAACCAAAACAAGATTAGAGGAAATAGGGTGAGGTGCAATGGTTATGGCAATGGCAATGTTGTGTGGTTAATGGTGGTCGAAGGTGATTAGTGCAGTTAACAACAAACGATAGCAAGGTGAGATGGGAAGGTGAGAGAGAGAGAGAGAAAGAAGGAAAGAGGTGAGAAAGGGAGAGAGACAGCTTTGGCTGATGGTATTTATCGATAAATGATAATCGGTGGTATTGTTTGAAATGGGCAAGGGGATGATCATGGAGAGAGAATGGGGAAAGAAAAGAAAAGAAAAGAAGAGCAGTCTCCACAAAAAACAGTCTGCCTGACTGTCTTAAGGAAAACATGCCTTTTCCAATGATGGATAAGGAGCCCTTGGAGATGATTCATGATTCCCATGATCTTTTGGGTCCTGTGAAGCATGTTACTGGATTCAACCATACAGTGGAATTTCAATTTCATCAAAGAAAAACACCTTTCCCAGACTGATATAGTGATATATGTAATGTCTTATACTATTAGAAATTAAAAAACAAGGCCTTATTTACTGACTTTCAACTTCGAAGAACAAGAATACCAAAACCGGAATTTTCAATTAAATAATTTAATCTAGGCTGCAAATCAAATTAAAAGTATAAGGTATCCCCAAATAATCTAATCTTATTCGTTTTATGCCCTTGAGGCCTAGCTCAAGTAGTAACAGTAAGAATTGTGTTAATCTTAGAAAATCTACCTCTCAAAAATGGCAAAATCGTACTTCGGTAAAATCCAAATTTTTCTAGATCTCCGATGACGAAACGGATTTCATCGTCAGAATCGTTTCGTGAAATCTAGCTACCATCGCCACTCACACCAGATGCCTTTAATTGGTGACGCTTTTCGAGGTACTGTGCATCGTGTGCCGTGAAACGACACGCGACGACAAAAGTTACATTATAACATATACTCATACGCAGCATCTATACAGAGCAGAGAATGCATTTAAAACCACGATCGAGATAAATGTAGCCAAGTCAAAATCCACTTTGCGATACGAATTGTGATTAAATGAAGTTTAATTATAAATGACAAAAGACGATCATTTTATCTTCTCCAAAAGAAAGCACAAATGGGCAGAATCGGGGTAGAGGTTGAACTGGATGGTGGCTGAATTTTCCTTTTGTTTTAGAGAGAGAGAGAGCCTACTCTCCTTCTCTAGAATTCCAGGGCCGATCTCGACCGCTTCTGCCATGGAGCAAGAAGGAAAGTTGTTCTACGCGGCAGTGGCTACGTGATGGGGGTGGCCCGATTTGGTGGAGTTTCTCGACAACTCCAAGAGGTGGTAAATATTTTCCTACTTCTTTGTGTTATTAATTCCTTGTTTAAGAACCATGTAAAATGATTAGGAATCGCTTCAGGCTTGTTTTAGCTGTGAATCTCGCTTTCAAAAGTCTTCAACCGAGCGGAGAAAATTCCTTATTTAGGGTGGTCGTGAACAAGAATCGAGGGTTTCCATCAATGCTCACGTGAATAGTGACACTCAAATTTTTTTTTGTGTGAAATGTATGGTTATTAAGGAGATTCAAAATGAATTGCTTCGTATTTGTTAATTAGCCCATGTGAGCCACTCTTGGTGTAATTGATTGTAATTTGCATGGGCCATGTTTTATGATTTAATTACGTTAATATATATGCATGTGAATATATTAGCATGAAATGCAAAGTTGAATTTGTGATTTACGCATTCCATACGCATCGGGTAACTTAAATTAGGTGAGTGCATAGTTGAGATTCGACACCGGTTAGGTGTTTACGGTGTGTCGTGAGTATTATTTGTTGTGGATCAACACCGCGTAGGGTGTTGATTCTTCAGTGGGCTTGATTAATAGGACAACGCTCCAAAATGAGTCGTGACGTTAAGGAAATGAAAATGTCATTGCATCATATATAAGTACTGGGGCACCCTAGAACAATAGGAGTAAGTGGCCGAGGTGGTTTCTTGAGAGAATTGCCTCGAGGGTTAAAAATGTCATATCAGATCGAGGCGTCCATCATGCAAATATCGCAGAGGTCCGCCTGATGGCAACATACCCCACCAAGGCGCTCAGCTCCTACCCAACTGGGAGACGCCTCTACCAGAGGCCGTCCGCTGGCAAACATCAATCGTCGGAGTCGCCCAACGATATATCGAGGTTGTCTTGTCAAACACCCTCACGAAGTCGTCTCACTGCTTTGGATATATCCCCTCCTGAGGTCGGTTCAAGGTTAAAAACAAATACCTTTGTTTGGAAACGGTTTTTATTCATGGCAAAATGCATGCTTAAGGGAGTCGTTGAGGACTCAGGTAAATGGCAATGAAAAATGAAAAGATTAAGAGTAATCTTGGGTTGTCATCGAAAAATGACAAAGAGCTCATACTCTGGCACCCCCAGATGTGTGAGGAGCCGGTGAGGACTCGATACGGATAGTGAGTCACATTCTCATCCATGCGACATGTAGATGGCCCGGCAGGATCATGTATTCGGGCTTCAATGTGATTGTTCTGTCATGCGTGTGCACTTAGGTGGAGTAACTCCATAGGAAATTATCTCTCACTGGCCATCACCCTGTCGAGGGATCACCATTTCAAGTACAGGGAGCAATCGAGAAGGCTGCACCTCGCTAGAGGTCAGTGAGAAGAAAGCCGAGTTATGCAGGGTTAGAGTTGTATACATGTATTAAAATGTTGTAATTTTAATACATGTTGTATAAGAGTAATTTATTAACTCTTGAACCATGTAATATATATTTGGTTGGGATATATTTTGAGTATTGATGCAGGGGCCCAAGTGACCATTATTTTACTCGCAAGTGGACCCTGTGTGGTCATATTGAACTATTTGGGATAGGTTTTGTATTTGGGTAGAGCTCCCCGTACAAAGGAGACTCGCCCCGATCGGAGTGGTGTCGGGTTAACGCATCCACGAGTATTCCACCGCTCGACGTGGTTGTCAACGGACACCCCGGTTTCTGGGGGCGGTCGCAAATCTCGTATCGTGAGCTTAGTACACGACATTACCAGGGCTTGGGAACTCGGGCCTAGGCCCCGGTCATGAGGTGTAAAGGACATCACCACTCGTGTGGCTCCGATGTAGGTTAGGTATGTGATTACCTAGACAATCACGGGACAGGATTATAACACTGCATGCACTGTGTTTTATGCGTGATCGCGTAAGGCCATCGGGTCGCGCGTATGTTGTGTGATGTGGGTAAAGTGTGTGGCTGTGTGAATGGTGAGCATAACACGGATCGTTAGTGTGTTGCGTGATCGTGTGTGTGCCTAGTGAGTAAGCAATACAGGAAAAAAATTTAATGTGTTGAACACTAGGTTAGTGTGAGAACAAAGGAGGTCGAGAAATTTTGACAACCTACCCGTAAATAAACAGAAAAAAAAATATATGATGAGGTTGAAATTTTCTAAGGTTTTACAAAGGTGTAAAAAATCAAGAAAATTAAAATTAAATAAATTTTATAAAATTATTTTAAAATGAGAATGAAAAATGGATATATTTTTTGGGTGTTTTCCAAAGAGAGGCAGAAATGAAAAAATGGATATATTTTTCTTTGGGCCGTGGCTACCGCCCATTTTTGGCATAGCATCGGGGTCGCCATACGCCCATTGTATTGTGACAATGTAGGCCAGCGGCTGGCCTGGTCTGGGGGAAAGCTTCACAAGATAAACTTTGTATCGTGGCTGGGGCGTGCAGTGGTTGGAAGACTAGGTCACGATACAATGGAAATTGTATCGTGACGTAGCAAGCCTCGACGCAGGGCGTGGTCGGAAGGATTTCCGGCCGCATACAAACAAATTGTATCGCGGATCAGGCAAACACAAAGTTGGGGGATGGGCCACGATAAATCAATCAGACATGACAGAGGGACTGGCCAATTGGGGGTGTTCGGGTGATGTCACAAAGAGTCACTTGGCGAGCATAGGCGCGTGACATAAATAAGATGCGGCGCCGCGCGGCGCGCGCGCTGGCAGCGATATGATCGCCTAGTGGCTCGCATACCCGCCGCAAGAAAAGCGCCGCAGAAGCTAGGCCAAGGTTGGGTGCACTGTGCACTCGACCCAAGTTTTGACTCAAAGGCAATCGTTTCAGCCACCGGCTTGGGACACTCGTCTCATGAACACCGCTCATAAAGATTTAAAAAAAAAAAAAAAAATATATATATATATATATATATATATATATATATATATATATATATATTAAAATAAATTGCACCCCAAATCAATAAAATAAAAAATCTTAAAAGGAAATTTCTAAAATAAAAATTTTGTTGGATTATAATTTAATAAACGAAATTATGTCTTGCATTACTATAAATGCTATTATTGTGCATAAAATATTATTTCAAGATATGAATGGAGGTCTCTAATGTGTTTATGCCTTATGGGATATCAGATTGAATTTTGAATCTTTGCATTGATTACGTAAATGGCTAGTTCGAGGCTCAGGGCGAGGACGAGGGCGCCCACGAAGGTGCCAGCCAAGCACCACCGTTGTTTGACCAAGAGGCTTTTGTTGAGGTCGTAGGTATCATGCATACGCTATCGTGATGTGCCAAGCAAAGAGTCGTGGAGGTCCGAGTAACCTCCAGAGGTTCAGGGCACATCATCCTCTGACATTCACAGGAGAAGATCCTGATGGTGGTGGCAAACCATTGGTTCATAAGTTGAGAAGGTGTTAGAGGCTATGGAGATTACCTTCTCATACCCATCAGATTAGACTAAACGTGTTCCACCTGCAGGGTGAGGCCCATGACAAGTGAATCGACAAAGACCTCTAGAGATTCAGAGGCAATGACTTGCAGAGTTCCATGATCTTTTCATGGTAAGTATTTTCCTGACATCGCGAGGCATGCGAAGGCCTGTGGAGTTCCTAGGAGATGAAGCAGGGACGATGACGATGATGGAGTATGTGGCTAGATTCACGAGCTAGCTCCATTTTGTCGATGATCACGTACAATGTATACGCCGCGAAGGTCAGAGATTTGAGAATGCTGAAGTTGTCCATTCGGGGCAGGATTGTAGGACTTCAGCCGCCAGACATGGACTCACGGTTGGGACAGCCTCGACCATAGAGAGAGAGATCGAGGATGCTCGCAGCACTCTGGGATGTGGGTGTTAAAGAGGAAGGAGAGTCGGCCTCTTCTAGTTCGGAAAGAAGCAGCAGGGCTTCAGTTCACTGGAGGGTTCCATTGGCTGCGCCATCCGGCAGGATGTATCGTAGTTGTTTCACGTCGGGCTAATGGTGTGCTATCATTGCGCGCAGCGATACGATGAGGGACGCTTCTGAGATGTGGATCCTAGAGCCGATGTACGCAGCCCTGGCCACTAGAGGGATAGAGAGGATATAGTATGTTCCTTCACACTCGACATGTGCCAGGAGCCGCCTACCTGGGGAGCTACGGCACCTCCTACACGTGCAGCCGCAGAGGCCAAAGTTATGGGCCGAGGCAAAGGGCGAGGCCCACATGCAAGGACATCAGGGTTTCAGGGGCGTGTCTACGCCATCACACCATCGGTGGAGTCAGCTGATCAACCAGTTATACAGGGTACGTTTTTGCTATCTCGCCTATGGGCAAGAGTGTTATTTGATTCGTGCTTCGTGATTCATTCATCAATACAGATCTGTGTGATGGATTTGGACTCTAGAGGTCGGGAGGCCTTTGTGAGAAACAAGATGTGGATGTTCTTCCCTTAGGTGTAGGTGAGAGTCGACCGGATAGACGGATCGGTGAGTTAGAGATCTCCCGAGATTCTACTCTATGGTGAACCTCGATTCCTCGCGGGGTGGGTGTAAGAGGTCCGTGAGAAATCCAAAAATCTCCCTTGTAGGGGTGTAGAGACCCAGTGGAGCTATTCAAATTTATGTGTGGGTGAAAGAGTAATCTGGAGATACCGAAATTTCCGTGTGGATGTAAGAGGCTCGCAGTGTAGGCCGAAAAGTTCTGTTGCTCGAGAGATGAAAACACACAGTCATGGTTATCACGTGACTTAGAAAGGAGTGATAGGAGCCTGGAGTGACTCCAAGATCGGGATACTCCCTTGGAAATTGCATCGGGTGTTGCTGGGCGGCAAGGGCTCGTATATGGATGTCATTCATAACATGGATTAAATGACGCACTACGGTTGTCGCTGATCGCGGACCTTGAAGGCCGCTTACACACCGCAGGCCAGTAGGGTTACATGTCAGGTGGATTATATACAGTGTTAGAGGACACGCTACAGCAGCGCCCGGATCATAAGGGTAGTTGGGAAGAGCACTTGCCCTTAGGTGGAATCTCGCCACAACAACAAGAGTATAAGGCTAGTATACAGATGGCACCATATGAGGCATTGTATGGAAGGCCATGTGTCATCAGTTATGTTGGACCGAGGAGAGAGCCCTTACTCGCTTGTCCTAATCTGATTAGGACAATTCGAGAAGGCGTGAGCTTAATACGATAATTGCTCTCTCTCACCCGCCGAGCCATAAGAGCCATGCTAATGTGCTACGCCGACCCTGTAGTTCGAGGTCAGGATCAGACCTCAAGGTGATGCCTAAGAGAGGAGTGGCCGCCCTGTGAAGAGAGGAAGTTATCGCCAGATTTATTAGACCTCGAGATACTCTCGAGAGGGCAGGGCAATCAGAGCGTGTTGGCTGGCCTTTACCACCCAAAGCATGTCAAGTGTCCACGAGGTATTTCACGGTCCACATGCTCCGGGAGGTAGCTACTCCTCGATCCAAATGATGTAGTGATTGGTGTGAGAGATTGAGGTTGACACGATGGAACCTTCAAGAGGGACCAAAGGTGCATTATGGATAGCCGGATCAAGTTTTTCAAGCAAGACCGTGAGGTTGTAGTGGAGAGTGCGCGGCGCACTGCGGAAGGGAGGAGTCAACGCGGAGCCGAGACACGATATGCGCCACCTATCCCTTCTTGTTTAGGGATGAAGATACGTGGTTTAGTCGTTTAATATTTAAATGACTAGTTTACATGCATGGTAGAGTGCACGTTGTCACGCCAGGCGGATCCCCGGTCCGCCCCGAATGGCGGATCCGAACCGAAGTCCGGGGCGCGATACTATCTATACTATATATTGGGACTCTCATTGACATGTTCTTTCTCAGAGCTGTACTTGTACCTGTGGGTATACAAACAATTTCTGTAATAACAAAAATCATTTACATATAAAGCAAAAGAACTACCACCCTGAGGTGTCCATACAAAAAATCTATACACATATACAGAGTCCTACTTATTTATACATGTACAATTTCTATTGATAAAACATCGTAGATCGCAAGCAGTCACTGGCATCACCTTAGTCTCTAGATGGCCTACTCGCTGATGGAAATGTCCCACCTCTCTAGCCCCTCTTCGCATCTACACTGATTAGAACACCCGCATGTTTTACGCTTAGTGGGAATATACATAAGACAAACCACTCAATGGTGATCACACATGTTTATATATATGCATTTCATATAATCATAAGATATTCATATAAATTTTATTACTTATCATCTTGAAAGATTCTTTTCTGTCCATGTCAATCTCTTCTGGTACATGGTCTATGTCTTTGGCATATCTTATCTATACTTTTAATCGTATTCCCGTTTCTAAGTACTTTTACATATTCCTATACTTCATCTTTCCGCTTTATGACTTATCATTCCATGTACTATTACTTATATCATTTTTAGATCGTGTTCATATCATGTCTTATTTCCTCATAGTGGTTGGCACGCCCATGCTATACTTTCTTATGTGTTGACTAAAGCCAATGCTTCACATACTATACTCTTTCTATATACCTTTCTCTTTATTTCATTTCCTCTTCAGACTTTTAGCCTGCTCATATCCTTTCATGTACTATACTTTGTACTTTCCATATAATTTATTCATGCACTGCTTTTATACTATTTCATATCTATATTCATGTAATTGCTCATTTCTATACTGCTTTCCTGCTATACTTTTCATATGGCTTTCTCTTTATGTACTCAGATATGTTGTCATATACTTCACATGAGATATTCATATAACGCTTCTTACATACTCATACTTCTTCATATATTGTACTTCTTACATGTCAGATACTATGTTTCTTCTTACATAATTATACTTTGTGCATATACTTTCATGTACTATACTTTTCATATAACGTCATATTGTAATTTTTACTGCTCTTAACCTGCTTCCATACTTCATCGCATAAAGCAGTTGTTATGCCTCAGCATCATATCATATACTTTTCATATTTCCTACACATATACTTTTCTTTTCTTTTTATGTTCATGCCTACGAATACACCTTAGAGTTGGATAATGCAGCCAAATCATATGTACCATACTATCAACGCACGACAGTTGATCTCTATCCGTATGTACCCGAAGGTACTATCACCGCATTTGCGACAGTGATCTCTATTTGTTTATAACCGGCGTATCATCACTCGTGACAGACAAAGACTCTATGTTTATGTGCTATGTAGTGACCTCTTCAATACCGTGTGATCCAAACGATTCATGTCACTCCACCCAAATCCGGGCCCTTGGTTATCCGTCTGCATATGTCAGAGCAACCGTATCTTCCCTATGTGCATGCCCATTCATCCCTCTACCAGGTTCTGGGCGCATAATCAGCTTTATTACGCTTTCCTCGTACATATCCTCATAAGCATGAATAACTATTGTTATCATAATTGCTTATGCAATATATACTCATCATTACTTTTAATCAGACTGCTCTCATATCCGTAGATTCATATTAAGATGGCCTCTCATATTTATAATACATATATTCATATCTTTTGCTATCATTTAGTTTTTGGTTCCTCGTATCATATATGTAATCCTATCATATATCACATGAATGCATCTATGCACTCTCAGACTATATATTCATATATATCTTTATATCATTTATGCATCATATCCTTTATGCGTTTATCATGATTTAGCTATTCATGTACTTTCTATATTTCTCATTAAGTGTATGCTTTACCCATTCATATATTCATATATGTACTCTATCATTCATGTACATGTACTCATTCCTATGCTTTGTCATCTTTTGCTTATCTCTATCGTTCTTATCATTTATGCCTTTCTATCATGTGTTCCTAGCATGTTCCAGATCTTATTCTCTTTCTCTTATGTCTATCATATATTCATATCATTTAATCTTTATATTCATATGTGCCTATCATTCGTGTACTTTAGACTCATCATATCTTATGACATCCTATCATATCTTATCATATCTTATGACTTATACCTATCATATCTTAAGACATATCCCCTATACCTTTCTATACTTGTACATTTTACTCATTTTTATCGCTGTCTCTATCTCCCCGAGAAGTAAAGAATGTAGATTCTTCCGCTGATACCGTAGAGGTATTTTTCACTTATAATTTTTATATATCAAATCCATATATATCTCTAGCTTCTTGTTCATATATCTATATCATTTCTTTTACCATGTATTTCATTTAATCTCAATCTCAAGCAATTAGTACACTTAGTACAACAATTCAGTTTTTAGACAAGATATGGGTACCAAATGCCATTAAATAGCATATGGTTAGATTCTAGACTCAATGAGCTTTTCATAGAGTCCAAGAATACCCATAATGGAGTCCTAAATGAAAGTGAGCTATAAGCTGCAAGCTGTGAAGGTAATCAGCCATTATGTGCCAGTGAGCAAAGAATCAATGTCTTTGTCAATTTCAGGGATCTTAACTTCATATTTGACACTAGGTATATGTACTAATTTAAAGCTAAGGTGATAAGGCGGTTCTCCAACTGAATCACCCAACCTGGATGCACTCAAACTGAGTTATGTTCTAAAACAACCGGACTACTCAAGGATCAAACTTTGACGCAGTGAATTGGCTTGCACATAGCCCCACTTTGAGTTAATTTCTGGGCCACTTAGAGTCAGAATTTGACGATGCCTATTTCTGGATGTTTAGTTCTCCTTGAAGTTTAGTTTAATTAGCCACTTGAATCACTCAAATCGGATAAGAAATGAGCAAGTTATGGCTAAAATACAAACACTGGTCAAAATAGAGCAGGGTGTACTGCGACCTGCCTCGCACCTATATTTCCAAGATAAAGTTCGATTCTTTATGGGCTTTACTGATACAAGTCCAAGGTGTACTCGGTACAGTCCCCGAATGCTCCAAATGTGTTTTTCTTCCATTTCCATATGTTGATACCTCCAAATCAATCCAATACTCCATAAACACATCAAAACCACTCCCAATTCATCTTGAAATCTCTATTTTTACTTTAAATCATCTTTCATTAAGTATATCTTTCCTCAAAAACTTCCACTCAATTTCCTCCCAAAAACAACCCTTAATATGGGTCAGTCACAACCCATACACAAACCAAACCTAAGGATTTGTTAGGTTTATTCTAAACCCTAACTCAATTACTTGTCATTTAACCATGAATCCAACCCCTCAAAGTGAGATTCCATACTCATCTTGTTCCCTTATGGCTTTACTAACCCTATTTCGCTAGAAATCTAAGGTTATGATGAAATTTACCAAAACCCTAGATTTGGAGACAAGCTTATTAACCATACAAAATCTTAGAAATCCATAGATCCATATTAATTTTCATGATTTGGCCCCAAGGTTAGTTTCATACCTTTGGCTCCTCCCTCTCTTTCTTCTTCCTCTCTTCTTTCTTCTTCCTTCCTCTCCCCCCTTCTCTCTTCTCTCTCTCTACTGTTTCGCCTCCTCAATTTGAGACCACTCAAATTTGGTCTTAAACTAATTTTGAGTTAAGGCCATGTTTGGCCTTGCATTTTTAACTCTTTTCTTTTCTATTTTTGCATTTAGGTCCTTAGATTCTTCCTTGCAAATCAACTTATGTCATATTCTAATTTAGCCTTCCATTCTTTTATTATTTCTATTCCATCTTTTCTCCTCTAATTGCTCTGAATCCCATGTAACTTCTTCTGTCATAATTTTATATATTAACCCCTAGTCTTTCCCTTTTATGATCACTAGGTCCTCAAGTGGTAAATTACATATTTACCCTTGGCTTTATTATTAATTCTGGGTCTCCCGTTTTATTTCCGAAAAATTCCATTTAGCTTTTTAATATACCCTAAACAAGTCCGAAAACTGCTAGGGTATATTTCGGGGTGTTACACACGTTACATATGCATGTGTTTCATAGTGATTGTAGAGAATTTCGGGACGAAATTCCTTTTAAGGAGGGGAAAATGTAAGACCAGAGAAAATTCCAATTTTCTGAAAAATGGCAAAATCGTAATTTAGGTAAAAATCTGAAATTTTCTAGATCTCGGATGACAAAACTGATTTCACCGTTGGAATCGTCTCAAGAAATCTAACTACCACGTAGACTCGGCCGAATTCCGAGATTACCGGAATTTGCATCGCTTTTTCAAGGCACCGCATCGGCAAGTCAGAACGACATGTGATGTGACAAAAGTCACCTATAACATGTAATTATATGACACATGTTACATAAGTAGAGAGGATGGAAATGGATGGCCGAGATAGTGCCAAGTGTCAAAAATCTAAGACTTGAGGACATGGATGGTATTAAATGAAAGTTTAATGAGGAAAATGACAAAAGATGAACAGTTCATCTTCTCCAAAAGAGCACAAATGGGCGTAATCGGCGCGGCCGAAATGGGATGCAGTGGCTGGAATTTTCTTGTTTTAGAGAGAGAGAGAGCCACTTCTCTCTAGAATTGTGGTCGATCGGACCGTCGGTTTTCAACGGAGCAAGAAGGAAAGTTGTTCTACGCGGCGAGGGCTACGCGTGGACACTGATTTGGTGGAGTTTTGACAACTCCAAGAGGTAGGAATCTTTTCCTACTTGTGTTAAGCCTTGTTTAAGAACCATGTAAATGGTTAGGAACATCTCTAGCCTGCTTTGTCGTAATCCTGGCCTCAAAAGCTTAACCGAGCAGAGAAAATCTATTTTAGGGTAGGGCCGTGAACAAAGAACTCCAAGGGTTTTACTGTTCACGTGAATAGTGACACTAATTTTTTTTTTTTTGTGAAAATGTGTATGGTTAAGTGATTCAAAATGAATTGCTCGTGTTTGTTAATTAGCCCATGTGAGCTAATTTTGGTGTAATTAATTGTGAATTTGCATAACATGTTTTATGTGATTTAATTACGTTAATATATATATGCATGTGAATATATTAGCATGAATGTGTTGGAATTGGCATCATGCATTCTATATGCAATGGGGTAACCTAGAAATTAGGTGTGAGTGCATAGTTGAGATCGACACTATGTTAGGTGTTTGATGGTGTGTCGTGAGTACACGGTTGTGGATCAACACCGCGTAGGGTGTCGGGACAAGAGTTTGATTAATAGGACAACGTCCAAATGAGTCGCACTGTAAGAAAATGGAAATGGTCAATGCATTTCATATACACCGGGACACCTTAGAACAATGTAGAGTGAGTACATGAGGTGGTTTCGAGAATTGTTTCGAGGGTTGAACAATAATATTATTTATCTGAGTGTGTCCATTACAACATCGGAGTATTGCCCATATAATATATCAATCGTTTGAGTCGGGCCCAATTGATATTCACTGGAGGGTCGCCCATAAAATATCAATCGCCGGAGTCGCCCAATTGATATACACATCGGAGGGTTGTCCATATAAAAGCCATCAATCGTCGAGTCGCCCACCGATACATCGAGGGTCAGCTCCACAAAATAAATTATCGAGCTTCCGGCCCACTATTTATATCGGAGGGTTCACTGGGCTAAAAACAAATACCTTGTTTGGAAACGGTTTTATTCATGGCAAAATGTATGTTTGAGGGAGTCGTGAGGACTCTATGTGTAAATGGTTGTAAATGAAAATGAAAAGATTAAGAGTAATCTTGGGGTCAAGCCATTGAAAATGACAAGAAACATACTTTCGCAACTCGTACAAGGTGGAGGAAGTCGGGCGAGACTCTGGATATGTGGATAGCATGAAATACATTCTCATTCACGATACATTCAAGTAGATCTTATTCGCTTGAATGCTGGACATTTGTCACTGCGGTAGCACTTAGGTGGAGTAACCTATGGCAAATTATCTCACTGCGCCATTTCACCCCGTCGGCGATCACCATTTCACGTACATGGAGCGATCGGGAAGGCGGCACTCATTAGAGGCCATGTGAGAAGAAAGCCGAGTTGTGGTTTTGGTGGTTATGTTGTATACATGTATTGGGAATGCTAGTAATTTAATATATGTCAGGAGGCAGTAATTTATTAACTTCAAC
The DNA here is from genome assembly GCA_016808115.1 of Tetrastigma voinierianum. NCBI lineage: Eukaryota > Viridiplantae > Streptophyta > Magnoliopsida > Vitales > Vitaceae > Tetrastigma > Tetrastigma voinierianum. Next base: position 338,536 of record JAEQBH010002443.1, read on the forward strand.
CATGTAATATACATTTGGTTAGCGATATATTTTGTGAGACATGCAAAAATTTCCAAGTACTATTATTTTACTTCGCATGTGACCATGTGTGGTCATATTGAATCATCAGATAGTTTTCAGACTGGTAGACCTCCTCGTACAAAGGAGACACTCTGGTCCGATTCGCGGAGGAAGCTCCAAGTTACTCCTAAGATCCACGAGTATTCCGCTGTCAGACGTATTGTCAACTGGACACCTTATTTTAAGTACACACAAGCACAGAATAGGTTACAGGATATCCTGTGTTTGAATCTTGCAGTTTAAAAGAACGGGTTGCAATGTAAAATCACAGCCAAAACACAATTTCAAAGTAAAATTATAAAATTGTGAGGTTGTGTGTGACATGGTGGGACCTTGGGTGCATACCCAACATTTTACTTAATGTTGAATATAACTTTTATTCTGAATAGTGCTTAATAAGATTAAATATATAATCATTTAATTTTTTTAAAAAGAATCAATTTTTTAATCTTTATCTAAAATTTTGAAATTTAAAATAATATATATATATATATATATATATATATATATATATGTGTGTGTGTGTGTGTGTGTGTTTTTATTTAATTAGCATGAAAGGGATCATGATAGTTTCCATTGGATCATAAAAAAATGATTTTCTTATATTATAATATCTAGATTTTTTTAATAGAAAAAACCATTAAAAAAGTATTAAGAAAAAACTAAAAATCCAAAATATTTTGCTTTTTCTACTTAACTAAAATTTTAAAAAGTTCTACAATAATCATGAAAAAATTAAAAAACAAATAGATTCAATGTTGAAAGTTGAAAGCAAATTTTCTTTCAACAAAAAGCCAAAAAAATAAATATCGTAGGGCCACCTAAGCAAAAATTCAAGCTTATGAATAATGTCATGACAAAGTAGTTCCACATTATAGACAATGTCACAACATATTATGCAAATTGTTCTATTGCATCCAAACAGTACATTTCTAAGTAATTAAATTAGATCTACAAATTAAACAAATGTTATCATTGTTGTTTTTTTTATTTAGATACCTTGATATATGAATATATTAACTATTTGTTGATTTATGAACTATTTATCAAGATTTCATTACATAAATCATGAAAGAATTAAAAATAAAATAAAATTATATTTAATTCTTTCTTTTTGCCTTGGTTCAGCCTAAGAACATAATTGTCAAGTAAAGGCATCAACGCTTTTAAAAATCTACCATCACCGAATCGTAAGTTTATTGATCAAGATTCATCGTCCAACCACCTGTCAAACCACCATAAATAAAAATATAAGTTATGTATTATTAAAATATAAAATAATAAATATATATATATTTATATATAATATTCTACTATTTTTAATTTTAGCTAAATAAGTCAAATTAATATTTATTTATAATATAAGAAAAATTAATTATAACTTTATTTATAACTTTAATTTTAATAATATAAGTCAAATTAATATATATCACTTTATTTATCTTTTATCTGATATAATTAAATATATATACATATATTATTATTATTTTTGAAACAAGATATAAAATATATTGATATTTTATATTAGTATAGATATATTGATATTTGAAATTTTATAAAATGAGATATATTAAATATTTAAACTTGAATATATTTAAAATTAATTCAAATTAAACTTTTTTGGAAATATTTTTTTGGTTTGGCAGTTAGGATAACTCAAACAGGCTGAAAAAATATTTTTTATTTGACCGTTATATTTTTTAAACTTTATCTCTGAGTTACCGTGGAGTCGTACAGTTTGGTTGTTGTTTTAAATTAAACCAATCCCATCGAAAACAGAAAAAAAATTTCTTTATATAGCTGGAACATGCCCAAGTTGTTCAAAGATATAGTCATATAGTGAATCGAAGTGTTGCCACGTGGTAACAATCAGCATTGATCAAGCTTTTCTTGGAAAGGTAAAAATCTGAGAAAGTAAAAACTGGGATAAGATTTTATAGTAAGAATCTGAACCGTTCGGTTTGACGGAAACCGTCGGGTTCAAGCGGTCCAATGGTCTGACTGATGGTTTAGACAGTTCAGGCCCGGTTCAACCCTTTTACAGTTTTAGATGGAAGATCAAACCGGAAAGCCTGTCAATCAACGGTCCGATTAATCGAATCGATCGATCTAATTTGATTTTTTAAAAACTAGTTAAGATAATATAAGTCAATAATAATCATTCATCCTATAGTACATTTTCAGACAATAACTGTCTTTAAGTTCTTAATATTTTTATTCTTCAATCCACATATTTAACTCAATAAGAAGTTCTTTAATATTTAGCATTAACTTTCAAAAAAAAATCCAAAAACGCTGCTCTTTAACCATAATAACAGACAAACCGCGCTTAAATTGTTCGCTCCAACGGAACGTCGGAGTATTCGATCCGCTCCAAAACCTGAATCCGAATACGCCGCGAAAAATTTCATTTACGTGACCGCTTTGTTCCGACCACTAATAAATCCTACCGAATTTCCGAAATGGCCTAATGGCCGAATGTAGGAATAAATTTTTTCTCGCTTTAAAATATCGCTTATTTCAGATTTTCTCAGATAAATATTTGATATAATTGCTTATCGATTTACGCAAAGACAATACGCTAAAACATTATATTAATTCTGGGGCGATTTAAAACGCTAAGCGTATTAAAATATTTACGCTTATTTGATAATTTAATTTTAATTCATCGTATTATAAAATTTACTGATAATTATGTTATATAATAATTTATATTGAAAAATTTATATATATATATATATATATATATATATATATATATATATATATATATATATATATATCCTACAAGCACTTTAAATGATACAATCAAACAATCCAACATTTAATATTCCGCTTCGATATCCAACCGAACTACATCAGAATCATCAAAACCTTGGATTAAACAAACTTCTAGAGTCTATCAAATATGAGACTAGATTTTCTCACATTTGAGAAAGATAAAAAAAAACAAAGGTAATGAATTTTGAATTCTTGGAATATTGCAATGAACTCTGCTTTCCAAGAACTCGATCGTCTTGTTGGCCGTCGTTGACCAAGAAAATAGAAAAACCGTTGCTTTCGTTGAAGATATATATCGTCGACGGATTGTTGTCAACCATATATAATAAAGATTCGATCGTAACCTGGAAAATCTTGGTAATTGAGATTGGAGTGAATCGAGTAACTAAAGGTTGAGGTTTTTTTTTTTTTCTCGATGAATTTCTTCTTCGCCATTTGATTGAAACCAGAGACTAGATGTTATGAAAGAACGGTCACAATATTGCTCTCTTGTTTTAATCAAATGAGGAAGATGAAGTTGACTGACAAGAAAAAATCCGCAACCTTCCGCTTGCTCCCGACTCATCCATCTCAATTATAAAGATTCACCACGATTGATAACAATTCATATTCAATCACAGTATCTACCGAACTATTTGTTTTCAACTATTCCATCATGACTGGGTGAATCTTGGTAATTGGGATTGGTTTTGCCCTTATGTCAAGGTTTGTTTCTTGTTTCTTTTTTCTTTTTTTTCTTTTTTTTTTTTGCTTTCTTTTATTTTTCTTTGGTTGTTTTAAGGGCACAATTATTCAAGATTTATAATATTTTCTTGTTTTGTTTAGTTTTAAAAAAAAATGAAAGTGTTTAAGAACTCAAGAATTTTTCTTTTCAATATTCCCATATTTTTTGGCAATTATTCTTTAAGCTTCTTTTGTAATTCAAAAAGTACCAAGAAAATAAAATAGATAGGAAAAATGAAATGAAATAAAATTTGGAGAAGAATAGAAAAACATATTTTTAAACTTAATAAATTAATTTTAAATGTTTATTCAAAATCATTTTATATGTTTCTCTTATATATAAGTGACTAAGAAATTTAAAAATATAAAAATTTTCAGAAATTTTAATTATATTTGATTTTTATATTTTTCATAGTGAAATTAAACACAAGAAAACTATTTACGTTATATTTTTTTCTTAGTATTTTCAGGTTTCAAAGGAGGGTTATTGTTTTTCATCCGGAGATACTCTTCCCTTTGAAGTCAAGGTGGGTTCTCTATGGAAAAGGAAGCAAAGAAGATGGACATAAAAAACACAAAGAACATAGAAACTACTAAATTAAGAGAATAATAATATTTTTCAGAAAATACCAAAATTATGTTTTTTGTATTTTCAAAAACTTTTCTCAAGAATAATTTTCAAAAAAATGAAGCAAATAGACCCAAATATAGAGAGAATATATAAGAACAAATATAAAAAATGTATATATCTAAGGTGTTTTTTTAACTAATTTAATTCTATTTTTTTATTCCTTTATTTTTTTTTCTTCTACTTTTCCTAAAATTTTCTGAAAACCAAATATAACCCTAAAAAAATCAAATATAAATGAAATTACTTAAAAACTTACCAATTCTTAAATTATTTAATCATTAAAACGCATAAAGATTGTTTGAAGTAGTAAGTAAAAATAATATGTGAAATTCAACTCTATTTTTGTTTTCTTTCATTTATTTTTCTACATATTTTCTTTCTCTTACATTTTTTGGAAACCAAATATAATCTGGGTAAATTTTAAGGGGGCAAATCAAAGCACAAATTACTTAAATGGTTTAATAACAATTAGATTTTACTTTGAATTAAACATATGGCTTCAACTAGGTCCGCCCCTAGTTGGCGTTATCTTGGTGGTGGTTGTGTCATCTCAATAATAAGTTTTTATTTTCGTCGTCTTAATGCAACATTTTTTTTTGTGTTTTGACGATTCTTGCTATCAAAGATAAAAAAACAAGAAATCAAATCAACGGTTGTCAATATGCTGCGGAACTAGAGTTATATATATTCTAGTCACGATGGTAATATTAGATGTGTTAGCTCAACTATCAAATTCATAGCTTTTGAGTCAATTCATTATGTTATTAACCTGAGTGTTGTTTCATTCTTTATGGTTCTTAGAGATTTTGATTTTATGTTTCTATCAATGTATTGTTAGTTTGAATCAATTAAATTATTTTTCTCTTAAAAAAAACTAGGTTTTGAATCAATTCATTATATTATTAACTTGGGTGATGCTTCATCCTTTATGGTTCTTAGCAATTTGATTCTATGTTTTTATAGATATATTACTAGTTTGAATCAATACAATTATTTTTCTCTTCAAAAAAAAAAACTAATGCAAATAAAAGTTATCTTTAAATATAAATTTTTTTTAAAACGTCTTGTTTACGAATAAAATTTTATTTTATAGAACATCAAACTAATTTTCAAATTTTATTCCAAAATTCATTTAAAGAATATTTCGGAATATTGAACTAGACAAACCTTTATTCTACAAAACATAATAATTTTTAAAATAATGTTCTAAAAAATATGTTCAGAACTAATTTTTCTGTTTTTTAATGGTTGACAAAGTGTTTTTGGTATTTTTTTTATTTATAGTAATTTAAAATTTGTTTTAAATAATAGATTATCATATAGTTTGTAACAATATTTATCATTATTGATTTTAATTATGATTTATTGTTCATTAAAATTAATAAATTAATTTATTAAATATTTTTATTTAAAATGTTCTACATGCATAAGATTATTACAAAATATTTAATTTAAAAAATACGGTAGAAATGGTATCATACTTGCAAATTAAATTCTCATTTAATTATTTTTTTTCTATATTCATTCACTTTGCATATTACATTGCAGTATTCCAATTGGATCATAGTTCTTTTAATATTTATTACATGTCCTTGTAATCTGACTCAAATGATAAAAGAGTGAGATAAGATCATAAACTATTACAACATTATATGCAAAGTGAATAAAAGTATAAATATATATTTATTACATAATAATAATTTAAGTTAGAACATAAATTAAAAAATTATTATTTGATTTTTAAGGTTTTGGAATAAAATTTATTTGAAATAATTAAATAAACTTTAAAATAAATAGGGGAGGGAAGTTGGGCGTTTTATCATAACAATAATAAGGCTATGCTTGATCGGCTTCACCGTGATGTCAAGGTTGGTTCTTTTTCTTTTCTTTTTTTTTGCCTTTTCTTTAAATTCAAGATTTATGATTCGGGTAAAAACTGGACGGAAAGAATTATAGTTTTTGATCTTCTCTGACAACTATTCTTTCAAGTTTTCACAATCAGTGTTTTTGTTTCTTTCTTCTTATTATTTAAGGTATACGATGGCGGTGTGAAGCTTCACAGAAAGCAGTTGATCTTGATCTGACTGTGTTGTTGGATTTCAGCAATCTATCCATGCTTGGCATCGCTGCGGTGATTTTGGTAGAGGTTTTTATTATTATTATTATTATTTGGAAGGGGGGATTCGAGTCCCCTAAAGTCGTAGAAGGTTTTTTACTTTTTTAACTTGGTGCCCATAAGCTAGCATCCATGGTTATGAAAAAAAAAATGAAATATTTGATTACAAGATATCAAATAAACCAAAATTTGTAAACCTAATCCTCCTTATGTATTTTCTTGAAAAAATAACTTAGTTAAAGACAAAAATATATTTTATCTTTTTATGTATTTACATATGTCCTATAAAAAAAATGGTTATTTTAAAAAAAAAAAAAAGGAGGGTTTTTTTTATTAATACATGGTAAATTTTTTATAGGGGTTAGATTTCCCGAATTCATATTTCAAATTATCTTTTAATGAGATACAAAAAAAACAAAAAAAAGAAGGGGAGATATCGCGATAGCATCGATTAGAAATTGATGAAACCAAAGTCAAGAAGATCTCGTTGAACATGTCGGCCGATTTTGTAATTTGATCAGGTGATTTTCTTTCTTCTTTCTTGTTTCTTGTTTCTTGTTTCTTCTTCCAATTTGATCATGCACTTTCTAATGTGTTACCTCCCGTAGCCCAAGTGTCTTAATTTCTTCTTTTTCATAGAAAATATATAATATCATCTGGTATAATTTGTTTTTTTTTTTCAATAAGCAGATGCTTGTCTTATTAATTATTGTTTTCATTGTTTTAATCATGTGCTGATGGGATCATGTGGCAGGTGACTTGGAATATTAGCTTTTTGAATAATAGAAACCTCTTCCAAATCTTCGCATCAAAGCCAAACACTGATGGATTACCGAAATAACAACACTGTCACATCAGGATTTGCTTTAACTTGCTCCTTTTTGTTAAGATTACTACAACTATGTCAGGTTAAGTATAAGGACGAAGATTCAGCTATTACAAATGTCTATTGGCCATTCATTATTTATCAGCATTGCTTATTAAAATTTTAATATGATTTATTATAATTTTTAGATTTTTCTAATTACATTTGATTTTTTTTTTAATCATTTTGCATGTTATAGTAATTTAATCTTACAATGTCTTGAGCTTTGGATATCTTGGAATCTCATCCCACCATTTTACCCTTTTACCACATGGGTCGGTCTCAATGGTATATTTGGCACCTTTTTATTTCTAACAATAATAAACATTTGAATATTAAAAACAAAATAGAACAAATGTATGATAAGTGATTGATTAATTTCTATATACAAAAGGGAGCCTAATTCAAAACTTTGACTAAAAACAAAATAGAACAAATCTATTACAAGTGACTGATTAATTTCTATATGCAAAAAGGAGCCTAATTCAAAACTTTGACTTAAGATAATATCTAAAATACAATATTATTTTTGTAAAAGGTGGTCTCTAATTCTTAAAGCCTTGCCTTTTGTTGCATCATTTTTTTGTGATACACGATTAGAGTGGTAACAAAGCCCAGTAGAAGTAGAGCTTTGAGCGTTTGATGAGGCACATTAATTTATAATAAGCGAGCTCGGGCGAAGACTAACATTGAACAAACTTAAAATCATTCGAGAGCACAACGATTTAAAAAAAAAAGGCTTGAACAGATTGGGCTGCCGTTTTTCGTATGAGCAGTACCAGTACGATCACAGACTATACAAGTTTATTGTAATCAATCATAAACCTCGGTCCATATACTTTTTAACTTTGCTTAATCGATCGATAACAAATATCGATTAAGGAAATAATTACTACATGGGATTAGTTTTACTTAGTTGGTTAGCAATTGATCTTAAAGTTTGTTAAAGCCACCTCGCCCGACATTTGTTTCCCTTTGCGGATTACGCAAAATTCCCACTTTCTTTGAGCTTGACTTGCAAGCGAAAATTATGAAATAGAATTAAAACAAGTGAGAGTGCGAGTGAAGAAATAAGATACATGAAATCATTGAATAGAAACATAGATTAGTTTTAATCAATTATCTAAATAAAGAAATAATACTATCAAACAAGATGCATGGCTTGAACTCATTAGTAATAACATAAACTATTTGGCATTATCTTCTTTGCACATGGTTAAGTTGGCCACCACCCTCGTATTCTGAAACTGCGCATGATTAATTTCAAGACCCATAGCTTCACCAGCTAGTAGGACTAGAGATCGAGTCACATCCCACCATGTCCGAACGGTCAGCCCCGAATTTTCATACCAGCCCGACTGGCGATGGCACTCCGTTACATGATGCTACATTCTAGCGGTCGAATCTTCGGCTCCTTGTTTCCTCTGTAAACCCCACCCCTGATCACCCTTGATGCCTTTACCGTACCCTCTAGATGCGTGGGTTAAGTCCGGTACCGGTATCAAAGGGGCCCCATTACCCCAGTTTGAAGTTGGGTCCCCCCTGGTTCGTAGTGAATTGATCGTATGTTGATTAGGTCGTGCGTTTGCCCTCAATGCTCGAGATCGGCAAACCTTATGCAGATCCATGGCCACGGGCTATAGTTCCACATGAGCTGATACCCTCGTATTTGTAATCGGATTCTTGTACACGAGGGATCGTGATCGTGCAATGGATCAAATACTGACATCCATGTCCTTCCCAGGCGTCCTTCTTGAAGGCTTTACCTTCTTCGCTATCACACGAGGACATAAGTCAGCCCAGGCACCGGCTATCGTGGGTGCCATTTAGCTCTTAGAAGACGGATCTGAGATCTGAGTCGCAGTCCTGTGACCCAGCGTGGGATTCGCTCGAGCTCGACCGTCTTAGTCGATCAACGCCTCATAAGCGGCCGTGAGGATTCACGCATTTGCCATCCATGTCGACTGGATCTAGAGCTTGAAGATCCATTACATTGATATCCGAGACACATGACCTAGGCATTTCACTCCAGGGCGCCTGAGTCGGGATCGCACCGGTGAAGACCAGATCCTGTCGGTCGGAGATCGTAGGTGGAAGCCTCGTTCCAGCGACAGATGGGTCCCGGCGGCCCGAGCCGAGCTTTTTTCTAGTCGAGCCCGAGATTTATCAAGCCTAAATTAAGGCTCAAGCTCGGCTCGTTTGCTATGAAACTGAGCCGAATAGAGCTTTTCGTAGAGCCGTGAGCCGAAAGTAAGCAGCTCGTTGCAACCTATGCGATAAATTGACATAATATTAATATAAATGTAAAATGATTCCCACACACACATTTTACTTTTTGCTTTTATACACAATGGTCCTCAGGTTATTAAGTACTTTCAATAACAATAGGACCTCAAACATGGCTGCTCTTTGTAGACTTATCTCTACCATTAATCTTCAAACAATAGCCTCTAGAAAGACCTTAAAATTGTGATCAACTTTATCAAACTTATGATTAAAAAAACCTTGTTAACAAATATATATATATATATATACCTATATATATATATATACCTATATATATATATATATATATATATATATATATATATTAAGGAAATTTGATATTTAACCACAATTGAATATTCCTAATAATGAATTATGACTTCAGTTTTTGTTGTTATATAATGAACCTAAATACCTATAATGAAAATATATTCCTTTTAAGTTTTAGAAAGACTACAAAAAGGGAATAAGTAGAGAAAAACTCACATTATCTAAGAAATCATTGAAATTAAAGTCTAGAAGTTTTAATCTTCATAACCATAAATGATGAGATATTTAAATTCAAAATCATAGAAACTAAGTATTAATTTTTGTTTCAAAAAAGAAAAAGTGTTAATTTTGTGCACAAAAAATATTTAAACTTAACAAGACAAAAACAAATCAAGAATACTCTCTTTCAATTCTAATAAGATAATAGATCTTATGTGTGTAAAACATTGTCTTTAATTCAAAGTCAATAAATGCTAAGCTTATGTAGTTGAGAACTTTGAATCTATAAGTTTTCAAAAGATTAGAAATTAATTAAATGAATAAAAATGTCTATAAAGTAAAGAAAGTAACTTTAGAAAAGGAATCAAAGAGACAATCAAGAATATTTAAAAAATGGGAAAAAGTTATGCAATATTTTACGATTCTTTTCTAATAAATGTGAAATTGAAAATATGTTCATTCAAAGTTGTTGATAGTACATCTATAAGGTTTATAGAAATAATATGAAGATAGTCATTTAAAATTATATTATTTATATCTATCATACCTCGTTATAATACAATATAAGATATTTCAAATATAAGCAAACATGAGTATGTAAATTGTAAAACTCGGGTAAATTTGAACTTTTCTAAAAAATGGGGCAAACACGGTGAACTTGCTGCTACAATACATGTTGAAAACCTGGAAGTTTTTTAAATCTCAGATGATGAAATTGTCTTCATCATTGGGTTCGTCATGTGAAATTTAGTTACTCAGACGAATTTCATTGAATTTTGAGATAATCAGGATTTCATATTTTTTGAGGCAACGGATGTCGAGTGACACATGGTTCGCCATGTGGGTGACACATGGCGAATCATGTGGGTGACACATGGCGAACCATGTGGGTGACATATGGCGAACCATGTGTCACAATGCATGGCAAAGGCCTATGCATGTAGGACACATGGTAAGCCATGTGTGTGACACATGGCATGCCATGAGTCAACATGCATGGCACATGGAGAAGGCTATATATGAGGTGTGGAAGCTGTTCATAGAAGCAGGGAGCAGCAAGAAGGAAAAGGAAGGAAAAAAAAGGAGAGGGAAAGAAAGGAAGGAATTAGAGGAAAAGAAAAGAGAGAGAGAAGGAGAAGAAAGGGAGAGAGAAAGAAGGAGAAAATGAAAGTGGTGTTCCGACGGTCAGAACTAGTCATGTATTTAATTTCAGGGTCAGGATTGACAACTTGAATCAACTGCCCAGGTCTGCAGTGTCTCATATTATGAGACCTATAAATGAGTAAAAATGATCACTTGGGCCCATGTATCAATACTCATCAAGAATACATCAACTATATAACAATAGTTCAAGAGTTATTACATTACTCTTAACCAAAACATATATCAAAATTTAAAGTTTTAATACATGTTTTACAAAATAAATACTAAAGTCACAATCCGACTTTTTTCTAAAACACGGCCTCTAGTGGCGTGCGTCCTCTGTGCCTCACGTACCTGAAACAATGATCCTCGACGGGGTGAGCAATGCCAGTAGTGATAATTTCCACCATGGGTTACTCCCGCTAAGTGCACAAATCAAAACCAAAACAAAGCGGCTCAATGAATACGTGATCATAGCAGATATCTGCATTGCCAAATCCCATGTCTCGAGTCACTCCTTGAGCTCCATACACATGCCTAAATTAGTCGAGGCAAAATCGAGTTTTTTGAAACAAAAGTTTTTGTTCCTCGAAAACTTACCTGCAAGTTTCGGTAAATATATTGGAATATCTCAGGCGAATTGCTGGAATCATTTTTTGAGCAGTCGTAGGTCGCCTCGAGATAAACTGTTGGACCACTCTCAAGGCAATTCTTCGGAAAATCTTCCTTGAAATTCCTTTCACAACCGTTTTCATTTTCTTTTATTTTCTTTCAAGTCATGCACTCATGCCTTTGTCGTTAAGGGTGTAGGTGCGTATAGATGCATTAATACAGATTCAAACAATTGATACTAATATATTTACATGTATATATTAACAAAATTAATTCACATACTAATCACATAATTCATGTTATTCAATTCACAATCAATAACACTGAAATTAGCTCCACATGGGCTATGTGATCAAGCAATTCACGAGATTACCCGACAACACAAAATCCCACCCACGACGATCACGTGAAGAAAGTGAAACCCCCAGGCTACGGCAGCATTCACGGTCACACAAGTAGGGATTTTCTTCACTCGGTTTAAAGATTTTGAGACTGAAAACACGACCATCCAGGCCACTTGGCAGAATCACAGCTCAAATTAAATGTTTCTTGGCCAGAAGAATAAACCAAATGGAAAGATCCCTACCTCTTGGGTCGTCGAACTCCTGAAATAGGTGCCCACCTTTGTGTACCGCGTAGAACAACTTTGTTTCTTGCTCCGTCGAGAACCAACGGTCCGAAAGCTGGGAAATCTATAGAGAAGTCATTCTTTCTCTCTCTAAAATCTGATTCACACCCTCACTGCATGTTTTTTCTCCCTTTGGAAAAGATGAAGTCTATTTTGTCTTATTTACTTTAAAGTTTTCAATAATTCCATCATTGTCCCTTCATTTAACTATTTAACACATGGCTTAATCTAAAGTCCATTCGTCCATCTCCCCATTGTCGTGCGACATGTGTCACGGTACATATAATGAGTGAGCTTTTCGCGTCGCGTAATAACCACAAAGCGAGTAAAGTAAGATTGCGGAGCACACAGGTGCCTCGGCGTGAGAATTTCAATGTCTCGAATTCGCGTGGTAGCTAGATTTTGAGAGCCGATTCCAACGGTGAAGTCAGTTTCGTCATCAAGATCTAGAAAAATTCGATTTGACAAAATTACCATTTGCCGTTTTTCGAGAAAATTAGATTTTCTCGAGGATTTCTAAGTCGGACGAAGTAGTCAGTATATTCGACGAGGCTGCTGCTCGAGGTAGGGATTCTTCGCCTGTAGTTTACTTTCTATCCTTTGAGCTATTGTTTTGGTATGCTTTTTGGACCATGTTGTACCATGTTTATGGCATGTTTTGTGGTATTAATTGGAATATGGCCCTTTTTGCAGTCTCAATTGAGACGGGGTTATAGCCGGTCTAAAGGGTTGCTTCTGGAATGAATTTGGGTTGAAAACTTGCTATGCAGTGTTTCCAAAATGTTCACTGCCCAGCCCCTTGGGCACACTATTGCGTGGTGGCGCGATAGTGTGTGCTGTGCACCTCCCGACCAGTGGTCATATATTTCTCGTCAGAACTCAGATTCAACGTTCTTAAGACTCTTTGGAAATGATCTTTGAGTGTAGAATCCGATCACATGCCAGAAATGGCATTTGGTGCTCACAACATTGCTGAAATTTTGATCATAAGCACCAAGTGTACTAATTGCATGGCATGACATGCTTGTTTGATGAAATGTTGATATGTGTAATAATGTATTGACATGTGATGAATTCTATGTGTAGACATGGTCATGACATGACATGTTGTAGGCTATTTGTGGACATGTTATGTCGTAATTTAGCCTAGAGGATAAAGTGCTTCATTACTTGACTAAGTAATGATTTGTAGGTGATATTGATATATGTTTGTGTGATACATTGACATGAATGAGTTAATGTAGGGAAATTATATGCATGTTTGATATAATTGCCCAGGATGCATTGGTGATATGCATGTTTGCTAAAATTGTCCATATAGCATTCATCATATATGTGACATAATTTTCCATCAGTGACATAATTGCATTGCATATGCACGGGGACATCGCATTAAATGGGTGTGAGTGTATGGTTGGTAAATCAACACTGCGTTTGGTGTTTGATTGGGTGGGCTCGGTTAAATGGGACAACATCCAACAGAGTCGCACAGTTGAATATGATGTGTGTTTTTATTTAATTAGCATGAAAGGGACATGAGAGTTTTGATTCGATATCATAAAAAATATGATTTTCTTATATTATAATATCTAGATTTTTCTTAAGAGAAAAACCCATTAAAAAAACATTTAGAAAAAGCCAAAAATCCAAAATATTTTTCTTTTTCTATTCAACTAAAAATTTAAAAAATTCAGTAATAAGCCATGAAAAATTTTAAAAACAAAAACAAGCAGGCTGAATACTAAAAGTTGAAAGCAAATTTGCTTTCAACAAAAAGCCAAAAAAAAGACAAATGCCACCTAAGTAAAATTCAAGCTTATTAATAAGTAAAAGTAAGTAGGTCCACATTATAAATAATGTCATGACATATTATGCAAATTGTTCTATTGCAACTAAACAATACATCTCTAAGTAATGAAATTAGATCTACAAATTAAACAAATGTTATCATTGTTGCTTTTTTTCTTTATTTACTGTGATGCCCCATTTCTCGAGGGTCATTTTTTTTTTTTTTTTAAACTATTTCCATGAATATTGTCCATGAGCGATTATCTGAATAGTGCAACGTTGGCGCTCTTTGAACAAATTGATCGTGAAAAACTCTATCGCCTTTGTCGTGCGTGCGATGCGTCTTTATCGTGCGATGTGTGCCAACATCACCATGGCCCTTAGCGTAATCTGCTTGTCATTTCGTCTCCACGTCTTGACACACCATGGTTAATGTGGCGCACTCATGTGTGTAAACCTTGTAGTGCGAGCCCAACGCTCCCATTGCATGCCTTGAGCCTGAATACGATAGTCGCTGACGAAACTCCAATATGACACCACCTGAATCACCTTCAGGCCATAAAATCTTCTATCACGACGGGAATAACCATGTGGGGAAAACTGCATTGCGACCTGAGGACCCTTGTCGCATTGACCTACATCCAGGCCTAAACCACGGCCGCGACTACTTTGAATTTCACCTGTCGTGACAGTGAAAATCTCACATCGTGTGCACGCCTCGATTGTACCTTATCGCGACATAAGCCACATCATCCTGACATGGGAGAAAATCCAGTTAGAGATTCTACGTCACGTGAAGACCTTGAGAAGTGCATGTGATAAAAGAATCTCTATCATGATAAGCGCCAAGGCTGTCCTGGCGGTCTGTGAGACAACTCATACGTCATGCGGCCCTTGGCGGGTGTGTGTGCGGCCGCTGATCTGCGTCTTGGCTCGTGTCAGCGCCCGGGAACACGATTGCCACATGCGGACATATTGTGCGTCTGTCTTGTCGCGACATGCCATACCACAGTGAGCACTACACAAAACATCAGCGACATGGGACTGAAATCTCTGTTGAGACAAGAATTCTACATCCTGTGGGAACTGAAATGGGCGAGTAGCCCACCCTTCTCCATTCTCTTGCACTTCAGACTTTACCCAATTCGGTAATTTCAATTCCTACGCCTACTGTACTCATTTTCAAACGGTTTTAAAATGCGAAAGTATACCATAATTACATACCCCAGTATTTATCTGATAGTCGAAATAATTTTATAAAATCCTTTTATACAAAACCTTTTACAAATGTTACCGCAGGCCACATGTTGGCGCCTTGCAATCACGGCGCGAGTCAGTGCGTCTCTCTGCATACCTCCTGCACGAAGGGGGTCCCACGATGGGGTGAGCAATGCCCAGTGGAAGTTTTCTAGAAGAACACTCCTTTTTAATGCGTATCACGATGACTAACATAAAACATCCAATCATATTCTACATAAAAGATGTAATCCTATATGGAATATTCATAATATGCATGAGATGTTGTAGCCCCACATTTCGGGGTTCATTGTGACCCGTCGGCCGTGGAGATACTCGCGAGATGTCGGGTAACCCCTGACACCGCTCCGAAAATCAGGGTAGAGTCTCCTTTGTACGGGAGCTCTACCCAAAATGTATGTCACAGCATTTCACAATTCTGTACTTAGGGTCGCGTGCGAGTAAAATGTGACTTGGGCATTACATCAACACTCATGAAATATATCAACTATATAACAATGGATTCGAGAGTTATTCTGATACTCTTAGCAAAACATATATCAAAATTTAAAGTCTTAATGTCACATGTTATACAGCGAAAATGTCAAAATACAATCAGGCTTTCTTCTAAAGCAGCGGCCTTTAGTGAGCGTCTCGTCCTCTATTACACTCCTGTGCACGAAATAGTGATCCCTCGACAGAGTGAGCAATGCCCAATAGTGATAATCTCCTACATGGGTTACTTCCCACCTAAGTGCACATATCATGGCAAAAAAAACACACTCAAGCAAATTCATGATCCTACTTGATTGTCTACATTACTGCAATCCATGTTGAGTCCTCATCAACTCCTCGCATCTTTAATAAATGCGAGTAAAATACGATTTTCAAAACAAAGCTTTTGTTCTTGAAAACACCTTCTGGTTTAGATAAATATATTGGACTCAGGCGAATTAGCTGGATAATTTTTTCCCGAAGCAGTCATGGAGTCATACTCAAAGATGGTATTGTTTACTCTCGAGGCAATTCTTCGGAAAATCTTCCTTGAAATTTCTTTCACAATCATTTTAATTTTTCTTTTATTTTCCTTCATGTCATGTACTCACACCTACCATCTAGGGTGCCTCGGTGCATATGGAATGCATTATGCCATTTCCAAAATATTCATGCTAATATATTTACATGCATATATTAACACAATTAACTCACATAAATCATATTTATTCAATTTACAAATACTTGTAAAATTAGCTCCCATGGGCTAGTGTAATCAACAATTCATTTTGAATCACTGACAACACAAAATCACCCTGACCCGATCAGTGAAAAGAGGTAGAGCACCTCCGAGTTAGCGTGACCGTGCGCGAGTAGGGATTTAACCGTTTCGGTTCAGATTTTGGGACCCGATAACCGCGACTCGGCCTCAGCAAATCCGTCATAAAATGGCTCTTGAAGAATAAACCAAGTAGGAAAGATCCTACCTCTTGGGTTGTGAGCCTCAGGAAAATCGGTCTTACAACGTGGCCCTTAGCGTAGAACAGCTTTTGCTTCTTGCTCAGTCGAGAGCGGAGTGAATTAGAATGGCGGGAAATCTAAAGAGAAGTCACTCTTTCTCTCTCTAAAAACTCAAACTCCCACTTACTACACATTTTGTGCTTCCAAATGAAGAAGAAAACTATTCCTCTTTTTCTTATTCAATTAAACTTTTCAAAAATTCTCATTATGTCCTTTATTTAACTATTTGACTTTTGACACATTGCTTAATCTAAGTCATTAATCTCCATCATCTCTCTAATCATGCAACATGTGTCACATGAGTACATGTAGTAGGTGACTTTTGTCACATCCATGTCTCTCACAAGCCATTTATGACACAGACGCGATTACTTTCGAAAAACATGGAAATTGAAATGTCTCGGGAATTAAGTGAAATTGACGTGGTTCTTTAGATTTCGCGAGGCGATTCAACGGTGAAGTTCATTTCGTCGTCCGAGATCTAAAAAATTTGGTTTTATTAAGTACCATTTTACCTTTTTTGAAAATTAGTATTTTCGGGTTTGCAGATGTGACTCCTCATGCCTGACTCGAGTCCGCCAGGCTCCCTCACATGCTAATGCCGGTGTGAAACCCGATCGTGGCGTTTCACTGACGAATTAACCCATTGGACAAAGCTCGATATTTATTTAATTTTACCGTCCTCATGTATTATTTATGGGCCCGTAATTTATCGGGGTCTGCAAGCGGGATCGTAATGCGCCTTCCAGCTTTTTACGAGCTTTCACCTGGTGATCATGTCTTCTAGCATATAAATTTGGTCTTTCCTCTGGGGATCCTACCCCATCTTATATGAACACACATGATTTATATTTATTCTTGTTTTATACAACCGCGAGTCTCGATTTTGGACGTTGTCCCATTTTCGAGCTCACCACACATTCACCAAGAATGGTAAATTAACCATTACTATGCACCCACACCCGACACGACGCGATGTTACCGTGCATATGGGATGCAAGTATGCCACATAATATTTCATGCATTATTTCAAATTCATGGCATGTGATTCTCATTTATCATGTCAATATATCAGCGAGCATGCATCGATATAAAATTTTCACATACTGCATGTTATTCAATTATCAAGCAATAACATGTAAAAGATTCTTGAATTGGGACCTCAATCCAACAAGGCATCATCCAGCCTCAACATTCAAAACATGCACCAAAACAAACAAAATCAATAACAACTTTATTTTTATTTATTTTGTTATACCCTCTCTTTTTTGTCTCTAGAAACTGTGTCTCGGTCGCCACAGAGGTTCCTCTATCGTGACAGCCATGTCATGCTCGGGATCTTGATCGCTTAGCCCGAGGCTCTGATGAGTGCACCTGCACCTAGGCTTCTAGTGGGTCTTACGTCGCCCAGGCTCCCAGTCGTGCGGGCACGTGTCGTGTCGAGCCGTGCGCGCGTGTAGCATGTCATCCTGGCTGAGTCACGACCAAGTGAGTTAGGTCGTGACTCACCAGTTTAGAACCCATAAATTTTGCATTTTTTGTACAGTTTTGGACTACCCAAGCAGTCTCGAACATTTCCACCTCCAATCCCAAAATTTTGGGACTGAACATCTAGGCCACTCACGGCCCCGAATAAAACCGTGTCATTAAATGGCTTTTAAGCTAAGAATAAAACCGAGTAGGAAAATCCCCTACCTCTTGGAGTTCATCGAAACTCCAGTTTTGAATCTCTATTGAGCTCTCGCCATGAGGACCAAGCTTTACTGTATCAGGCAAAATGACCTGTAAACAGTCGAATCTCCTGTAAAACTAATGAGAATGAGGAGCTTCTCTCTCCTCTTCTCTTCTTCTCTCTTTTCTCTCTCTCTCTCTCTCTCTCTCTCTCTCTCTCTCTCTCTCTCTCTCTCTCTCTCTCTCACCTACCTCTTTTTCCTGCAGTTTTCCTCTCCCCCAGGGTTGTTTGGTCAATGAGTCAGTGAGAGGAGGTTTCATCATGCCACGTGTCTCCACTGGTTAGCTCTCTTGATTTAAACGCATAAAGCATCAAACTTTGGTTCCATCCTCTTAGGTGGTGACACATGTCCCACATGGGTCCCACTTAGACCTTTGTTTGACTTACTCTCCATTTGACATATGGCTCCTTATGAGCCATCCAACATGTGCCAAGTGTCACTCATCACACTCGATGTCTCGAAGTGAAGTGTGTCTTCAGTGTGAGTCAGCGGGATAACACTAGATCTTTTGCGAGACGATTCCAACGGTGAAGTCCATTTCTTCATCCGAGATCTAGAAAAATTCCCGATTTTCAACTGAAATTACTGTTTTACCCATTTTTCAAGAAATCTGAAATTACCGTTTTACCCATTTTTCAAGAAATGGAATTTTCTCGAGTTTTACATTTACATACCTTGAGATATGAATATATTAACTATTTGTTGACTTATGAATTGTGAAACCCTGGAAAATTCAAATTTTCTGAAAAATGATAAAATAGTAATTTTGGTAGAAAACAAGAAATTTTTAGATACCGAATGGCCGAAAAAGACTTTCTGGATTGAATTAGTCTATGAAATCTACCACGTCAGAATTTTGTTTGGAATTTAGAGGCGAGTCGAGAATTTCGTTTTTCGGCGTAGGGTGTCGGATATTATGAGCGTAGTTTAGGGGATGCCACATGGCATCCTAAGAAAGTGACACTTGTAGGTACCATGGGCCAGACCCGACACATAACGTGACCAAAGCCCCAAGAAAGGGATTAGGCTAGAAGCCCGGTAGGCCATGAGCGCTGGGGCCGATCCTTCACGGGTACCCGAGGATTAGGCGGAGAAGCCCGGTCGGCCCAGGCATGACTGATCCGCCGCGGATTCCCGAGAGAAGGACTAGGCCCATAAGCCCGGTGAGGCCCGTAGGCGCCACGACGATCCTCGCCGAATGCCGGGTATCTCATATCTAGGCGACCTTTAACTCGAGTGCTGCTCCCGGGTCGTGACTCCGCGCTGAAGCAGAGTGACGACGAGGCTCTTGGCGCATTCTGAGTGTGAGTTACTCGTGATGATAGATCCTCTAACATAATGGGAGCTCTCTTAGCGATTACATGGAAGGCCGGTTACGTGAGGAAGATAAATTCATTGGCTTCCGAAATAGAGCCACCTTCCCACCCCAACATTATGGGAAAGAAATGGAGTCTACTCTTCCAAAAGATGGATCTCTTTCCTCCACCATAAGAGAAGCCGTCACTTTAGTAAAGTCTGAGATTTTTTAATTAAAGATTCTTTTGTTGCTCAGCTAAGTCTTCCAAAAAAAGACTAACTTTGCCATCGAAGGGGTGATGGATCACCACCATCGTCTTCATGTTTGTTTTGCGAGGTTGCGACCGATTAATTGCTTGTTGAATGCCAGACGATTCAGACTCTAAAGAATTCGAGGAGACCCGATTGGCGGAGTCGTAGGAAGCGTAGAAGCGAGTCTCGAGGCGGTGCGAGGCTTGGAGTACATGGCTCGGGTGACCTCACGGTCTCCCGAAGCCTTGGCTATTCCCAAACATCCCATGGGACCCCGGTCGAATTCAAACGCCATGACTAGCAATCCGAGCTTAGCCCCCGAGGAGCCGGGTTCCTCCTGCGGCGCGAGATGGAAGCAAAACAAGATGGCAGTGACGGATGGCCGAGTTGCACGAGCAGAGAACCCGGTTGCGGGGAAGAAAATGAGCGCTTGCGGGCAGGTTGGAGCCGATTTGGTAGGGCACTCGCGAGGAGCCTCCCAGCCCATTCCCTCCTTCCCGAGATCCGATGAGGCAAAAGAGGTCGTAGAGCGATGTCGATCTCTGGGTGAATAATGGGCTATCCTCCGAAGCTGATTCCCGGCTCCAGGTGTCGTTCACGTCCCCGACGCCGGCCGAAGCTCAATCTAGAAAAGGCGCCTCTTTATCCAGTAGGTCCATCGGTGTTGCAAGGTGTCGGGTGCGGAGAACCCGACGGGGACCAACGACCACCAGCCTTGACTCACGATATGTGCTGGCCCAGGATTTGGGGGCTTCCTCCTACCAGTACCATCCATGTACCCGCCTTTCAAGGCCGCCCCCGCATCGTAAATGATTTTTTCCTCCGCTATTCGGGGACCACATGACATGCTCTCCACTCCCCTTGGACAGCATATCCTGGACTACGATCCTCCCCGAGGCTTTTCCATACCACCCTTCGCCATATGCGGCGGTTCTTAGTCCGTGCGATCCTGAAACTCTGATTCCCTGACGGCTGATGATCATGGCGGGATGATCGACTCCTGTGTAAGGTGTTCCCAGCCAGCCTCAAGGGCCCTGCTTTAGCTTGGTTTCACAAGCGCCCTAAAGGATCAATAAACACATTCGGCGAACTATGGGTCGCGTTCATCTCTTAATACTTGTGCTCTGTCGAGACAAAGGGCATCGACTCCCTCGATCCATCGCAAACGGGAAAACGAGTCAGTCAAGGACCCTTGCATGAGTTCGAATGACGGTCAGTAGTGATGTCTCTGATATGGATGCGGTCTTGCAAAACCCGAAGAAGCTTTTGGGCGACCACCGTTCTTCCAATCTTTATCCACTGGACATGTAGCCCATGGAGGAATTGTAAACGGTGGATGGTGCTCTACGTGGAGATAGCGTCAGGGCAGCCGCTGAGCCTTCGGGATAGCCCGGAATGATAGAATGAAGCCGCTAAAGGCCCACACGGAAACAGAGAAAAGCAACCAAGACGAGGGCGGAAGGCGTCTCGACCAGGCCATCCCCGAGAAGGAAAGATCCCCCCCGGTTCCTTTACTCTGACATCGCCTATGGCCAGGCTCCACCTGCCCATCATTCGGGACCTCCCCAGGCTTGAATAGCCCCACATGAGACGAGCCCGGACCAGCGCAAACGAGATCCTCGATGATTATCACGGGGACCATGGCCTGAACCAATCAACGCTGAGCCTCGGAATTTACAGTGAAAAAGGCCGGGGATCGAGCAGAGGCACCTCGGACGGTACTGAGGGGAGCCCCGACCGCGGAGACAGTGGCCGCTCCGATTCAGCCGAGGGGCGGGTGCGAGATGTAGACATGCTTCAAAGCCCAGCCGACCATCAACTTTATCTTTTGGGGGGCCAGGCGTGTGTCTCCGGTCGAAACATCGGAGAAGAATGCTCGGGCGAGCCTCCCGATTAGAGCCCCGGAGTAAACAGTCGTGGCTGGGGAGATATCGCGCGGTTAGTAGGTAGACGTATATCCTTTCCACCTATTAACCTGCACGGTCTTGTCACACCACCTTCTGACGCGCGTATTAGCTATATGATGCGGTTTTGATGTACCCTTTGAGGGTCTCGTCAATCGAGCGACCTTTGCCCAGGTTGCTCCGTCTCGACCTTTAAGCGGATAGGTCAGTTGATCGTCTCCATTCCGTGGTAGGGTTTCGGGGTTTTCGATGGGTTACCACACTATCGGTTAGGGACGTACCTTTTACGTCAAGGCGGAGTGGGTAACTTCGGCAAATCTTGTTCTCCGTGGTAGAAGACTTGGGCCGTACAATCGCGGCAAGTAGAGCACGGCTACACGCCCGTGGCGGTACCATCAGTACCCGCCGAGCGATAAGCTGCACGGCCCGAGTGCGGACGGGTTGATCTCGAGAGAGCGATTGATCAGCGGTGAATTATCAGCTCTCGCGCAGGCGCGGCAATTATGAGTTCTCTGCGGAACCACCGCGAGGATCAACCTTGCAATACAAATCACGATCCTTAGTGACCCGCTTTCGGAGGATAGAGCGCTCAGTTGATCCCGCCAAACCCGCACCCCCTTGGCGGGCGGGCGGATGCATTTACGTGGTACCCTCCTGGGGAGGAAAGGTCCCAGTCACGGCGGGTGTCTGGGTTGAATGCTGATGTATTTGCTTGGACTCATGCAAATATGACCGGGTTCAGCCGCGCACGCCTCGCACGGAGTTCTTGTCGCCCTCTTCCGAGC
The DNA here is from genome assembly GCA_016808115.1 of Tetrastigma voinierianum. Lineage (NCBI taxonomy): Eukaryota > Viridiplantae > Streptophyta > Magnoliopsida > Vitales > Vitaceae > Tetrastigma > Tetrastigma voinierianum. The sequence goes on from JAEQBH010002443.1 coordinate 361,358, forward strand.
GGTCGAGCCAAAAAAATGAGCGCTTTCATCGAGCCACCGCCACTTTGTTATCAGAATGAGGTTGATAATCTTACTGCGTAATGGATTTATCGGTACATAAAATACCGAATGGTTGGCGGCGTGGTGGTGGTTCCGAAAGGTGAACAAATGGAAGTAATAGTGTGGATTACACAAACCTCAGCTGGCCTTTGTCGAAAGATAACCCCTACCCAGCATAGATGTCAGTTATGGATACCTCGGCGGGGCACGGTATGCTATCATTTACGGGCGCTTTCTCGAATCTATAATTTACTTCACCTTACGGATGCGGAAAAAATGTCTTTCATGCGGCTCCCCGTGGACTCTAGCATTTTAGCGTAATGCCTTTTCTGGCAAAACCTTGAGGAGCGACTGCGGAGGTTGGTAACAAAAATGTTTCGACCATTACTACGGCAGCTGTGGAAGTCTACATTGTTGTCTCACTAGTGAAATCCAGCGTGCGGATCTGACTCGTCTGACCCGGACTTTCCAGCCTCCTCAGAGAATATGGTATGAAACTAAACCCCCTAAAATGTGCCTTCGGGGTCAGCGCTGGCCGATTCCTTGGCTTTATGGTAACTCAAAGAGGGATAGAGGCTAACCCTGAACAACTTAAGACCATGCCTGTCCTTATTGACTCGAAGGATCCAACAAGCGATAATGGGTTGGCGTCTTGGGTTTTATTTCCCGATTCACAATTTGCTTGAAGCCATAGCTGCTCTGAGATGAGCCAGCGGGCGAATGGAATGAGGGGCTCTGATCGGGCATTCATAGCAGTAAACAAGAAAATACTGGCCAGGGAGCCCCCGATTCTTATGAGCCTAGAAGCCGACGATATCTCTGCCTCACCTAACGACCTCCCCAATATACTTGATAAGTGCCTTGTTTAAAGAATGGGGGGGATCAAAGTTGAGGTAAAGTGCATTTTGTCGACAAATCCATAGCAAGCCGGAGACCCGGATATACCCACCTTGAGCAGGCATATGGCCTTGGAGCGTGAAACTTCGCTCATACTTCAGGCTCATCCCATTTGTGGTCTTTAACTAATCTTATTTCCAGGGCATGATTCATAAATGGGATCACATCCCGGAAGGATGATGGCTGATGGGCAATGGAACTAAGTGAATATGGCGTCGATTTTCATGGGGCTTTCAAAGAAGGCGGGTCTTAATAATTTCAGCATGAAATCGCGAGCCCAGGAGTACTTGAGCGAGAGAGAGAAGTGGTGGACCCTTGTGTTGATGGGGCTTTGGACTATCGAAATTCGACGTCGATTACGCAATTAACCTCTCCCCTCTGGGGAAAGGATTGAATAGAGCGGAGTCCGTTTAGGCTTCAGGCGCGCCAACAACGAATGAGAATATGACCATGATAGGGACAACCGCGCTACATTGCCAAGGGAGCTAACAATACTTTAGATTCGAAGCGACTCCCGCGACTGGTTTGTAGAGATGATCCAGCCTTGAGAATTCGAGTCCAGGAGGAACCCCCGATGGAAAAATAGCCCCTGCTTCTCTAGTCAAGCAGAGAATTGAGCACCCTCACGGGCACGGAAACTTGAACAGACATGTCCCGAGACGGTAATAGAAAAGGGTCGATACCTTGTATGCTAGCGCTTCTTTGCCCGATAAAGTAATATATCTCCCCGTCTCTGCATCAGCCCAAGGCTCCTCCATATTATCTCAAATCAGCCAGAATAGAGTCTCCCCATCTGGAGGATGGACCCATCTGACTTTACATAGCCACGGGAGAAATTACGATGATAGACGGGGGCTCATAAAAGTTGATTCGGTCGAATTTGGAGTTCTCAGTAGGCGGGCGACTATAAGCGGTCACGGGCGGGACCATACACAGAAATATCTAACTCCAAGAACCAGAGGCCCTGATATGTGTTCATTTGAATTACAGTATATCTGGCGAAATCACGGGGAGAAGAACACTAGCTCATCGGGCTCCTGGCAGAGGTATTATTGTGACTATGAAGTCGGATATTTACCATTTACGTTAAGAAATGTGACCACTTGCAGCCCAGTGCCCCATCTTGAAATCTCAGTCTGAAGATTTGGTTTCCATCTCTAGCCCGTGGCCATTCGCTCAATGGGGGATTGATATTGTGGGTCCATTCCCAGCATACAGACCCAAAGAAACTATTTATTGGTGCTTTAATTATACAGTAAATGGATGAGTGATGCCTTCGGCTCAGTAAAGATAGAAGTGTCACGGTTCATGAAAAACATTGTCTGCCGGTTCGGCATCTCGAGATCAATCGTATCAGATAATGGGTCGTAGTTTGACAGTCGGGTCTATCGGGACTTTTGCCAAGAGTTGAAGATAAAGAAGCTGCCTCCACCAGGTATCTAGCGATAAGCAGTGACCTCAGCGAGGATGCATTGGCTGCTTATAAGCGGTTGGAAGCTCTACTAAAGGGAAATGGGTGGAGGGAACTACGGGGTGCTCTGAGCCTATAGCAGGCCCTGACTAAGCTCACTTAAGCATCTTTTCTTTGCACTCACCTACGGGATGGAAGTGTTATTCCTCTTTGAAATCGGGTCCTTCTGCTCCAGGACGGCTACGCACGAATCGGAAAATCACGGTCGGTGGTGAGAGTTAGACACAAGTGAGTGAAGTGGGGGAGGCGTGACAATTCAAATGCGATCCACCACCGCCGCTTGGCAAACTCTTATAACAAATGAGTGAAGCTTCAGGTGTTCCAGTCGGGCGATATAGTCTTGAGGAAAGCTTTTGAGAATACTGCGGACCCCGCGTGAGGAAAATTCGACCAGGTGGGAGGAGGCGGGACGTAGTCACACGGCACAGAGGTGGGATCATGCTATAAGGGCCAAAAGCAGAGCGGAACTCTGACCCACGCAAGATGTGGAATGACATACCTTGAAAGGTAATGCTCAAATAAAGAATGTCTTTATTATCACTCTTGGCATGTCTTTCGCATATCGATGGAGTGAAATTCAAAGTCTGACGAAACATGGTTCAACGACTACCATGCTGACATAGATCATCTAATTTGTCAAATTTCAAAGTCAAGCGGCGCGAGTTCACTAACTGCTGACAATGCCAGACAACATCTAACTAGTCGAAATTTACAGTAGAGGCGGCGGAGTTCCGGCGGCTTTTTGGCGCGCCGTCACATCGCTGATAATTTAAAAAGTCGGCGACGCGGTTCATTGACACGCGGCCCGGCATAGATAACGTCTAGGCGGTCCAATTTCAAGTCAGGTGGCCGAGTCGACGGCTTCATCAGAGTCAACCAACCAATAGGCCACATCCCATTTCGATGCACCTTCTGATTTCCTATCAGGATGCAATCAAATGAAGCACTCAATAAGAATCAAAGCAAACCCGGATGGCGTAACCTTTAAGCATTCAATATAACAAAACTTAGAAAAAAGAAGACGAGAGAGTAAATTGTTTGATACACCCATCGAACAGTATAAGTTTTATAAAAACATCCAAATCCTAGTGGGCTATAGTCTCAGTCAATAGTAGACAAAAGTGGAGGACTATTGGGAGGGTAGCTTCTTCTCTAGCGTGGTGGGCTATTCTCGACGATCACTCCCTTTAACGACGACGGGGTCAGTAGAGAGGCGGGCCCGAAGCACACCGAGGGGGCATCGGGGTTGAAGAATTACGGGTTAAGCGGGACTACGAGGAGTTCGGCATCCCATACGGGATCAGGGCATGCTCCCACGGAAATGTTGAGATGCGTGAAAATGCAGCAACCATAGCCCATAGTGAACGTCCTGCTGGAGATTCGAACTCGGCCTCCATTGTCTCTCTATCAACAGCAGCCTTCTCCTGGAAAGCGGCAAATTCATCCTGGGTAGTCCCGAGCTCCATAATCAAGGCATCTCTCTTGTTCGACAATGGGCACATCCTGTGCCCCCAGCCTACTTTGCACCCAAGCTTCCCCCGCCGGAGACAGCGCCTCAGCTCCATGCTCGGACTCCACCCTCTGGCGGGCCTCTTCCGCAATCGCTAGGGCACGTTGAACCAGAAAACTCGGAGCTCTATACGTGCTTGGGCATTACTTGTTGCCCGGTCGCGGCTTGGCCATCGCCACCTCGCGACACTGCCGCGTCTCTCTCGACTTCGGTCAGGGTGGCTCTCTCGGCGGTCCCCCAGCCTCCCGGCTCAGAGCGACGACACGCCAATTAGACCTTCTTTAGTGAGGGCGCTGCATCTCCCAGTTCGGCCATTCCGCTGAACATATAACCTTAGTTGCTTTCGGTGTCCCTCGGTCGAACTCAGGCTAAAGTGATGTTGGGCGTCGTGTTCGGAACGCGGCAGGCACATAGCGAAACCCATTAGCAACTAAGAAAACAAGCAATAGCGTTAAAACCACCCGTGAACTCCTATCTTACTAGCTTCGGTCGGTGGATGAAGTTGCGATTCGGTTTGTATCCAGTAGCCAGTGATGCTGCGGAGAAAATCCTCCTTCGAGGTAGAAGCAGGAAGGGTCAACGAATAATCCTCGCTAAGACCCATGCCTCGGGCGACTACCGGCACCCGATATATGTGCGGATATAAATTATCTAGCCGATCGGCCGCGGACGCTCCACGGTGAAAGGGCTCCCAGCGGCCTTGATATGTCCTTCACCTCCTCCGCCCCCCGGGGGGTCGATACCTCCACTCTCGGGCTGGTAGGGAGGAAGGTAGTTCTGCTGGGTTATCACTGAGGTCAGGCACATGTGGGCTGGGCGGCCGATCCAGGACATGTACTTTGATTTGCTTAGTTTGCTTCTACGCCCGATCTAAAGGCGGGATTGCCCGGGTGCTGGCGGGAGCGGATCACCCTAGTTCGATTCTTACCCATGTCAATTGGCGATCCGGTTCCTTTTCCTGCACGCTCCACACGTTGGCTCCAGTTCGGGAGAGCAGGGGATGATGATTGCCTTGTCCCCCAAACTTTCGTCCGTGTGGTGACCATCATGGCAATGACTCGGTCCATGATATGGACGGGGTAGGATCAGGCTTCGTGCGGAAGTCACCTACCGACTTTCCTCTTCTTGGCCATTTGTGTGATCAACTGACCAGTCATTCTCTCTGCCCCGCTCCTCATATCCAAATCTGAGGATCTTCGCTATCGGCGGGAACTCAAGGCTGAGAGTCTCCCCTTGGACCCATTGGCGTTACGTCGCGAGTTACCCCCGCTTCCTCTGATCCTTACTGCCATTGGTCAGGCCACTTGATGACTGAGTCTCACGGGATGACCACTTCCTAGTTCCCGACCCGAGAATCGGGGGCAGACGGGACTCCAGCTCAGGGAAATTGATGCACGGGTTTGCTTGACCACCACTTGCCGACACAGTGATGCGCCGGCCTCTTTGGGTCCTTGAGAAGGCTTTGGCGCCTTGAAATAAGCATACTCAGTCGACATGAGATTATCATGAGCTTAGCGTCCCGAGTCGAGCGGGGATAGGGAATGGCCCAGGGAGGTTATAGGGGTGGTTATGTGCCTCCGCAACGAGATATGTTCTCCGGCGTCAGCAGAACCTTGTAGTGGCGCTCTCGCTTAAAGCCTTCGATGAGCAGTGGTCTTCTCAAGACCCCGATTTCTCCACCCGGTTTACCAACCTTCCCTGTGAGAGCTTTCCCTGCATGAATGACCATAGTTAGTTCGTTTATAATACAGCAAACGTTGGGGTATAGTGACCAGTCTAGATCAGACCGACTACTCACACAGGAAGGGCGGGGCAGGTTAACATTAAGAAATGAGCGGCCCGGGGGAACTGAGTCTCATCAAGGGGACCTGGCATGGCAGCCCTTTGCCTCGATCTTAGGCGAGTCGGGAGGCTTCGTTGACAATGCGGAGGCGGGGCTCAAAACACGACATGGACATCAGACCACCATTTACCTTCGGAAACTAAATAATGAAAATCTCCACGACGAGAGATCGAGTTGGTACCAGTGGAGATGGTTCGACAGCGGTACTATTAGGATACGAATCCGTTGGGATAGATGGTAGGGGGGCTTTTAGGTAAAATGCAAAAAGCTGTTTAACTATAATAGGCTTGCGGAAAGTGGCAGGCGCTGGGTAATCTGGGTAAAACACACATTCCATGTTCTCCACCCGGCTGTGATGGAATCGTGGCCTCTCATCAGCAGGGTCGATGTATTACATCGGGCACCTCATGATACACCTTTAATTCCTCCATGTTCGAGGACTCAATGACCCACTTTGCCCTGCGAGGCGTCGCTCGGGCGCCCTCGGGGATGACCACTTGTGGGATTCTTCCCAACCCCTGCATGTCTAGAGTAGATCCAAAAGGAGGGAGAAAACGAGGAATATTAGACCACTGAGCATATACCCGGTGGTGCGAGAGCATGACCAGGCCCGGCGATAGGCGCCGGGGCGGAGATAAGTAGTAGACCGCGCGTCCTTCTTTTCCAGGCTTTTAGCGGTCGGGCGAGTCACCCACGGACGACACTACTAAGGAGCGATGATGATTTACTGTGGAATGAAAGGGGCGAATGCCCTACTGATGATACGAGCGAGCCTTGAGGTAGAGACTAGCTGTGTGAGTAGTTGGTCGCCAAGAAGGAAGAAGATAAATCAAAACAACACGGAAAGGAAAAAGGTACGACTTAATGATGCCTATCTATATATATCGCCGCCTAGGGCATGCAGTCGCATTTGTACGGCGATGGTGATCATCTGCCGGATCACCGACCGTCACGACGGTTTCGCACTCCACAGGGCGCGCAGGCTAAGGTGGAGCGAGCCTAGGGCCTTCCTCTCGGAAGGTTAAAAGCCCAGAGCACGCCCAACAGTTTATAATGATCAATTAGCCTCAGTTAGATAGAAATATAAAATATGCACACATAATTGCAATAAGGCACAAAAGTGATAAAAAAAAACTACAATTTTATTTATTGCACACCCAAAAGGTGTTCGGCATTACATAGCGATGCTTGTTGTCAAGCAATCATAATACAACATGAGCTTAGCCTTCATAAACATCCGAAATACAAAGAAAACGACGAGCATGTCTGCGCGGGGAAGATGGTGGGATGGGCGCGCCTAAGCCAAGGAATAGTAAAAGGAGAGGATGAGGCTAGGGGGAGGTTAAGTGATCCATGCAAAATTCCGCAGGAGATGTCCTCGAACTCCATTCAAGTTCTAGAACCACCTAAAGACCCCGGGACGGCTTTTCAACTCGCTCAGAGGCCGTGACCTCTGGTCCCGACCCCCGATTAGAAGGCGCGCCCGAGTAGCTAAAACATACTCTTCGCCATTCCCCGATCCGGCTTTAAGCAATGTCCGTTTATCCTTCTCCATGGAAAGACGAGATAACCCGATGGAACAACCAATCTCCTCACCCTGCGCCTTTTATAGATGCTTCTTAGGATCGGCTTCAAGCATTGATAGCATCTAATGCGGGTTCAAAAAAAGTTACAAAATTTGCGTTGAAAATTAAGCAGCATTAATGATAGTACATTTCCTTATAACATGGTCGACCTTGTTGCCGTTTTCAAGCAGGGATGATCTTCCTCCCCGGCAGGAAAATGGGGGCGTGAGTACCATGGGCGGGCCCGGCACCCTTGACGATTAAGCTGACCCAAAAGCTGAAGGGTTAGGCTGAAACCAATGACCGAGAACACCGGCGATCCATAAAGCGGAATTTGAGTTGGGATGAGGCCATTGTTTGAGAGCAGCCCGGCGTCCTCCTCAGGCACTGAGGATGGTGTCAAAGACCGGGATTCCCCAATCGGAGCTCGATTGAAACGGATCCGACAGTCTGGGTGCGAGACCATATCTTTGGGACTCTATTGAAGGCTGTTCTTTGTCGGCGAACTTGTACCTGTGGTTATCTGAAACGATTTCACGTAACAAAATCGTTTTCATATATAAAAACAACTACCACGAGATTGGTGTCCCTCGACATCTCACATACATATCTGCGGAGTCCGGCCACTTTTATTATGCATTTTTTTCTTTCTAATACAAAACATCCAAATCCAGCCCAGGCGATCACGGTGAAACATATCTACGGTGGCGGCACCTTTCTGGCGATGTGGGATGTCTGTCCTCTATCTTATCTTACCTTACGTACCTGCAGTTGAACACGTGCAGCTTCTGACTAGTGGGAACTATCACCTTATGGACATACGATGGTGACCATCTCAAGCTTATACATATACATTTTGCCTGTCTATACATATTCCATAACTTCAGTTACTTATCATCTTTACATTCCTATTATAATATATTCTCTTGTCCTTTACATATCTCCTATCCATGCCTTTTCTGTATTCACGTAGCTGTCATCTTTTATATCTCTATCGAGTTCTTACTTATGCCTTTACATCATGTGTTCATAGCATATTTCCCTCTATTCATTGAGATATATCATATATTCATATCATATAACCTATATTGTGCATGTCATATTCTTATACATATATTACTTTCCTTATATACTATATCATTGATATATATTTCTATTTTCATATCTGTTATCATATCTTTGTTTTCATATCTTTGTGATCATGTCTTTGTTTTCACATCTTTGTTATCATGTATTGTCGCCCCTCTTGTATTCATGTCTTTGTTTCACATCTTGTTATCTCATGTAATTATCATATCTTGTATTCATGTACTATTTCTATCTTTGTATCATGTATTGTCACATATACGTATTCATAGCTATTTTTCACATCTTGGTTTCTGTTATACCTTTCATATTACTTTCGTTCATGAAGTACTTGTGTTATATACTTTCGTGTCATTGACACTTTGCTTCTTGTACTTGTATCTGTATACTATCATCACATAGCAGTGCTATGCTTCTCATATCATGTCATGTATTCTCTACATTTCATTTCTTTTATGTTTCATGCCTGCATAAACCTTAGAAGTGGATAAAGGAAACCATGAGGGCCTGAAGGTGCTGTTATCATTGTGTGAGACAATGTACTATTCCGTCAATATGATGCAGAAGGTATCATCCTTGCTATGAGGCAGTGACCATCCATGAGTGCCGGTAATATGATACCTGAAGTATCATCAGCGTATATCAGGAGCAGTGACCATCCATGAGTGCCGGTAATATGATACGAAGGTATCATCAACGTATGAACGATGACCATCCATGGTGCCGTAATATGATGCAGGGTATCATCAGCGTATGAGCCCCGATGACCTTCCATGAGTGCCGGGGCGTTGGTAGGTGACCCTTTGGGGCCACTGATCCAAAACGGGATCCTATGTCATCGACAAGCGATGGCTAGGAGACTCATACTGTATATGTATCTTTGCGGCAAATTGTTTTTCCACAATAGGCATGCCATCTATCCCTCTACCCGGGTTCTAAGCCGGACAATCAATGTGTATTTGTTTTAGTATATATCCTCTTATTCCGAATAGTATTGTTATTCGGTAATCATATATTGATATATATATATATATATATATATATATATATATATATATATATATATATATATACTTTCATTATTCTTATCTTTGCATTTTCATATCTCATATCTCACTTTACACATTTACATATAACTGATCATATACTTATGTCATATTCTATAATTGTCATATACCCATGATTATATATGTTCCATACATATAATTTACAGGCATATTCAATATATACTATCATTACTGTCGCATTCGTTTTCATATCTGTTCATATTACGGTTCTCCTATTTCCTTTCTTTACAATACATGTATATCATTCATATGTCTACTTCATATACTTTCGTTCATGTTTTAGCTATTCATATTTCATCTCTTCACTCTTGTATTCATATCATATTTCTATCATATTTTTATCTCATATATTATTTATAACATTTGCATATAACCTATCATCATGCATACTTTTACTCATTCTTATATTCATACATGCCTATCATTCGGTGTACAAGTATTCATTCCTGGTAACATCTTATATCTTGTTAACTTATATTTTCATGTACTTTATTAGATTGTCATATCTTATGACATATACCCATACATTTCTATACTTGTACGTTATTAGACCGTCTTAACTCCCATAGGAGTTACAGAACTTATACCTATACGGAGGTACTTATACACGTACTTGTACTTTTATCTATCTTATACTTGTATCTATCTTATATTATGCATGATATACCATGATTATCATATAATAACTGCTGTTTCCTCCTTACTTCTGGATCTAATATGAGTTTCCCTTTTTTCATACTATGTATGGCTGTATTCTTGACTCAATGGGCTTTCCATAGAGTCCAAGAACACCCGAATCGGAGTTCGGACGAAGGAGATATGACCTTACGAGTTGGGTCATGCGCGCGATCCCGGTCTTAATGGTGACACTGGCCCCCGACAGCTGCAGCGAGCTCAGTCTAACACCTCAGTCTGACATCTAATATCTTCCTCATGCATATAATTGTATTTACCAGCTCAATGGGCTTTCCATAGAATTCAAGAACACCAAATCGGAGTTCAAGCGAAGGAGTTATGACCTTAGAAGTTGGAGGTCATGCGGTCGGTCTTGACCGGTGACACGGGCCCGACAGCTGAGCTGTCATGGAAGAGCTCGCTCTAACACCTCGGTCTGACATCTACTATCCTCCTCAGGCATATGAATGTATTCTTGACTCAATGGGCTTTCCATAGAGTCCAAGAACACCCAAATCGGAGTTCAAACGAAGGAGTTATGACCTTCCGAAGTTGGAGGTCATGCGCAGTCAGTCTTGACGAGGCGACGGTATCTTGAAGTGACGAGCCTTGTTTGTAAACCTTGTTGTGATCTTGTTTGGCGAAATCTTGTTGGCGAGCATTGTTTGACAAGTCTTGTTTGTAGTATTTGCAGTCTTGTTTGTGAGCCTGATTGGCGAGCCTGTTTGGCGTCTTGTTTGGCGACCCTGTTTGGCGACCCTTTGTTGGGCGACCCCTTTGTTGGGCGGCCCTGTTTAGCGATCTGTTTGGCGACCTCTGTTTGTGACCTCCGCATTTAGTTTGTTGAATTAAAGACCATAACTTGGTCTACAGGAGTCCGAATTGAGAAATTCAAAAGCCTAACATCAAGTTCATTGATGTGGCTACAATTTCACAGAAGGTTTTACTGCTAAATTCTCCTTATTTCTGACCCAAAAACCCGTTCTAGAATCAGAAATTCTGCATATGGTTGACAATAGGGAATTTTATGGGTTCAACTTACCTTTAGACCCTTCTCAAACACATATTTAGGAGCCTTAAAGCTCTTCTTAACATAAACCCTCTGTGAAATGAGTTTAGGGTTTCTAAAACCCGAACCATACACAAGATAGAGGGTTCTAAAACGTATATCCATCTTTATGCAGACGAAACTAGACTTCCATACAACCCAATACATGTGTATTCATACAAATATTCACAATTCCATACGCACCTAGTTTACATACACATATTCATGGTTCCATACCCATACTCAAATTCCATACCAATACTCAAATTTAGTAATTCCATACTCCCATAGTTTCCATACAACCCAAAACGTATCCATACCCATACTCAAATTCCATACACACCTAGTTTACATACACATATTCATGGTTCCATACTTTTCTATACCAAATCATAGTTCCATACTTTTCTATACCAAATCATAGTTCCATACTTCTATAAATCATAGTTCCATACCTGTGATCATACCTTCTTCTTATTTCTTTCTTAGCTACTCTCTTCTCAGATGTTTGTTCTCCCTTTCTCCAAGACCAAAATGAGATATTTCTTTTTGGTCTTATCCTTATTTGATCTTATCCCCTTTTTATTTCACTTTCCAAGGAGGAAACTTCCTCCCTCTTTCTTCAAGCCACTTGTCTCTTCCACAATTTTCTTCCTTATTTTATTCTAATATCTTTCTTTTATTACTCTTGATTTAACTTATGCTTATTCCTACTTTGGCATATGAACTTATTATATTATGACCCTTGGGTCATGAATTGGTAATTTATTAATTTACCCTTAAGCTGTTGTATTAATTCCAAATTCTTGCTTATTTATTTTGAGCAATTCCATTTAGCTTTTAATATACTAGCAAGTCGAAGCGTTAGGAGTATATTCCAGTGCATTAGGCCCATAACCCAGTAGGCCCACAATGCCCGACGATCCTTCACCGGATGCCCGGGTATCTCACTATACCGGATGACACTAGCCGAGTGCTTACTCGCGTCGTGACTCCACGAATGAAGTAGCCAGCCGGACTCTTCACATTGATGTGAGTTCTCCCATGAACTGACCCCGTCGCCTCTAACATAATAGGAAAGCTCTCTTAGTGATTCGTGCCACAGTAGGGTGATTCGAAATCAACAAAATTTATATCCTAAATCCTATTGTCATAGCAAACCTACTGCAGTATAGTGGCTCTAGGGTCGAACACAGGGATGGGTTTTCTTCGTAGAAATGATTTACAGTGATGGCCAAAATGGTGAATTCAATTTGGATTTTGGGATTTTGTAAAAACAGGGGGTGTAATGGTTGGCAAACTGAAATTTAATAAAATAAAATGTAAAAGAAGTCTCTTTGAAGTGTCAGGCTAATGAATTTGGGTTCTAAAGTTCATTGAGGGTTCCAAGATCCATTTCATTTCGGGTTGGGAGGGTTGACTATAGTCATTTTCTGAGCCGGATCTTCATTTAGCCTGCTAATACATGATTTTCCCTTTTGGCTTGACATTCTGAGCATGAATGCTCCCCGGTAGTGAGTACATACCTCATAAATCTACCTACAGTAACTAATATGGAACCCAGCCCAATGAATCTCGAGTGGATCCCAGCAATAAGCATCCAGACCTAAAACTTGCCAAATATGAGTTAATCAAGGTACATTTAAGAGATTTAAACCTAAATTGAAAGCAGTTGTTCTTCCATAAATACGTGCATTAAAAGCATGAAGAAGCAGTGAGTCACCTCCAAACCCCTGGCAGCCCCGGCCCTCCCTCTTCATGGAAAGTGGTCTAGCCCGACCAATCCTACGAGTTGTCATCCTCGAGATGAGTGTTTAGTAGGCCCCGAGAAAGGAGAAAAGAGGAAAATGGAGCATAAGAGAAAAGAGCGGGAGCGAAAGCTTCCACGTCAAAACCACAATGCAGTGATTGATTTTCTTCTGAGGACCTTGACTTAGCTTATATCGGCTCGGAAGCGAAATTACAAAAAAACTGAGCAAGCTATTACAAGGGATAAGATTGGAAGAAACAAAAATTGAAACAAACAGGGCACAACGTCAAAAAGCAGGTGAACAGTGGTTGCATGATGAACAGTGTTGGATGAAGGCATGAACAGTGTCACAGGATGCAAATTTCGCAAGTTCCATTTTCTTTGTATTTTACGGTCTCACGATCTGCGTCTTGGTTGCATTTCGGGTGTAGTGCTTGAATCGACTCAACAATTTCGACATAAATAGCACTAAGCTACAAAATTAATACAAAATCTGTTGAGTAGAATAGTATGGACCTTAATGTGCAAATCGGGTTAATTAGGTATTAGTACACAAAAGCACTCAAAACTATAATAAATAGGGTTGAAATAGCACTTTTTGGAGTACTAATCCTCACTTTAAGCTGACGGTTCTATCGGAAGGCCAAGATTACGTAAAAGGGAAGAATAAGTCAACCATTCAGGAAATAAGAGTCACCTTCCTTAACATTATGGAAGAAAATGCGTCTACTCTCCAAAGTACGGATCTCTTTCCTCCCTCCATAAAGAAGCAAGTCACCCCGAATGAAGTACGAGATTTTTAATCGAGATGCATTTATCAGCTAAGTCTTCCGTAAGACCTTTGCCATCGGAGGGCGACGGATCACCAGTCGTCTTCATGTTGTTTGCGGGTTGCGACCCGATTGGTGAGATGCCCAGAAATGATTCACTGACTCTGAGAATTCAGGAGACCACAACACTTGGCAAAGCAATGTGGTTCACTTAAAAGGATGGCTCACAATGAACCACATGGGACTGTGATGTCATAAAAGAAATAAGAAATAAGGAATAAAGTAAGGAAAAGTGTGGACCACACAATGTAGAATGAGGAAGAGAGGAGGAAATTGCCTCCTTTGACATTCGATCAATGCAAGTTCAAAAAAACAAAAAGGAAAAGAAAAAGGGAAAAGAAAAACAAAAGGAAAGGAAAAGAATTCGTAGAGAGAAAAGAATAAGAAAGAAATGAGAAAGAGAAAAAGAGAAAAGCAAAAAGAAAAAGAAAAGAAAGAAAAACAAAGAAAGGGGGAAAAAGTGTTAGTAGGAAATAAAGGAGGAAAAGAAAGAAAGTGAGGGAAACGGCAGTGTGAGCGTAAGGGGGGAGAGAAATAAGGAGAGAGAAAGAAAATGGAGGATTTCTCGGCGTTCCGATGGTCGAAGCTCGACAGTCCGAGTATTAAAGTTGTTACATGTAGCGCGACCTACGTGTGGACACTAAAAACTTGGAGTTTCAACAAACTCCATAAGGTAGGGAATTTTCCTACTCAGTTTATTTTTAGCCTAAAGGTCATATAATGGTATGGGTTGTTTCAGGGGCCAGATTAGGCCATGTGATTTAGTCTCAAGATGATGGGACTAAATGGTGGGGGTATAAATTTGTTTTTTTCGGAGAGAAGTTGGACCCAGGAGTTTTGAAGCGATGTCAGGGCGGTCCCAGTTTGGGGCGCTAGAAAATGCATGTTGGACTTTGTTGTGGCCGGTTTTTGGACCTTTCATGACGAGTTTTGAGGTGGGTTTTGATTCTGGGATAGGGGTTTCACAGATGGTATCAGAGCTAGGTATACGATTACCTGTAGCGTGCTGAGCATGGGCCTAGGATATGCAGTTGCAATGTAGTGCCTGGTTATGATTACCTGGCTCTTGATATTTGATACCATCTTCACAGCTTGGTATCAGAGCATAGGTACACGAGTACCTAGGGCTTGAGGGACATGGGTTTAGGCCACGGCTATTGCGATGAAATTGATACTAGCGTCATATCTTGGTATCGAAGTTAGGTACACTAATACCGAGGAGTTCATGGGACGGGTTTAGATCACTACATGTATGGTGTATTTCATGTTGTGCTTGGTTGGGTGTTCCATGTTTGTGATTGCATTGATTGTATTAGCCAACAAAGTGGAGCGAAAAGACATATCATGGTATGATGTATATGGGAAATGTGATTCTTTGTGGTTATTCTTGCGGAAATTATATGCATAGTATAATGTGTATAGAGAAGGGTAAACGCTAAAGGTTAGGAACTATAGCCAGCCAGAATTCAGAAAAAATGAAATGAACCTAAAAGTATTGAACTTTGTAGAAATAAATAAAAAAGAGTGATTGGTAATTAGCATCACTCAAGTGATGGACGGGTCAGGTCATGGTTGTCAGGTCTATTAGTAATTGGCATGTGCATTACTAGTTAGACTGAAATGAAACTAAATAAAGTTTGTTGTCATTTGACATGTGTAGATGGCAAGTCGAGGATGGGGCATTTGTTGTCTGATGTTTCATGTTTATTATTGCATCTGATGTGGTAGGTTTGGGCTCGGAGGTTGAGGCCTCTGGAAGAACCAGTGGTTGGAAATTCTCCCCTAGGATCTAGGGTGAGAGTTGACCAGACATGTAGAGACTGTGAGTCAGTGATCTCAAGGGTTCTGCTCATGGTTGGGTCACATGTGCAGGCGATTGCATGTGTATGTGTGAGGAATTTCGGGACGAAATTTTTTTAAAGGGGGAAGAATGTGGATACCTAGAAAATTCAAATTTTCTGAAAAATAGTAAAATAGTAATTTTGGTAGAAAAATCGGAATTTTTTTAGATCTCCGATGACGAAACAAACTTTACGTTGAATTGATCTGGCAATCAGTATCGCGTCGAGATTTCGAGGCAGTAGAATTTTACGTTTTTCGAGACGTGGTGTCGGATGGCCATGAGAGCGTAGTTTTAGGGGATCTTGCACTGTACAGAAAAGTGACACTTAGAAGCCCGTGGTTCGTAAAAAGGATGGCTCATGATAGTGCGTAGGAATGTGATGTCATCACAAAGAAATAAGAAATAAGGAATAAATTAAGGAAAAGTGTGGACCACACAATGTGGAATGAGGAAGAGAGGAGGAGACTGCCTCCTTTGACATTCGGTCAATGCAAGTCCAAAGAAAAACAAAAAGGAAAAGAAAAAGGGAAAAGAAAAACAAAAGGAAAGGAAAAGAATTCGTAGAGAAAGAGAAAGAAAGAAATGAAAGAAAGAGAAAAGCAAAAAGAAAAAGAAAAGAAAGAAAAGCAAAGAAAGGAGGAAAACGTGTTGTAGGAAATAAAGGAGGAAAAGAAAGAAAGTGAGGGAAATGGCAGTGTGAGCGTAAGGGGAGAGAGGAGGAAGGAGAGAGAAAGAAAAAGGAGGATTTTTCGGTGCTCCGACGGTCGAAACTCAATAGTCCAAGTATTAAAGTTGTTACATGCAGCGCGACCTACGTGTGAACACCAAAAACTTAAAGTTTCGATAAACTCCATAAAGTAGAGAATTTTCCTATTCGATTTATTTTTAGACTAAAGACTATATAATTGTATGGATTGTTTCAGGGGTCAGATTAAGTCGTGTGATTTAGTCTCAAGATGATGGGACTAATTGGTGGAAATTTATGAGACTGTTTTTCGGACAGTCCGGGACTGGGTTTTGAAGGTCGGTATTCGGGCCGGTTTTGGTTCGGGATTGCTGGAAAATACATGTTGGACTTTGTTGTGGTCGGTTTAGACAGTTCAGCAATGAGTTTTAGTGAGTTTGATTAGGGATAGGGGTTTCACATGAATTATTTGTCAAGATTTCATTCAATAAATCATGAAAGAATTCAAAAAAAAATATATATATATATATATATATATATATATATATATATATATATATACTCTTTTGCCTAGTTCATTTCAAGAAATGATAATTGTTGTTAAAGTTAAGATAATACAAGTCAATAATAATCATTTATCCTGTAGTACACTTGTGGACAACCGCTTTCTAATTAAGCTCTTAACATTTTGGTTCTTCAGTCCACATGCCTGGGTTCCAACAAAAATTAAAACCTGAAATTGTATATAATATATATATATATATATATATATATATATATATATATATACTCTTTTTGCCTTGTTCTTTTCAAGAAATGATAATTTCTGTTAAAGTTAAGATAATACAAGTCAATAATAATCATTTATCCTATAGTACACTTGTCGACAACCGACTTTCTAATTAAGTTCTTAACATTTTGGTTCTTCAGTCCACATGCCTGAGTTCAACAAAGACAAGACATAGGAAGGAAGGGGTTGGAGTCCCAACAGGAACAGTCTACTAGTGATTAGCTTTCAAAACATATATTTGGTTTCTTCAAAAAAAAAAAATATTTTCGTTCTTTAAACCAAACAAGAACAGATGAAACAAACTTCTGGAGTCTATCAAGTATGAGCCTAGATTTTCTCACATTTGAGAAAGAAAAAAAAGCAAAGGTAATGAATCTTAGTTGACACATGGATATGTGAACTCTGCTTTCCAGACATACAGTGAAGTCCTCTTCTTGACATGTGGCCAAGAAGATAGGAAAAATCGTAGCTTTCGTTGAAGATATATACCATCGACTGAATATGGATTGTTGTTGTCAACCATATATAATAAAGATTCGATCGTAACCTAGTGAATCTTGGTAATTTCGAAGGTTGTAGATTTTTTTTCTTCTTTGATGAATTTCTTCTTCGTCATTTGATTGAAACCAAAGACTGGATATTCCAAAAGAACGGTCACAATATTGATCTCTTGTTTCAATTGAATGAGCAAGAAGAAGTTGATCGACAAGAAAAAATCTGCAACCTTCCACTTGCTCCCGACTCATCGATCGCAATTATAAAGATTCACCACAATCGATAACAATCCATATTCAATCACGGTATCTACCAAACTATTTGTCATCAACTATTCCATCGTGACCTAGTGAATCTTGGTAATTGGGATTGGTTTCCCCTTATGCCAAGGTTTGTCTCTTAATTTTTTTTTTTTTTTTTTTTTCTTTGATTTTTCTTTGGTTGTTTAAAGGGCACAATTCTTCAAGATTTACAATATATTCTTGTTTTGTTTAGTTTTAAAAAAATGAAAATGCCTAAGAACTCAAGAATTTTTCTTTTCAATATTCCCATATTTTCTAGCAACTATTCTTTAGGCTCCTTTGGAATTCAAAAGTACTAAAAAAAGAAAATATAGAGGAAAAGTGGATTGAAATAAATTTATTTTATCTGTTTCTCTTTGACATATATATATATATATTGAAAGGAAAAATAATTTTATTGATTCATATATCCAAGATACAAATAGCTAAAAATCATATAGGATGAAACAATATTAAGGTTAATAACATAATAAATCGGCATAAAGCCTAAAAATTTTGATAAAATAATGACTAGAATATCTGCTTGGCATTTCAAATTCTTAGTATGTGTGTAATTTGATTTATCAAATTTAGTTATTTAATACGAATCGTCACGCAAATAAACGTCGCAACAAGATGTGAAACAACACCAGTGATAAATGACAATCTGAAAAAACAAAATAAACTAATCTTACATTGGAATAACGCTTTATTAAACGAAAATGAAATAAAAATATTCAGAATGGTGATTTTAGACCAAGAATGGCCAAAAAATCACCCATTCTTACTTGAGGAAAATTAGCTACAAGAGAAAATGATGAGAGAAAATGAGAGATGAGTATTTGATCTTTGATATATATATATATATATATATATATATATATATATATATATATATATATATATATATATATATATATAAGGATTAAGAAATTTAAAATATGTAAAATTCTAAGAAATTTTAATTATACTTGATTTTTTTATATTTTTCATGGTGTGAATTTTTTTTTATTTCTTAGTACTTTTCAGGTTTCAATAGGAGGGTTAGTTTTTCATCCAAAGTATAGTAATTGAAACTTTAGCTACCCTTGATGTCAAGGTGGGTTCTTTTTGGTTTCTTTGCCTTTTCTTTAAATTGGAGATTTAGTTTCAAGTAAAAATTCAAAGAAGAAAAAAGAAAGAAAGAAAAATCCTTGATTGATTTATATTATTATATAGATTTTCCCTTTCTATGCTCTGACAATGGTATTGTGGTTCTCTATACGCAAGCTGCCATTAAAAAGGAACGGCGAGAGGCACTGGGTGTGAAAAAGGAAGCAGAGGAGATGGACATCTGAAATTCATCTTCCCTAAGTACGTTCATCAATTTTTTTTGTTAAACTGGATTGGTGGATCTTAAATGATCATTCAGTTTTTCTCTTTCTGGTAATGGAATGCAAAGTTTTGCACTGAAATAGACCATAATCCCTTGAGAAAAAAAATGATATTACTAATTATACTTATAGTTCAGTGGTATGAGAAACACAATGATCCAATAGCTCAGTGATACGAGAAACACAATGATCCAATATCACATCTGATTTTGAATGTCAAAGAACTCTTTCAAATTCCCTTAAAATTAAAAAATCATTCATGATCAAAATAAAAAAAATTAGAGGGTAAAATGCAAAATCTAGTCATATTGTTGTCTTATGACTAAACTTGTTTTGTTTTCTATTTTCTCCATTTCACGAGCAGGTTTTACATCTCTGATATTATGTGGAACAGGAGACGAAACAAAAAGAGTTCTATGGTATGCAATATCCATATATAATCTCTGTATATATATATATTCACGCAATTAAGGGCATCGATCCTTACATCCAAGTGAGCAGTTTACCTTTCTCTCTTCTGATGAGTCGCCATTTTGGAATAAAAGAAATCTGCAGCAAGAGCTAGAAAATCAGCATCCCGCTTGGGAATGAGGAATTGGAGCGCCGTCTCCGGCACTGCCGGGATCGGGTGTAGGGTTCCAAACCCTGTAGTCCTCTTCCTGGAAATCTGTGTGCTGGATCTGGTAATGCTGTTGTTGTTGGGGTACTACTGATAAGGAGGGAAGAAGAGATGTTGACAGAGTTGTGGTCATGACTATAACGAGAGTTATCAGGCACCGGACATTCATAACTAACCTCACTCTCATACTATGCATCACTTATCTCTCAAGTGCTTTCTCCCATTTATAAATCACTTTCTGGATGGCTTTCTCATGGTTTTTGCATGTTGTTTTAAAAAAAATAAAAAAATAAAAGAACAACGAAGTTGCAAAAACACTTTTCCTAACTTTTTCTTATATATTATTTCCATTTTTTCCGATAACCGTTTTAAAAGGACAGTTCCAAAAGTTATTTGCCAAATTAACCTTCTTTTTTTTTTTTTACAACTAACTTTGGTTACAATGTATTAAACTGTCTTTACTAAGACTCGAACCCGACCTCATCTCTCTATGTCCTGCCTTTTACCATATGAACTAGACATAATATATAAACAATTAACCTCTTTCTTTAAAATACAAAAGGAGGTACAAAAAAACGTCATTGCCAACATTTATAATGTGAGTATGTTGTTATCACAGAAGAGATTTATCTTAATATTTTCAAAGGCATTTTTGTCTAAATCAAGGACATTTTTAAAGTTACCTTTGCAATAGGTCATTCTTGCATATACTTTTGGGATTTGTCCCTTTTAATCCCGATTTCTCTTTTTTGAATAACACATACATTCAAGAACATGACAGCAAGCAGCAAAACTATTGATGTTTGTTTCCGAAAAATTTGAACCAAAAGAACCTTAAACATCCCTTGCCTCAACTAAGAAGAGTTAGACACCAAGTTTATCTTATTATCTTTATCTGATGGCTCCAGCGATCTCGGCGTGTTTCTCGACAAATCAAAAATATTTGGGCCCGAGTCTTGTTTGCAATGCCGGAGGAAGAAGTTTGTTTTATTATTCTGGGTTCTTCTTTGGGTTAAATCCTATTATTCTGCTTCAGAAGTCCTATTCTTCCTACTAGTTTGTTATTCTGTTTCATATTTAGTTGTTTGTGCATAATAGTTGTGGTCGTAGTTTAGGAAGAGTGGTTAAGAAAATATATGTAATTTAAACTCTTTCAATGAATAAAAAGTATATGGAAAAATTGTTCCAAACCTTTTGGTGCATTACCTTCAGTGCACTTTATCTTTATGTCGAGGAGCTTTAGTTTGGGACCTAACGGTGATATCGAGCTCGGTTA